>BGNK01000725.1:81221-121366 GCA_003297005.1 Symbiodinium sp. clade A Y106
GCCCTAACCGGCCCTACTCGGCCCTACTCGGCCCCACTCGGCCCGAACCCCCCAGGCGGTTCCTTTCGGTTTTGGGGTCGGCGGCATTGGCGGCAGCCATTAAATAATATACTATGGTATGATATCAGCATAATCTCATGCCGCAGTTCCACAGAGGACTGGGCCAGTCGCTTTCTCAGCTGAAGGTGTAACGTTTCAGGGCTGAGGGCTGCGACTTCCGGCTGAGGGTTTATAGCTTAAGGGGTTTAGGTTTAGGTTTAGGGTCTAGTGTGCACTAGTGTTTAGGGTTCAGGGCTTGGGGCCTTGAGTGTATTTCAAATGCTTGTGGGTTAAAATGGAGCTTGGGACTTTAGCGACTTAGGTTTCAAGGTTTCAGTGCTTACTGCCTAGAGTTTAGTAATTACAATAGGGCGTTCGGCGTATGTTCTCGGATAATTAGAAGGGGACTATGGCGTGATACTATTATTACTATTTACTCCGATCCCCAAAACCCTAAACCCTTAGCTTCTTCTGAAACTCCTTATACAGCTTTTTTAACCTTGAGAAAAATATAAAATCCTGTAATAAACCTCATAACACAATCCTACAGAACCCTAAACCCTAAACAGCTTTATAAAGAAATTAACAAGCAAATCTTTATTCGTACTAAGTTTTGACCGTCTCCTCTCGGACGTAGTCGGCACACCGGGCCATGACGCTTCCGACGATCTGCTGTACCACAGGGACCTCGTTGGCGACTCGGGGTTCTCAAAGTTTGGCGTTTAGAGTGCGGGGCTGCGGGCTGTTAGGGTCTAGGGCTTAGGGCTTCGACTAGGGGGTGGGGTTTCAAGGGGCTTAAAGGGTTCAGGGAGCTTAGGACTTCGGGATGGGTCTAGGGTTTCGGGGTCTGGGTCGTGGGGTTTGTTAAAGTCTCAGCACATCCCTGCTCGGAAAGGGCGTTCACGGCCGGGAATCTTTGGGACTCAGGAATCCTAAGCCCAACGATTTACATGACGTGGGGCTCTGGGTGTTCAAGACTTGGGATACATGCCTTCGGGATCCTTCGGGCTGGATGCAACGCTTTTGGGGTCCCTGCACCCTTACTGCGAACCGAAACCTTTGTCTGCACTGGGCAGGCTCTTGGGGGTGCAAAGAAACGAATGAACTGTATAGCGGCAGCGAAAGCCAAGTTTCTCAAAAGAAAAGCAGCTGGAAGCGACAAAACCCCGCCTAAACCGTGGGAATTCTCCGTGTTTCAAAAAACACAAATGCGTTGCCTCCAGCTCGGCTTGCTTCGCCAACTGCTGCAAGTCATACCTTTCACGACAGATTACGATTAGATGCGTTGTCTGGTTGGACTGTTCGGAGAAGTGATATTGCCATCTGTATGATGAAAAATCCGATGACAACTACAATATGAGTGTGGCAGTGTGGCAGAACCTTGTTGCATCTTCTTGCGGCAACCGTCATGAACTTAATGCTAGCACAAAAGGCGAAACGTTCACACAGCGTAAAGAATCCCGTTCCGCATTGAGCTATTGGAAACAATTCCATTCGAGCCAAGATACCACTTCAGCTCCGCCTGCTGTACTTCCAGCACCTGCATCACCCAGCTTGAGATCAAAATGGTTGGATAGTTTTGGGTTTGGGATCTGGGCTTGGTCACGTACTTGTGGGCGTAAGAGTCGGGGGTCCATCGCTGACAAAAGACCCGCAGTTTCTTTCGCATCACTTCTAATTCATGGCATCATGCGTTCATCCGAAACGACAACAAAAAGCCATGAAGTGACAAAGGAGAAGTAGCACCGTCCTTCGTTCCAAACCAAGAAACATTCCTTCCCCCTCACCCTACCAAAAAACACCCCTCACGAATTTCCGAAGCGCTGTCCATCGCAACAATACAGATACCATAAAGCCCATGCTCGGAAAATGCAAAATCCCACCGATGTGCCTGGGAAACACTGGCCTGCAACTTTTCCCGCCTGCGCACTGGCTGCTCTGGTTTCCGCTTACGTGCATTCAGAAGCTTCGTATTGCGGAAGCCCTGTTTTTGAATGATACACCATAACTCCACCGAAACCCGAATCCTGAACGCCAAACCCTAAGTGTGGCCTAGGGAAGTGAATCAATAAACTTGGGAATCGAATGCTTCTTGCTGTGGTGTCTGAAGTTTGGAAACGTCTGCAGAAAGTTTGTGGCAACCCAGGGTTTTGGGTTGAGGCTGCTCCCCCATTTGGAATTGACGGGAAAATAGAAACTAATTTGCGTGGCTTGGAATCTGAGCGAGCCTTGCCCCTGGGTTAGGGATTTATGAGCTCTCCAGATTGTTGGTCTCGACATGGGAAGCCGCCAATTCAGAGTAAACGAAAAAGAAATGGATATATAGCGATAATTGATATAGAGGTACATAATGCGGTACATAGAAAACTGGATAGATAGACAGATAGACAGATAGACAGATAGACAGATAGACAGATAGACAGATAGATAGATAGATAGATAGGCAGATAGCTAGAGAGAGAGAGAGAGAGAGAGAGAACGACGATGGACGCTAAGGGACGGGGCATTGCCCCATCCTTTAAGTGGGATACCATGTCTTGCTACAAGGCTTCCAGCCAAAAACGGAGACAGGGCTTCAAGAAATGGCTACCAGGCAGCACACAGCCGAAGTAGCCAATGCGCAAGCCAAGGTAGCCGAAGCACTGCACAAGGCTACAAGGCAATGCGCAAGCGCTCCTGTCTCGATGCACAACTGCACACCCACAATATGCAGCTACTCACTCACACAAGCACAGCCAACACCGCTCTCACAACCACTCATGTCATGCATGCGGCAGATGCAATTGCAACTAGAGACAGACTCCGGCCACTGCGCGATCCGGCATTGCAGAAGCATGGAGAGAGTCTCCTCTCGTGGGCATGTCTGAATGACAAATAGAACGACTATGGACGTTAAGGATGGGGCGCTACCCCATCCTTCAAAAGGCGTACCATGTCTTGCCACACACAAGGCTTCCAGCCAAAACGGAGACAAGGCTTCAAGAAATGGCTACCAGGCAGCACACAATCGAAGCAGCAAATGCACAAGCCAAGGTAGCCAAAGCACTGCACAGGCTACAAGGCAATGCGCAAGCACTCCTGCCTCGATGCACAACTGCACACCCACAATATGCAGCCACTCACTCACACAAGCACAACCAACACCGCTCTCACAACCACTCATGTCATGCATGCGGCAGATGCAATTGCAGCTAGGCGACCGACTCCGGCCGCTGGGCGATCCGCTTTGCAGAAGCATGGCAAGCACAGAAGGCCAGCAGCTGTACCCGGGATGATGGAGAGAAAGGCTGCACATCTGCACCGCGGCAGGTGTCTGCAAGAATACTGAACCCACACTTCCGCTGGACTCAAGCTACCCGGTAACCGGCATATGCCTAGGTTGATGTAATGAACATACCGTAGTACGCGCCCTGTGCAGACAATTGCAAAAATACTGAGCGCCCTGATTGGTGCAATCGCTGTTGTTGCTGCTGTTGTCGCTGCTGCTGTTGTTGCTGTTGTTGTTCACACGAATTCTCAGGCTAAGTCGGTAAGTATAATAAGAGGACTAGCACTAGCAACAGTGACAGCTTGCAAACAAATGCTTTACATTCACATCATGTATATACCTTATGCATTAGGACTGCAGCCAAAACGCAAGCCCCGCCCGACAAGTACGACCCATGGGGTGCAACGTGTCAAAAACCTGAACCTGCACTCACAAACTTGACTGCGGCTTGGAGATGACTCCAGGAAAGAAACGTCGTCTCGGACTGGATGAGGACGAAACACACAACAATGCTATTGCCGAAGCAGTGCTGGACGACATCTCCAAGCAGTGCCCTCGCTGCCAGAACCTCACATGCTTCATGCAGGACAAGTTTCCGGCTTCCTGAACCACCTGTTCTCGGTGACACGGAGCTTGTCCCTGCTGCCTTCCAGTGCAGATTGGCCACATTGTGCGGCTCGTAATAAATGAAATAATAGGTAATTCAGAATAGGGTTTCTCAGGCATTTTGTACTACAACTCCAATCGGGGGCGCTTTTACTATCGCTGTGTTCAAGAACTGAAGGCCTTTGCATGAGCCCTTCAGCGTGGCTTTAGTACCTAGAGGGTCCTCCTTGCGTCTATGGTGGAATTACGGTTCGGCTTTCGCGCTGAGGCTTTACGATGCTTTGGGTCTTGGGCGATTCGGGTTTAGGTATCCTTCGGTCCCCTTTCCCTGGCCCGACGGCTATTTCTCCTGTGAGCGTGACGCGTCTGCTGCCCCGCTTCCTGTACATATGAAGCTTGATGAGACTGCGGGACTTCTTGACACCTTGCACGTGGGGCTTAAATGGGTTCAGGGTTCAAGGTTTAGGGTTCGTGCTCTGGCTTCATCTCAGAGGTCCAATGCACAGCTGCTGCTAGGCGTTCAAAAGTCTGGGGTTGAGGAAAGGGCTCGACAGGATTTAGTGCTGCTTGGTGCATGCCGCATGCCTCATCCTCAACATCTCTGTCGCGTGTTTTGGCCGACCTCACGCCAGGGCCATAAAGAAGAGATCACGCGCGTTGCAGCCTTCCGGGCGCGCAGCCTGCTGCAGCGCGCCCGGCATCTTGAGGCAAAGGCCCGGAAGGCAGCTACTGAGTGAATTCCGAATGCCGCATCCGAACCATTGATCGAAGAGTATCTTCTCGGAACTAAGAGCGCATCAGGACCGAAAGGATTGTTTCCCCGAATGCTTAAATTACAGTTTACACTGGGCCAGACAACGGGTTTTGTTACGAGAACCTAACTCGAGATTGGGCCTGCAAAACGCCAAATGCTAAAACCCCAAAACGAACAAAAGAAAAATACTTCCTGCCCTTCAGCCATCAAACCCACGTCCAAGAGTCTAAACAATAAGTCCTGAAACGCCGGAAAACCCTTAACCCTCAAATCCGAAGGCTCTGAAACCCTATACCTTCACACCCTATAGACCTGAGATCCATAACCCCGCAACCCCAGAGACTTAAATGCATGAACACGCATGTAAGCCTTGAAGCAAAAATCTCAAGCCCTAAAGCTCCACAACTCATTAAGCCCTAAAACTTTAAACCATGTAAAAGCCCTTGAACCCTGATGGCAACTTTATAGAACGTCGAAAGAACGCCTATAGAATCCCCCCCATGCACCTGTTGTAAGCACCGGTATAGACTTGTATTATAGATCTCTGGGCCGTTTGCAGCAACCTAAACCCTACCCCAAAACCCTGAACCCTGCAAAACCATAAACCCTAAATCCTGAACCCTGAATTATGAAAACCCGAAAACCCTATGCACGAAATCCCTAAACCCTAGACCTTAAACCCAAAACCATAAAACCTAAACCATAATGAACCTAATCCGTAAACCTTAAACCTCCTTAAACCCTACACCCAACACCTTCAATCCATAAACCTTACTTACGAACCCCAGCAGCATCCTTCCCGGCTCAGATTGCTGGTCCGCGGGCCGACCGCTGGGCGAGCAAGCCCTGCAAGTCTTAACGGCTTAGAGGTTTAGGGTTGAGGGTTTAGTTTAGGGCTTTAGGGTTCAGGGGTTTGGGGGGTTTAGGGTTTAGGGTTGAGGTTTTGCCGGATGTTTGCGGTTTTATGTGCCGCTGTATGGTTTTACTTTTCAACGGGGTGTTCGGGAGTTCTATAGTCTTCTAAAATTATTGTAAGGGCTGGCATAAAGGGTTTCTTGCCCTGTAGCTCTTGTTTCTTCTTTCGGGTTCAGTTTCGGAGATCTAGGTGGCTCATGGGGGGTTAATTAACCATGGTTTGGGGTTAATTAATCCTGATTTAGGGTTTAGGATTCGGAGCTTCTGCGTGCTTAAGGATTTGACTCTACCAAATTGCTTCCATGGGGTCGAAGGGATTTTTTCGTGGGTCCAGGGACTTTGGGGCAAGGTGTTCCGGAGCTCAAGCTCATTGAAAGGGTTTGGAACTTGGGTTTCAGTTCAAGAGGGAGTTGAGGGTTTTTCGGATTTGGTGTTTGGTTTTCGGGTTCAGGGCATGAAGGCTTGGGGTGTCGGGATGTGTTGGGTTAAGGGCCTCGGGTTTTGGGGTTGGGGCTTGGCCCTAAACCCTAAACCCTAAACCCTAAACCTTAGGGCTTGGAGCTCCTGGTTGTGGGGTTGAGGTTTTGGTCTAAGGCAGGTCTTGGGTTTTGGGTTTCGGCTTTAGGGGTCTAGGGTTTGGGGTTCAGGGAACTTTCGGATGCTTCGGGTTTCCTTGGAGTTCAGTGTTTAGGTTTTGGCTATAGACAAGGAGACTCCTGGGGCCGGGGTTTCGGATTTTCGGCTTTGCTTTAGCGCGTGCTGTTTCGGTCCAGGGCGTGATCTTTGTGGAGGGGTGGGGATCGCGATTCAGGGTTCCCTGAACCCTCTAGAAGGCACCGTGTCCATCAGCATATCTTTCGTGTCATGGGCCTTGTTCAAAGCATCAGCCCTGATCAGAAGGAACATCCCGCGTGGGGCATCCTGCTGACAGTTCCTCGGCGTGGATGATGGTCATGCCGAACTTCAACCCCTACATTCAACCCTGACGCCTACGTTCTACGCCCTACATAAGCCCCACAGCCTGCACCCTCCTGAGGTTTTTTTCCCCTAAGCCTAAACCCTAAACCCTAAACCCTAAACCCTCCTGAGGTTTAGGGCTTAGGGTTTAGGGTTTAGGGTGGAGGCAGTGCAATCTTCACTTTGGTGACGAGAAATCTGGACGAGAACGCTAGATTTAGATGAAACCCTCGGCAAAGCAGAAACCATGGCCGATCCTCGAAAACTGAAGTCCAAACCTCGAAAATCTCCAAACCCTAAGCCGAAAACCTAAACCCTGATCCCATAACCAAGATCACATGACAGGATTGGACGAAAACGACATTCCTGTTGCCTCCTACTGCAGGAGACGCCACGAAACCTGCATCACAAAAGCGCCTGCATGGCCTCTAAACTGCTGGGCACCACCTGCCAAACCTACACCGCACCCTGGAACCCACAGAGTTTCGCCCCGAACCCTGGACCCGACCCTGAGGCCCACACTCAAAGGGGTCCGAGAAACCCCAAACCCGAACTAACCCCGAACCCCGAAATCCCAGGGGAGATAGACCCTCTCAATAAGGTCCCTTTGAAGAGAGCCAGAAGTAGGGTTAAGGAGGGTCCCCTTTAAGGGGTCTCCCTAATACGACCTAGGAATAATATAGTGGCCTGAATAACTACCTATTATACTATTTTGGTGGCTCCTTATTTTTTTATAATGTAATAAATCCCAAAACCCTATTCTGATTATTAAGGCCCCTAGCCTGTATTGAGCCCTCCAGGGGGCCTCCTGCTCCATGTACCAACCGCGGCGAGCTTCCAGGTAGCGCCCGGCGACCTGACACTGGAGTTCTCTTTTGGAGGTTTAGCAGTTTAGGGTGGCTGAGGCTGTGGGGGCTCAGGGGTTTGGGGTTTAGGGGTTTGGGGCTTGAGGGGTTTAGGGCTGAGGCGTTTAGGGTGCCACCAGCTTGTAGTGACCCTGTCTGAGGAGGCTCTCGGGCAAGGCATCGTAGCGGTGCACGTGCACAGGGAATACAGAAGATCGCTGCTTGGACTAGGACTGCAAGTACTTGGGTTTGGGGTTTAGCAATTGGCACGGAAGCACTTTCCCCGAGTGTAGCAGAAGAAGTCGGCATCAGGATTGGCAGTGAAGCACATGTACTGGGCTCTGATACAGTTGTTTAAGGGCTTTGGGAGTTTAGGTCTTATGGTTTGGCATTTCGGGTTTGGGGTTTAGGGCTCTTGAAGTTGAAGTGACTTCAGGCCGGATGGGCTTTGGCTTTCAGGCCTCAGGGTTTGAAAAAGCTTTCCAGGCGCAACCCTGGTTGCTGGTCGGGTTGAGGGCCCACCTTGGGCTTCGCAGGCTTCGAGCTGGGGAGCCTGCGGGGGCCCTTTGATCTAGGGTTTAGGGTTTAGGGTTTAGGGCTTCGGGTTTAGGGTTTAGGGTTTAGGGCTTCGGGTGCGCCTTCTGGGAGCAAGCTGTGCTGGGTGGAATAGGGCCACAGCGCCAGCACCAGCGAGAGCACCCGCACCGGCACCCGCACAACAACAGCAGTAGGAGCAAAAGGCAGCAACCAAGAGAAGCAGACCCAGAGCACGAAGCAAAGCCGTAAAACCGAGATGAGTTTCGTATTTTGCCATCTTCGTCCAGGGTGCGGAGAGCTTGGTGCACCATTGGAATTATCTCGAAACTGGCACTACACCCTAAACCGAACCCTAATCCCCAAAAATGTCGACCTTAGATCGCAAAAACCTTATCTCGATGGTCACAGGACCACAATATTTCAGTCTGGACGATCGCGCCTTGAAGATTCCCTTCCAGTTCGAGGGCGTGCTCAGCAGCTGGAGATCTAGTTCCTATCTAATTACTCGAGGAAGCCTCAGAAAATTGGGCTCTTTTAGGCTTATGGGGTTTGGGGACAATGTAAATCTTTGAGCACAAAATTCCAAATCCCTAAACCAAAAACTAGACACATCACTCCCAGAAATCAACGCACACCGGTGTAAAGCCTTCAAAACCCCATACTTCAATGCAAACGACCTCTGAAGCCAAAACCCTAAGACCACCCCCAAAGCTGGGAATGCGGGCACAGACGAGCATGGGCAGCAGCAGCAGGCCCACGACGACCTCGAAAAGCTGCAGGGCTGGGGCCCACAATGACTCCAAAACCCTTAACTCAGAATTTGTACCACCTATTAAAAGGTGTATTCCTTTGGTAGGCGGCAAGGTCTCTAAACCCGACCATAGGGCCTTAATAATTAGTGTTAGAATAGGGTTTTGGTGCCCATGATACTAGAATTAAAATAAGGAACCCCCAAACTAGTGTAGGTAATTATTAAGGCCCCTATATTATAGTGCCCTTATAAGGTTTAGGGTTTCGGGTTTCGGGTTTAGGGTCTTTCTGAGGTAGCTGGAAGCCCGCACACTTCTCCCAACTCTCGGCTTCTCCGACTTGAAGCAGCCCCGTTCCCGTGAGAATACGATATAGCAGAAGATGGGTCGGACAGAAAGAAAATGCCCCTACATCTGTGAACCCGCAAGCCTTAAACACGCAAACTCCTAAATCGCAAAACCCTGATCCTGGGTCGCAGGTTCGTGGTACACCGAACAGTCTCAACCCTTTGCATTGCTGTTGCGTTACCCTGCAAATCCCAGACCCCAAACCCTAAGCCCAAACCCAAAATGCCTGAACCCGCAACCCCCAGCACCCAAAACGCTTTTGCCTGTGGCCCTACAGCCATGATCAACACATGGGGAGCTGCAGAAAAATGAGGGCACATAGTATAGACGCGGCATTGCAGAATCCTTGTGTTAAGTACTTCTAAGCCGGGGCAGCCACTTACAAGAAACCGGCTTTGTAACTCATCCTCACAACGAATACAGATCTTTTCCAAAAGCAGCGACAGTACTGAGAAGGATTAACATCATAGTAGTAGTAGTAGTAGTAGTAGTGGTAGTGGTAGTGGTAGTGGTAGTGGTAGTAGTAGTAGTAGTAGTAGTAGTAGTAGTAGTAGTAGCAGGAGTAGTAGTAGTAGTAGTAGTAGTAGCAGTAGTAGTAGTAGTAGATGCTCGTAAATGCACAACCCTGAATCCTAAACTCAAACCCTTAGCTTATCCCTGAAGCTTAAAACAAAAGTCCAAGCATGGTCGGTATCCCTATCACTTAAACCCTGGAGAAAAAGCCTTGAAAAAAACCCAAACCCTTAAACACAAAATCCCAAACACTAGCAGAACCTTTGTCTTCATAGCAACCCTCTCAACTCTTACAGAACCCTTGTAGAACCCCTCCCAAAAGATAGGGATTAGGGTTTTAGGGTTTGGGGTATAGGATCACCCGAAGCCCAGAGCCCAGAAGGATCGGTGCCTGGAAGATCACGAGCCATCCGAGGCCCACGATGGTGGTCTTGCAGAGATCCTCCGGCGTTGTTGTTAAGTTAGGGTTTAGGGTTTAGGGCTAAGTCTTGCCAAGGCACTTTGCGAGTTTAGGGTTTGAGAGTTAGGGATTTGAGGCTTTGGGAATTTCGGGCTGAGGGTATTTTACCAGGTGGAGGGGGGTAAGACTTTTTGTGCCAGTTTATGTGAGAGGATATCACGAGTAGAGATGCTATGCTGCTGCGCTTGGCGGCCATGCGGCCATACGTGAGTTCAGAGTTCAGCATGCGCGGGCCCTCATCGTCACGAACGATGCATCGCTCTACATGGCAGAACTGCCTCGCATCTTCTGCAATCTCACTACAAACCGTGTAAGATTCACATGTAAGGCCTACCGAATTTGGAGCCTTCACACGCACTTGAACCCAACCAGCCTCCAAGCTAACAAACGTGTTCCTTCTAAGCCCAACATCTCTAGGCTGGCCAGTTCAAACCGGATCCTTTAGAGAATAAAGTCAGCCATAATTTATCCAGGATTTAGCCGAAACCCGACACCCGAAACCCCAAACCCTAAACCCTCCGGGCCCAAATCGCTGTCCTGTCTGATGGCCACATCGTAGTACCTGTAGACATTCTGCTCGGAGAGCAGCTGGTTGCCTTGGCGACAGGCTCGGGTTTAGGGATTGGGGTCCGCAAAGTTCGTTATCATATTCCTTCTCTAGGTGGGGCTCTTAAAGCTTTTGAAAAATACTAGTAAATAAGGTCCTCTTGAGCCCACTAAGGGAAAATATATACCTAGTTCTAATCTCTGTGTAGCTATGTAAACCGGAGCCTAATTATCAGGGCCACGATGGCCAGGTTCGGTGTTCGATGTCCCGGGGTTTCGCGTTTCGGGTGCTCGGCTGTAGGAATCTCGGGATGGATGAGGCTTTCTAGCGAGATGCGGTTAACTTTAGTGGGACTCTTTGAAGAGCCGCGGGGTTTCGGGGTAGGGGCTTAGGGTTTAGGAGTTTAGGGTTTAGAGTTTGGGGTTTAGGGGTTAAGGTTTAGGGGTATAGGGGTTTAGGCTTTAGGCTTTAGGGGTTTAGAGGTTTAGGCGTTTAGGTTTTGGGGTTTAGGGTTTGGGATGGGGCTCATGCTTTTGAACTCGTTTGGTTCGGGTTTTGACGGACATGCAAGTTACAGGGATGAATCCGAGACGGAGGGTGCTCGACACCGAAAAGGCTTTCGTTTACTTGTAGTTTAGGGATCCAGGCGGTTGGGGGCTTTGAGCTTTCTTGTCTGGGTTGCGGGTTTGGGCTTATGGCCTTCGCGTTTGCTGTCGCAGGCGGTTTGGGATGAGTGTAAGGTATCAGGATCTGTGCTCCTTCGGGCTTGCCGCGAGCAGGAGGAATGCGAACCTTAAAGCCCTAAACCTTAAACCTGAAAACCTAAACCTGAACCCTAAACCCCAAGCCCTAAACGTTTGTGGGGCGGGAGCCAAATTCTGCGGTTCTGTGCCCGTGGGGCCGTGCGGCTCAACTGTTTACGTCTGATCCGTCAATAAGATGAAGTGTTAAGAAGGCTCCGAAAATCAACGCAAAACAGAAAGCCTACACCCTGAAACCTCCTCTGCCAGCTGATGACGATAGCGGACTCTCCTACACCTTTATACCCCCCCCCTACAGTAGTCCCCTGAAACACGCCGATGCCGCACCGAAAACCAGACTAAAGGCCCGAAGAACTTACCAAATCCCTCACCCCCGACACCCCTACAATCACCCAAGAGGGTTTAGGGTTTAGGCTTTAGGGTTTAGGCCCCCGCCCCCNCCCCCCCCCAACAAAAACGAAGGGCCGATCTCCAAGCTGTGGTTAGCCTTGGCCGCAGCATCCTCCGCCGAAGGGCCACATCGGGGCTGGGAGGCGACACGCTGAGGATTTAGGCTTTAGCGGTTTAGGGCTTTGGGTCTAGTCGTTTACGGTTTAGGGTTTAGGGGTTTATAGGGTTTAGGGTCTAGGCGTTTAGGGTTTAGGGGTTCAGGGTTTAGGGTCTAGGCGTTTAGGGTTTAGGGGTTTAGGGTTGAGGGTCATAAGAGGCGTTCATAAGAGTGCTTCAATCTATGATAAGGGTTCCAAGGAAGTCCTTATGTGGGTTCTAGGGTCTGGGTGTTTCGAGGTCCCAATACATGGAAGAGGGTCTGCTGGCATATTACCGTAAAAGTCACCCCCGATGAGGCCACTTCGGGGTTGTGCTTTAACCCCAAACCCTGAAACCCCAAACCCGAAAACCCTGCGGCGCTTTGAAGAGCTTTAGGCCCAGCGGTGTGGTATGGTTTGGTGCTTGAAAGGGTCTCGGCACAAAAAAAAAGAAAGTCGGGAGGCGCCAAGAAACTGTACACTTACAACGTGAATTCGGCGTCCCGGCCAAATGTGGCCGGCGCGGGGGACTGTGGAAAGAATGCAGCTTCAATCGAAAGTGCGCACAGCAGGAGCCAGTCTAATCCCTTCATCTGAAGGAGCCAGTTGCCTTCCCATCTTGTTATTACGCGACTTGGGCAAAATAAAACCGTAAACCACCCTACTCCGCAGTAGTTCGTCGAATCCGGAAAGCTCCTCCAACTCGGGTAGCCCTCGCCAGGAGCAAAGGGACTCCACCTGCCGCAGAAGAGACCCTTAGGGGGTTAGGGATTTACGGTTTATATAGGGGTCTTCAGGGTTCAGGGGACTTTAAGGTTTCGGGGGCTTTAAGGTTTATATAGGAGACTCTCGGGTTAAGGCGCATTTAGTTCAGGGCTCTAGGGTTGAGGATCGGAGGTTGCGGATGCTTGGGTTTGGGGTCTAAGACTAGGCACCGTAAAGCCCTACCCTGAACCCTAAACGGTTTAGGGTTTCGGGTAACATCCTTGGAGTCCAGGATGTTAGGGCTTACGGTGTCAGTATCTCAGGGCTCTAGTATGGGGTTCGTAGGTTGCTTACAGGGCTTCGTGTTGCAACTTAAATACCTTTGCAGCTCTTTAAAACGGGTTCTCAGTCTCATAAGGTCTATAGGGTTTAGCTACAAGACACGAGGGGTTAGTATGCAGGTGACTTGCACATGCGTTCAGGGGAACTCGGTGCATAATTATATGTTTGCGAGTGCAGCAGCCAAAGCAATGCGTGGGCCGTCTGCAACATCACACCCGGATCATGAGGCCAGCCAGTTATTCCTGCGCATCATGTGGGAGTTTCCGAAGATGGGGGACCCTGATATAGTACGCTAAATAGTAGGATCCTTACTATAAGGACCCCAAAATATGGTACCCCTAATTTTCGGAAACTCCCATGTAGAGCCTTCACATCCTTCGAGCTGAAACACGCCAGCATCATACCCTCAGCTATTCAGCTCTGCCCGGAAAGGAACGACCCCTGGAGGATTGCAGGACACCACAGAGCGTGGGTGCAACCGGGGGGGGGGGGGGCTCCCGAAAACTAAACTCCAAACCCTAAATGCAAAACAAAGCCAGCCCCGCCTGTGCGCCGTAAGACGTGATCGTCTTGTTCGCGCTAGTCAAGAGAACGGATGCATTGTCCAAGTCTTCCAACAAAACGTTGGTGCCTTCACCTTGAGACAGGAAGCGGCGAGATAACAAACATTCCATAGCCAGGCTAAACACGCTCAGCCCTGCTGCAGCCAGATTGAACCCGCACCATAATCAGCCTATCACCGCCACGACCCAACTCCAATGATCATGGCCTCATGAACTCCATCAACATGGCCATGTGCATTATCATGAATCACATGCATGCTTCGTCCTTGCAAATTGCGGCCAAGAGGCCCTTGATGTAATACTCACTGAGCTTGTACTCCTCGGACTTCACCCCGGCGATCCTTCCGACGCAGGTCAACGCGTTGGTGTCCACGTCTTCACCTCTTGGACTTTGGCTGGTTTGGGGGAGTCGGGGTTTAGGGTGCAGGGGCTGAAACCCCAAGAAACACTGGCAATCATAATTGCCCCCTTATTGAGCCTTATTGCTCTTAAAAAAAAAGCGCATGTCATGAAATATCCCCAAAAATGTGGGTCTAATCAGCGAGACCCCTACAGCCACGAAACCACGGAGCTCCCTGCTTCGTGGCGCTTTCAGCTGAGGGCCTTACTCCAAACACGAGGCTGCTACACCCCTCCGGCTGCAAGTGCATAATATAGGGGCCTTAATAATTAGAATAGGGTTCCTTTAAAAGGGTCCTTAAAGGGATCTTTATTAGGGTTCTATAATGTAGGGGCCTTAACAATTAGAATAGGCTTTTGCGTTATACTCTCGTTATACTATATACCATATTGATGATAAGGAAACCCAAAGCAGTCTTGGTAATTATTTAGGCCTCTATGTTAGGGTTGGAGTTCACCGCCTTCGCACAAAAATTCCTACCGAAAGCCCTGTAAGGCTAGGACAGCGGAGTAATTACCCTCAACCCTCAACCCTCAACCCCAATCCCCCCAAATAATAGAAAAAACACCGGAATTAGAGCAGAATTTGCCACATCAGCGAAGAAACAACCTCGAAAAAACAGAGCCAGATGAAGTTCCGCGAAATTCCATGCCGTCCCTCTGAAAAAGCTAGTTGAAAAGCTCTCTTCTTCAACAACCGAGCCCCAAAAAGTTCAAACTTTCCAAGATAGAGCTAATATACAAGGCCAAAAAGCTTAAAGTTCCCCCGTTCACTATCTAAGAAAGGTCCTGAACCCTAAACCCTAAACCCTAAAACCCTAAACCCTAAACCCTAAACCCCAAACCCTAAACCCTAAAACCCTAAAACCCTAAACCCTAAGAAAGATGCCCTGCCGCAGACATCCGACACCCCGAGGCTCCCGCAGAAGCTGCTCGCGATGATGCCCATTTCCAACCTCGGCTCGAGGACTCGAGGACTTCCAATGTGAGTTTAGGGTTTAGGGGTTTAGGGTTTAGAGTTTATAGGGGTTTAGGGGTTTAGGGTTTAGGATTTAGGGTACCAAATCATGTGAGAAAACCTTCCACACCCTTTAGACATGTCTACACTCAAAACGAAGATGTGCAGAACAACCCACGCACAGACCGAACAAAGGAATCGTACACCCATCAGAAAAACTTCTCTGGGAAAAGCATTATGCAACCACATCGAAAGTCTGAAGTGCGTGGAAAGCATGTAGCGAAGGACGGCTCTGAGCCTCAATCCTGAGCAAACCTACAGCAGCACCCTCCATGCAGAACAACGCTGCGAACCTCATGCGAACGCATTCCTACATGCAGCACGGATGTTCGTGTCAACCGAAAACCAAGACCACGCAGGGCGGTAACGATGAAGTTGAGAACGAACTCAATATCCAAGGCGAGCCGAAAAAAGTCCCAGCCGCTGGGTCGATGCTGCCAAGGTGATGACGAGCACCGTAGGTGCCAAGAGAACCGGTGCAAGGCTACCTCGGGCCGCTGCTTCTTGCGGTTTGTGGCCCTTCCCAAACCCAACAAGTCATGTATGAACAAGCAGAAGGTCTTTACAGCCAAAATGGGGCTTCGGGACATTATGACTCCGCTATTGTAATCCGGGAAGTATCACTCATTTCCCAACAAGTGCCGTCCGTCTCAGCTTTACTGTTCAGGATTTCGGGTTGTCGGGATAAGCGGGCCCAGCGTTTGGGGTTACGGTTTAGATGTTCTAGGGTTTAGGGTTTGAGCTTTGTGGAAACTGAGCAAAGTTCTGCTCCGGAGTTCTGGGTGGGTGTTGCTCCGGAGTTTGCCTTCTGCCTTGGTGCTAGAAATGCGCCCAATACTGTTGTGCGTGACTTTGCACCAGTCTGGTTCACTGCACATGGCTTTCTTGGCAACTTTTGTCATGTTGCATTGCTGGTTCGGAGGGGCGGAGGCGAGGGAAGGCAGCCGACGCACGGGAAAACATAGGCTTGAGGGTTTAGAGTTTCGGGTTTTCGTGAAGTGTGATTTAAGGCTCAGGTGTGCGCTGGCAGCATGGCGCTGGAAGCACTTCTCAACAATGCTGCCGAGCAGCGTAAACAGCAACCGGCGCACCTGCCTGGACACACCCTAAACCCACAAAGCCCAAACCGTTAACAGCATTAGGGCTTAGGTTCCGTGGGTCTTTTGCAATCACAATTACAGCCCGAGTCCTTGCTAGCGTGAAGCAGGCCTTTGTGGCTGTGTAGGATTTAGGCCTTTGGGGCCTTTGGCGTCTTTACAGCCAAGGCTTCGGGTTTGGGGCCACCAAGGCTTCGGGCCCAGATAACCCTAAACCCTAAACCCTAAACCCCTAAACCCTAAACCCTAAACCCCTAAACCCTAAACCCTAAACCCTGCCTTCTTCGCTCTGCGATCGAAACGCGAGGAAGTCCCAGTGATATGCGAACGCTTGGGGTTGCATGGCCTCCCAGCCATATCCTAAATTCTATTCCGATCCCCCATGCCAACGTTCAAGTCAGACCGCGCTGAACGTCGGGCTTCTAGTCTAACCACATGAGCCGAAAATACTCAAAACCATGACGCCAAACTCAAAAGATAACAAGGCACTGCACCATAATTTGCAGAAAACCATGAGAACCATCATACTCCGGCCAACCCTAAACCCTAAACCCTAAACTCTAAACCCTAAACTCCAGATCTGACTCCGGGCCTGAACAGGACGTCATGACCTGGGGCTTCAGGGCATAAACGCCATGTGCACGCCTACAAATGGGTGGTTGTCAAAATTAGGGTCCCTTTTTGGGGTCCTTGATATAGTACGGCACCTATTATTTGTGGTACCAACAAGGGACCATAATTTTGACAACTACCCAAATTTAAGAATCATCTCTAAACCCTCAACTCAACCCTGCACCCTACACCGTTTAGAAGCCAGGTGTCGGCTTTAGGAGTTCACGGAGTTCGAGAGGTTCCAGTTGCTTCAGGATTCGGCCTCAGCGTTTCCTGACCCTACACCCTAAGACTACTTTAGGGTTTAGGGTTCAGGGTTAAGGGATTAGGGGTTTTTGGGATTTAGGGTTCAGGGTTTAGGGTTACTGCATGGTAAGTATGTGATAGTACTAGGATAAGCTTACCTGAGCAAGTCCCCTCAGGCCCAGAGTAAGCTAAGCACTATCCTAAACCCCAAAACCCTAGTTGTAAGATATCCGAAAACTGTGAGAACAGACTAAGTCTTGAACACCGGCACATGAACGGAAGCTGGGACTAAGGGCCAGATAGGGGTGCAATTACAGTTTAGGATAGTGTCAGGTCTTTCGGGTTTTAGGCTTTGGATTAGGGTGTTGGTGGGCTTTTAGAGTCCATTAAAACCCCGGGCCTAAACTGCTAACTGCGACTCCACACCCACGAGACGACGATCCCCACTGATACGCTCAAACCCGATGTGCTGGACTCCACCTGAAAGCCCGAATGGACTAAACTCCCAAACCCTAAAACGCTAGACCCCTATAGTAACCCTTAGAGGTAAAAGAACGCTCCTCCCCTTGGAGCTGAGGCCGCAGCAGCGATCAGGACCTGACGTCATCGATTCAACGGGCTACAGTTTGTTGATTTAATGGGTTGGGTTTCAGTCGTGCTTGCCGGGTCTAACTTTTGGAGTTTCAGCTTGCTCTAGCGCGTTTGCAAAGACTGAGAAAACTGAACATGCTCTGCAATGGGGACTACATTGTTCCATTGTTGGAAGAACCCGGTATTTGCTTCACTTGCCTGAGCAGGAGCGGAGGCAGAGTGGGCAAGGGTTGGTTGTTTGGGGGGCTCAGAGCTACTACGTTGGAAACATACAGGGCCCTCATTCGGAATTGGTATTTTCGACTGTACCTCTGTTTGGGATTACAAGGGAATGCTGTCCTGAATTATTCCGACCGTTAAGATTACGGCATCATTCGTAAGATGCCTGCGAACAAGAGATGCCAATGCTCGAGGCTTATGGAACACTTTGGCTGGCTGTTCTTCCGGTAAACACAAAAGCTTCGGCCCTAAAACCGTGAAGCGCTAAAACCACTCTACCCTCACCCCAAATGCTTCTCTATGTGTCACCAGACCCCCAGTCGACATTCCTGGGCAAGCTTTTGCAGCATCAGCAGCAGGAGCAGTAGCAACAGTAGTAAATAGTAGTATAGTAGTACTGCAGCAGCAGCAGGAGTAGTAGTAGGTAGTGGTCGTCGTCGTCTGAGGAGGAGGAGGAGGAGGAGGAAACGAGGAGCAGAAGCAGCTGGCATGCATGCATTTCGCATTTCCTTGCTGTCAGAGGAGTTCGCAGCTTAATTAAGGCTTGCATGGTCTGAGAAAGGCCTTGCGCCACGGAAAGGGGCGCTGATTGGCATCCGCCAAAATTTGGCGGGCNCATTTCGCATTTCCTTGCTGTCAGAGGAGTTCGCAGCTTAATTAAGGCTTGCATGGTCTGAGAAAGGCCTTGCGCCACGGAAAGGGGCGCTGATTGGCATCCGCCAAAATTTGGCGGGCGCCTCAAGCTGTACAGGCCTCTTCTCAAGCAACCCTGTCCAAACGAATGCCAGGGTTGTGGGCAGAACCCTAGTCAGGTCACAACTGACGGCTGAAATTGTATCGTGTTCGCACTGCAGCTGCCATTCAGCTTCCCAGCAGGGCTGCAGCTTAACGCAGACACGGTCAAGGGTCCCGTCAGTAGGCCCGAGTAGCCGGAGCCGCGCGCTCCAGTCATACTGGGTCATGAGCTTTCTGAAAGACCCGAGGCTCTGGATTTTGGGCAGGAGCCTTTCGCTTGCACCTTGCTGAAGCCATAGACCAGCTTTGGTCTGGNACTGGGTCATGAGCTTTCTGAAAGACCCGAGGCTCTGGATTTTGGGCAGGAGCCTTTCGCTTGCACCTTGCTGAAGCCATAGACCAGCTTTGGTCTGGCTAATAGCATTGCATATGTGCTTATAGGTGTCCGCCGCCCAAGGCTGAGTGGCAACATCAGATTGCAGGAACTCAGTCTCTTCAGCAACAAGGTCTAGAAGCTCAAGCACCTCGTAGGGGTACAGAGGATGGGACGTCAGCAAGTTGCCAAAGCATCCCTGAACATCAGCAGCAGAGGGAGAGCGCCGGAGCTCGAAAAGTGAGCTACACAACACCTGATACGCCTTGATCTGCTCCGGCGGCCACCTGACTTGCACTGGAGGCAGTGGCGCTTCTGCGACGGGCCGAGGCGGCGCCAGTGTGAACTGAGCATGGTCTTGCTTACGTCGCTCCTTGCTGCCGATTCCGGGCGCAATGGTGCTGGTCTGGTAGCCCGCCTGCCGGAGCCGACCCACACAGTCTGGGCTGTCACGTAGGTGGCGAGCGAGGCGCCCAGCCGTCCAATACTCACAGTGGCAAGCATGGCATCGGGTGCCCGCCGCAACATGGCGGTAGGTAGCGGGNAGCCGACCCACACAGTCTGGGCTGTCACGTAGGTGGCGAGCGAGGCGCCCAGCCGTCCAATACTCACAGTGGCAAGCATGGCATCGGGTGCCCGCCGCAACATGGCGGTAGGTAGCGGGCCGTTGGTGCTTCTTGAAAAGGTGCACGCTGAGTGCAGCCTTAGTCCGGAACGCCCGGTCGCAGATATTACAGCGCCAGGGCATCACCCATAACACCCCTTGTAGCCGCTGCTCAAGCGTGCGATAGCAATGCCACTGACACAGCAGTTCTAGTGCTTCGCGGTTGTCAGCCTCATGGGATTGGCGGAGGCGACTACGCAGATGGCGTTTGAACCGCTGCGGGTGATTGGAGATGACTTGAACCCACAGTGGCCATGCTGCCGCAGTGAGGGGCGGCCAATTTGGGGTTTCATCAGCAACAAACCAGACTAAATCAGCTTGTACCACTTGGCACCAGCTGGCCTCCTCCTGGAGCGCCGCCCATAAGAGTGGTGGGCCTACAGCCGCAAGGGAGACAAGGAGGCTGAGTCGTGCCCGACGAGCTATTAAGGCCAATCTCCAACAGCCCGTGGACCAATGGGCAAAGGGAAGTGGGAGGCGAAAGAAGGAGTCACCACCAACATCCCTATACAGCAACCTGCGCACCAGCTTGGAGTACCCAGTCTCCAGCGTGGTCCAGGCTTTACCCTCTGGGATCCACTGACCTACATTGAAGAAGGTGGGTGTGACGGCTGAGGCGAAGATGGCTGCACGGGTAGCAAGGCTCAGCCCAGGGTTGTTCAGCAGCAGTGCCTTGGAGGATTCGTATGAGCTGGTCGCCTGTGCAAGCCTGTAGCGGGTTTCTTGTGTCATCGAAAGCCTGCCATCGATGTAACCTCCTAAGTGCTTGTAGTACTCAGCGACCGGAATACTAACAGCAAGGTCAGGAAGGCGCAGATGCTGTTCGCCCTGCCCAAAGAAACGGCGCTTAGCCTTAGTAAGACCCTTGCCGACGAGACTGAGGACCAGGGCTGTCTTACCAGGGCGCAAATTGGGTGACATACCATGACCTTCACAGAAACTGATTACCAAGGAACAGAGGCGCTGCGTGCGCTCGAGGAGGTCAATTGGATGATCAGCTGCAGTAAAGAAGGCAGAGTCGTCGGCCCAGGTAGCATCAGTTGCGTCAAGGAGCTGATCGCCCTGGGTNACAACCCCGCTTGGGAGTCATAAGCCAACTGGCAGCCCAAGCCCTCAGCTACAACATGTTCCTGGATTTGGTGCAAAACGCGGGAATACACATGCGCAAAGACAAGGTCAGCCCAGCTTTCCCCTGGTCGGCTGCCGGCTAGACTGGAACAGACCCGGGCGCCATCGGAGAAGCGAGTGACGAACCAAGTATGCAAATGGATGTCCTTGACAATTTTGCCCAGTGCACCAGGCAGGCCGGCCTGTCTGAGCATACCACCATCTTGGATAGTGTCAAGGAGTTCGAGCATATCCTGCTCAGTCAACCCGAATCTATGAAACAGGAACCTGATGGTGTGGTCCTCCCGTATATCTCCGCAGGCCAGCTCTCGAATGATCCTATAGTAGGCAGCCGCCGTATCTAGGAACAAGATCGAAGCGCTCCGCTTGCTGGAGCGGCAACGACGGAGACAGGAGAGCACATAGAGGGACGCAAAGGCAACCGGTGCCCGTTTTTTGGAGCCAAGGTGAAGTCCGTGGAATTCATCTCGGCAGTGCTCCTGCGCCTTGTTACGCACAAGGCGGTGGTATATTTTCCCCAGGTTGTTGCTGACAAATAGACTTCTGTAGTTTGAGACCTCGCTTTGAAGTCCAGAGCGCTTGAAGGCCTCAAACAGGACTCCGCCCCTCCACTGGGCCGGCTGGCGCTGCCGGAGCATCGATTTAAGCACAAGCGGCAGCAGTGCTCGAGCACAGGCATTGGGGGAAGCACTCAACGCGTCAGCAGGGATGCAGTCTAATCCAGCCGCTTTTCCTTTCGGGGCAGACCTCAGAACCTGGGTGATATCCTCATAGCAAGGAAGCATGCTGATCTGCCATTCACAACCCGCATCGTATCTGCAGAGCATGGCTTCTTCGAGGTAANCCGCTTTTCCTTTCGGGGCAGACCTCAGAACCTGGGTGATATCCTCATAGCAAGGAAGCATGCTGATCTGCCATTCACAACCCGCATCGTATCTGCAGAGCATGGCTTCTTCGAGGTAAGCTGAGACCGAGAGGACTTCACCCTGCTCTTGCTGTCCGAAATGGTGCAGCCAGACAGCATCTCGCTGCGATCTGGTAGCAGCGATTGCTTGATCAACTGGGTGGAGCAGCACAGGCAGGGGCCGACACTTGGGCTTGGCCTTGGACCCGCCGAGACCCGCGAGCTTAACTCGCTGCAGTACTTTAGCAGCTCCTTGGTGCCCTTCCCTGGCGACACTCTGCAGGAGGGCATCCTTCGCAGTATTTATTGCCTGGCGGATGTTCCGGGTGGCCATCTTAACAGCCAAAGCGGTCACTCCATAGAGGAGACCTTGCTTCTGGACGAGGCGTACAACCGCATGATCCTCCCGGGTTTTCCACTGAAAGAAGGCTCTTGCAGCAAGGTCCAGCCAGAGTGTGGCTCTGTGGCGTGTTCTACACTTGAGGCCCTGCTTGGCCGCACGGAGGGCCCAGACTTCGTCCGGCACATATTTCGCTGTGTGTGCCTTTTTGGGCAGGGCAAATTCAGCGTCCAGAGTGGCACGAACATGATCCTCAAGGGCCCGACAGTGCAAGTCCGGATGAACTTCCCATCCAGGCTGTGGAAAGGTCTCGAAGCAGCAGCGAAGAAGGCGACGGCCCTCCTGGGTGGCCATTTTAGAGGTATCATACCTTGTGCGGCGCAGCCTTTGCGTGATCGTGGGAGCATCGAGAAGTCCCTTGAGCTGTGCCCTCAGCAGCTTGTGATCGTCCTGCGGGCTGCCATTGTCAAAGGCCGGGTCAACTTCGGAGCGAGCAGCTTCAACAGTGGCACGACCTCCAACAAGGGTATAGTCAATTCGGTGCGATGTGCCGCTGGGATGGGTATAAGTGGCATGCTCCCCGCAGTGCAGTGAGCTGTACATTGAGGGGAGCCAGATACCCGCCTCAGCTAAGGCTGCTGCCGCCCTCCATCCCGTTTCATCACTATCCTGAAACTCAGCATCACCGGTGACCCCTTGATAGCAGGTAGGTAGGCGGCCATTCAGGTCTATTCCTCCCAGAATCAGGTCAGTATGCTTGATACGCTTCAAACCTGCTGCCATCTGGTCAAGAAAGACATTGCGTTCTGCACCTCGACCTGTGTGCGGGCAATGGCCACTGACTAACCCAAAGCGGCGGCCTCCCTTCGTCACAAGGAGGATGAGGAGTCTGGGCTGCTCACATAGCACGGCTATGTCATGTTCGTCNGCACCTCGACCTGTGTGCGGGCAATGGCCACTGACTAACCCAAAGCGGCGGCCTCCCTTCGTCACAAGGAGGATGAGGAGTCTGGGCTGCTCACATAGCACGGCTATGTCATGTTCGTCAATGAGCAGGGGGCCATCGGGAAACTCCAGTAGACCGCGTGTACGATGTATCCAGATGGCCGTACCCCAATGTTTGTCAGCACCAGACTGAAATCGGTGGTAGTAGCCCGACTGCCCGACCCCGGCTGGGGTTTTTGTTTCCTGTAGAAAGGCAACATTGATTTGCGCGTAGTCGAGCTGAGCTTCAACATAGCGGACCTTACCCCTTAAGCCCTGAATATTGATTGTGGCTAAGGTGGCCCTGAAAGAGGTCATGGGAGTGCGGGGCAGACTCTCAGCCCCAACGGTGGGGAGCAGGTCCTCCGGCTGCAGCGTGGATGGTGGGAGCTGTGTGGCAGACCAGACGAGCATGCCATCAAGGATGGGCATGGCATGATGTATTCGTGCGTCCGCCTCTACGGCTACCCAGGAGAGGTCAGTAGTTTGGACCAGAGAGCAGAGCTCCCTCGGTGGCTGTGGCCAGGAGAACCTCGTGGCGGCTGCCGTCTTTGCTATCTGGTCAGCAAGATCGTTCCACGGGTGACCGCTGTGGCCAGGTACACGCTGGAAACGCAGACTGATTCCAGGGACTGCTCTGACAATCATTTCCAGTCTACTGGTGAGACGGCCGGTGTCGTCGGTGGCCTCCCACGAGCCTTCGGCAGCCCATCCCGCCGCAGTACAGTCGAAGAGTATCTCGCAATCAAAGACAGGAAGGAGCACATGAATTTGTAGCGCCCAGAGGATTGCGCATGCAATGGCAATTTGTTCTGCATGCAGTGCGAGATGGGGACCAAGCTGCCACGGCGTGTCAGGGCTGCCGGCAAGTGGGGCTCCTAACAGTCCGAACAGGGCTATGGCCTCACCGAGTTGTAACAGAATAACCACCCCAAACCCGCTGATTCCCCTACGAGCATCCGCGGATCCATCCGTAAAGAGTCGGAAGACTGGCTTGGTCGTAGCCATTAGCGGTAGGATATCCTGCCAGCTCTGCATGTTACTCAAGCTAGTCTGTGTGGATTCTGGCAGACGGAAAGCAGGGGGGAAGTGCTGGAAGACCCAGGTCGCAGGCCAACTGCTGAGAACTTGCCGCATGACATCGGTCGAGTGAGGAAGAGAGACGCTATCTTGATCGATATCAAAACTGGGCGCGGAAAGGTGCTCCTCCAGTCGCAACTTGCGGCATTTGTCAGCATCTTGTCTGCAACCCTCAGCCCACACCTCTGACAAGGTTTCAAGAAGTGTTGCTGCCAGAAAAAATGCCTCAGAATCAGGCTGGGAGGCACTTTGTTCAAGGAGGGTGATAAGCGGCAGCTGCTCCACATCAGGTGCTTCGTCAAGAGCACGGACCTGTGCAGTGACTGCCTCAAACCAGGCTTGGCAACAGGGGGGTCGTGCAGGTCTCCGTCCCGCCCTAGCCGGGGTTGCAACTGGTCGGCCAAGGACCTGGACTGGGTACTTTGCACGTACCAGATCAGATGAACCTAGGCGGGCATAGCTAGAGGTCAGGTACGGCCGAGGTAGGCTGGTACTGGCAGCTGACTGAGTACAGCCCGCCAAACACAACAGGAAAAACCCACAACCTTGGCCTGGAGTGCCCTTGGGCCGTCCTGCATGCCGGGTAGAGGCCGAGTCAGCAGTCTGGCGGCTGCTTCGGAGATCAACAGGCGCCCCTGTAGTTGGACGACCAGAGCTTGCAGGGGGCAATTGCGAAGGACCGGGTGGGGCAGGTAGAGGGCGGCCCGAACCGGGGTTTGGGTCCTCATGGTCCATAGGATCCGCATTCGCAGCGCAAGGGCTCATGGTTCGCGGCCTGTGATCAGGCACAAATTCGACAACCAGAACCTCTCCAGGCTGCACCCGGATGTTAAACCCGTCATCTCTACCAAGCGGCACACCCCCAATAATGACAACATAGAAACCAACCGGGCAGATCTCCCTGCATCGGGCAGTGATGTCTCCGCTCGCGACCAGACCTTGCTCTGCCCGTCCCCAGNCATCTCTACCAAGCGGCACACCCCCAATAATGACAACATAGAAACCAACCGGGCAGATCTCCCTGCATCGGGCAGTGATGTCTCCGCTCGCGACCAGACCTTGCTCTGCCCGTCCCCAGGCCAAACCGCAGTTGACTGGGCGTAGGTCAAGACAATACAGAACATCCGGAGCAGCTTGGGGGAGCGCGATTGCAGCAGGGGGTGGGGGGTCGTCGACAAGCAGTACTGTTTGTATGCCAGTCCCCATGTCAGCAACATCTTGAACAGAGAAAAGTGCTGTCTGGATGGGATGGCCTGGCGGCAGCTCAAGTAGCCGCGCGACATCCTGTCGTATGAAACGTCTCCTGCGAGGTTCAATGAGCATTCGGTGTTGCCCTGTACGCAAGAGCAACAGGATCCAGTGCCCGGCGGGTGTCGGGAGAATGGGCTCAGCAATCCAGCCCGTTGCATCACATAGTCGATCTGCCAGGCTAGAAACACTGAACATCGGAGCCGAGACTGGGACTAAAGAGACACAATCCCCATTGACAGGCTGAATGCGTTGTCCTTCCAGCAAGGGCGTATGCTGGTCTGGCACATAAACCTCAACTGTAGGCAGCGGGGGAAAGCCAGCAGTAGCTAGTAGGGTTTCCCGATCACAGCGGGCTGGCACCGCGATACAGAAGAGCGCTCCGTTAAGACGGCTAGCGTCAATCACGACAAATTGTGTATCCGACCAAGCTGAAGAGGCAACACAGACTGCGGACGTCGAAATGGGCTGTGGCCGCGCCTCAGTGAGTAGGGGGAAGCGCAGTTGCTGCGTGCGATCTCGGCGTGCATCAACAGCCTGCAGGGCCTCATTAACCGAGCACTCCTGGTATAGCGCAACCCTGACGACTTCCGAGGCATAATCCAGAGCAAGAACAAAGAACGAAGCGTCAAGGACCCCAGGCGTGGTGGTATTCCCAACTGCTGCACCTGGCCAAGCGCTGGGCAGTGAATCACCTGTGTCACCAATGGGGGAGGCACGTCTTGGGGAGCGGCTACGGTCACGGAGGGCGGCTTCGGTGTTCGGTAGAGGCCCTTCAAGAGTGGGGTCCGGGAACGAGCTTAACTCACCATCAGATAAGTGCTGCATGGGGCCTGGCGCCTCTTCTTCTACTTCAAACGAATGGACGTCAAAGTCGTCAGGGACAAGGGAGGCAGTGGCAGCAAGGCCTGGCTGTAGCAGGAAATGCTCATTAACACGCTCGAAGCCCTCGACTTGTAGGGCCCAGCCCTGCGGTGCAAACGTAGATAATGTCTCCTCGACTTCAGCGCACGGGATTGCCGCAGCGGTGTGCAAAACAGCAAACCATCCCTGAAGCATCGCTCTACAATCAACAACCGCAAGGAACAGGCCAGCATGGAAACCCCCGACATAGGGGTCTTCAGGGGCCGAAACAATGTAAACCTCTTGGCAATGGCGACCATGCATGGAGAGGTCCGTTGGCTGGACCCGAACTGGTTGTAAAAGGAGCCCAGCCGTGTCAAGGCCAAATGGCGCCGCAACCTCTTCTGCATTGACCCGGGGCGTGTCTGCACTAAGAGAGATGCAGCGGTGTCCGCTTTCATGCACTGCGCAAATGAAGCGGCCTTGGGGCCCACTTGGCAACAATGGTGCAGNGGTATGAAGAAGATGCAGACTCCCGGGCGGATGTCTGCCACAGTCTGCTCAAGCAAGGGTTCAACACTGTTGCCAACATATACGTCAACCTCGTGTCCCGGAGAAAGCGCTGCGAGATTGAGGAGCTCTTCCCTTGTAGCACTGACGGGAGCAATGGCAACGAAGAGCCTGCCATCAATTTCTGTCAGGTCATAACACACCGCACACTCATGAAGCGCCCAACCCGGAAGTGCTATGACTAGTCCAAACTCATCGCTTGGCTGCGGCTCCACAACCATTAAAAGCGGGAAGNCATCAATTTCTGTCAGGTCATAACACACCGCACACTCATGAAGCGCCCAACCCGGAAGTGCTATGACTAGTCCAAACTCATCGCTTGGCTGCGGCTCCACAACCATTAAAAGCGGGAAGTCTCTCCGTTTACCTTGGTCACGGCGGAGTGTGAGCTGGCCTAGCAAGTCTGCAACCGTCACAGGTGCATCGAGGCGGACCTGAACTGATTCAATGTCGTGTTCAATGAGCAGGATACCGACTGTGAAGACCGCCCCGTCACCTGAGCCCTCATCCGTAGAAGTCTCACATGCGGCATTGGCGATCGCATGCTCGTCTTCAGCGAGGAGAGTTGGCCAAGGGCGGCCTTGCTCAAGCTGGTAATCACGTACAACCTCCAATGCGGCTCTTGCAGCAGGAGTGCGCGAGTATGGCTCCTGATCCAGCTTCAACTGATTAATGAGGGGGGCTATTGGTGAGCCCGCAGATCCCCAGCTGACAAGGGCAACAGAGAGTGCAGTGGCCTATCTGAGCGGATGGCAAAAGAGCCCACTATGGTCAAAGCCAGTAACGAGCCACTCCTTCCGTCTGCCGAGATCCCAGGGGCAGCCGCATCCGCATCCCCAGACTGAGGCAGCAAAGGGCTGCAGGAAGGACCGCGTCTGGAGGACAGTGGACACTGCACGAGTTGTAGGCTTGCCGTATGGTCCAGGGCGTGTTTGTAGCTGGCGGGTCTTTGTATCGGGACAGGCAACACTGTACCCGGCGTTTGGTGCATGATCAGGGGGGCCCTCAAAGTCCCCTGGTGGATCTGGTTCCGAAGGAGTCCTCTCCCCTCCATACGTTTGCTGTGAGCCCGCAGGGATAGGGATTGCGTACAGCACAAGGGTTTCCTGGGCTTGGACCGGGACATCATCATCCTCCGGTCGTTTGCCAATCGCAGCAAGGCGTTGACCCTGTGGGATGCTGTAGTCAAAGAGGGCTGCCAGTGAGGGCAGGTGTACAGTGTGGACAAAGGAGTGATAGACTCGCACGTTATAGCCAATGCCACGGAAATCACAGAGTACAAAGATGTCCCTGCGGTTACAGTGCGGCGGACCACACAGCAGAGGGTTGGGCAGCGGTGAAGCTAGCACGACGTGGGTGCAAGGGTTACCTCGAAACTCGAGGCTTGGTGTTCGGAAAGCACCAAGTGTGCACTCGTCTCTCCCGTAGTCAAACATACTGCATATAGCTTCCTTTGGCGTTTGCCCAGTGTGGTGGNAACCTTTCCTCACCATGCATAACAAGGAGGCCCGGAGCAGGGCGCATAGTCGGGACCTCATGCGGAGAGTCCCAGCCAGTTCTGTCAGCAAACAGCTCTCTGGCAGTCTGCTTGCGCCTGCAAACCTGTGGGGAGCGGCCGAAAGACACAACGTCGCCGTCATTAAGATGAAAGGAGACACCTTCACGATGAGGGTCAGGGTTATTGGCGACATGTATTTCCAGCGGCTGATCAGAGTANCAAACCTGTGGGGAGCGGCCGAAAGACACAACGTCGCCGTCATTAAGATGAAAGGAGACACCTTCACGATGAGGGTCAGGGTTATTGGCGACATGTATTTCCAGCGGCTGATCAGAGTAGTCAACCATCTGCGTCACAAATGACATTAGCTCCTCATAAGGCATCCGTTGCGGGAGGATGCATGCAAAGTAATGACCACCCACGGAGCTGAGGTCAAGTATGACTGCGGATCGGCGGCCCTCCGGGAAATGATGGATCAAAGATGGAAAACGCAAGAGGGTGGCTTGGCCTGTGAACCTTTGCGGCAAGGTGGGNCCACCCACGGAGCTGAGGTCAAGTATGACTGCGGATCGGCGGCCCTCCGGGAAATGATGGATCAAAGATGGAAAACGCAAGAGGGTGGCTTGGCCTGTGAACCTTTGCGGCAAGGTGGGCACGCAAGTGTCCATGAGCCTGTGCATATCATCAGGCATAGCCACAAGTATCTGGTTCAGCATCTCCAGCAAGCTGCTCTCCGGTTCGCAATCTACCGCAACACGGACCGGGCGGAAATGGGGTGTGTACACTGTAGCTCCCAGCCATGTTGGTGAGACCCGACTTGCGGGCCTGGGAGAGACCTCTTGGAGATGCAGCAAACCAGTTACATGGTCAGGCCTCACCCAGCACACAGTCTCAGGCGCAACTCCTGGCTGAGAGTTCACATAATCGGCCTGCAATTCGATGCAACATTCAGACGGCGGGTGATTGCGCAACGGGGGCTCTAATGCGGAGGGCCTGGCTTGCACCGCAGCCGTGCAGCTGGGGAGCAGGAGAAAAGCGGCTCCACAGACCCGCCAGTTGACACACAATGGTCCAGGCTGTATCAGGACAGGCAGCGAACTAAAACCTAGGAACCAAAGGCAAAGCCCGCGCAGTACTGAGCGGGTCGCGGCAGGTCCGCTGCACCGCTTGTCAGGTGCATCGATGGCAGTACGGTCACATCACAGCCTTCTCCTTGCTGTAGCCTCCACTTGCCAGATGAGCGGCCCTGTAGTGGGGGATGTTATTCTGCCAAGGCATGTCAAAAGCTGCGGGTGCAGAAGACCATGGAGCACACAGAGCCTTCCAAGCCCAGAAGCAAGGAAACCAAGCTGTTTCGCGAGCAAGGACCACAGGCACAAGGTGACNCTGCCAAGGCATGTCAAAAGCTGCGGGTGCAGAAGACCATGGAGCACACAGAGCCTTCCAAGCCCAGAAGCAAGGAAACCAAGCTGTTTCGCGAGCAAGGACCACAGGCACAAGGTGACCAAGCCTAAACCAAAATTGAGACCGCTCGCAGCATGTGCCTCAAGCCAGACTGGCTCAAGGGACAAGGACGGACGAATCACCGAAACTCCAATACTGAAAGCAAGGATCCGCCCAGTGACAGCTCCAAGGCTCCGGCAGGCAGAGGGGTCGGGCGCCCACACCGGGGTCATCAGCATAGGTAGTCTCCACAGGGTGCTTTGACAGTAAGTACACAGACCCTGAAACGAGCCCCTGGCTCCACATTTCTTGCGCAGCCAGCTAGCAAACCACAGCAGCATCCAGATGGCTGACAGGAGAAGCAGGGTCATAGCAAGCCGTTCATCTGTCGTGGTGAGCATCCCAGAGCCACCGATATGCTTCTTTGGCACCACNAGCCAGCTAGCAAACCACAGCAGCATCCAGATGGCTGACAGGAGAAGCAGGGTCATAGCAAGCCGTTCATCTGTCGTGGTGAGCATCCCAGAGCCACCGATATGCTTCTTTGGCACCACAACAGACCTACGGCAGAGGGTGTCGCACCCGCCAGCCCAACCAGGGACTAAACCGAAATTAGGGTGTGACGGCTGACTGAGCGGCATTGGCCAGGAAATCCACATGGGAACATCTGGCTCACACAGTAGCACAGTCCAGAAGGAGGGTGCTGAGCTGAGAGGGACAAAATTGTGCAGGCATGCTTCTTGCCTGAATGCAGAGGCAGCATCATGGCTCAGAGTCAACAAGGAAGTTGCAGCGGTTGTACCGCACACTGAGTTGGGGTCAGGGCCGTCGTTGTGACCTGAGGGGCCTAAGTACACATGCCAAGGAAAATCAGTGCTCTCGCAGAGGTGAAACCGTTCAGCTCCAGGGACTGCACGCGCAAGGCAATCAGAGGAGCAGCATTGACCGAGGGGAGTCCGATGAGCAGGTGGTTTCCCCAATGAAACCACAAGTCTATCGTTACCCTCCAGCCTGCTGGCCCGATGATCGCCATGCACTTGCCGCCATGAACCGAACCTAAGCTCAGCAGCGGTTACTCCAGCCTTGTAAGCCCCGGNCAATGAAACCACAAGTCTATCGTTACCCTCCAGCCTGCTGGCCCGATGATCGCCATGCACTTGCCGCCATGAACCGAACCTAAGCTCAGCAGCGGTTACTCCAGCCTTGTAAGCCCCGGAGAAGCCATGGAGGCCGTGTCGAGTTCCTCTGAGTCGTCGTCTGACATGATCGCCGAAACTGGCTTGCCAGCTGGCATCGAGGGGGTGGGCGGCGGACTGGTAGCATCGCCACCCTCGATCGTATCCTTGTCGGTCTGGTCCGTGCGCACCACGCCGAAGGGTGCAAGGGCACGCCTCTTTGCCCGACGTTTCTCGGACAGGCGTTCCGCAAGCCTGGAGGTGGCTCCATCGCCAGCCTCCGAGGCATCTCCACTGGCGTTCTCGCCGCGCTGCGCCTCCACGTTGGAAGCCATCGGTGCAGCCGGCATGGCACCGGAAACATGGCCTGCAGAAGCCGAGTGGACCCCAAAGTGAGCAAGGCCCGGAGAGCTCAGGTAAGGGTCCTTCAAGGCCTCGTCCCCTGTCGGGGTCCCGCCACCACTCAGCGGTGATCTCGCTTGCGCCAATGTCTTGGTAGCATGCGGAGGGGTAGCCGGTGGCACCTGTGTCTCGCGCCTTGGCGGCGTGGCAGGCACTGCTGGCATTGGCGACTCCGTGGAGATTCCGGCCTGTTGTAGCGCCTGCATCAGCTTCAGGAGAGGTCCATCCGCCTTGCCGTCGGGGGGCGCCTCGAGCTCGCGGGCAATCTCGGTCCACTCCTCGATATCCCCAGAGAGTTCCATGGCCATCGGGCCGGTGTCCACGCCACCCGCATTGAATGGCTTCAGCTGGCGGTAAGCCTGTTCTCGAAGCTCCTTCGTGTGGTGCAGCTCCTTGGTGATGCGTTCTTGTTCCTGAAGGAACCTTNTCGGGCCGGTGTCCACGCCACCCGCATTGAATGGCTTCAGCTGGCGGTAAGCCTGTTCTCGAAGCTCCTTCGTGTGGTGCAGCTCCTTGGTGATGCGTTCTTGTTCCTGAAGGAACCTTGCTTTCTGCGTCTTCAGAGCTGTTTTCAAGTCCGCAACATAAGCATCCCACTGCAGGCGGCCATCCGTAAGATCCTTCTGCAGCTTGTTCATCTTGGCGTCGAGCTTCCTGGCCTGGTTGACCGCACCCTGAATAAGACTGATCAGTGACGGTCCCGTAGAAGGGGGAGCCGCAAGGTCCGAGGTCCGCAGCTCCTGAACTGGGACAATGGTCATGTCCTCCGGGCGCCTGGCATCGTACGCCGGGAACTGTGTCTTCCCACTGCTGTCTTTCATCTTCCCAGCACCTTTGCGCCACGGTGGCCGCCCCTCGGCCTTGGGCGATGCACCAGACCACAAGCGCCACTTGGGTGGCTTTGACTCTTCCCAGTCCTGCGCTGCCCAGCCACCACCTGTCTGTGCCCATTTGTCTCCGCGCTTGCCCATATGGCCGTGATGCCGGCTCAGCACAAGCGTGTCCTTCGGTAGTGGGCGCACACCAAGTGATGCCGCCTGGCGGGTGCGGCGGACAGCTTTGCTCCGGCGTGCCCTGAGGTGCCGATGCCAGTTGGGGCTGCGAGGATGCCGGCCTATTATGGCTCACGTCCGCAGGACGAAACTAATCGCGCCACTGCGCTGGGGCTACAGCAATCCGCTGATGGTCTTCTGAGCCCTTCTTGTTATCATAATTATATATCTAGAGTACTATGGTTTCCTTAGTATGGTAACTTAGCCTAAACCCTAAACACTAAATCTTCTGAACATAGTCTCTCCCTTGGTCCGGTCCCGGCCAGGAGCAGCTCCCCAGGGACGTCGCCCAGCTCGCCCGGGCTGCCGCTCATGGCGAGAACAGGCTCCCAGAGTTTCATTCAGTTTTCAGGGGTGCAGGGTTTCGGTGGGTTTTCGGAAAATTGGGGGACAAGGGTTTGGGAGTTTGGGGGTTTATGGGGTAGGGCTGAGGTTTCAGAGGCTCTTTGGTTGGTATTCGCAAGCTTCTGTTTCCGCGAAAAGGATCTTCCTAAACACACACTTCCCAAACCCAAAGCCAAACAGTTCGACGTTTCGGATGCTCGTGTTGGGCGCAGGGTTTTAGGCTTGAAGCTCGGGAGTTCGGGGTATGCTGGCTAGAAAGCTCATATCCGACTCAGGGGGAGGCCCTCAGCAGTCCAGTCTGCGATAAGGTGGATCGAAGAAGTTGTTGTGGGAAGGATTCTTCCTGACAAGTGGCCTGAGAAGTGCTTCTCTGTCAGGGCACCACAGGCTGGGTCTGTGTGACCGTTCGCAGTTTATCCTCTCATCCATCCATCCTCATCTCATCCTCTGAAGCTCGCTATCCGGTGACCTCATGGCCTTCGCCTCAAATCTCGTCTTTCAGAAGATCGGCGGCCGCTTCAAGCTCGAGGAAGATGATGAATTCAGAAGCTGCTTCAGGGCCGTGGCAGCGGCCGCTGCACGCGAAGCAGCGAAGAAGCATCGAGACGGCAGATCTCGCCGCTTGGAAAGATCGCAGTTGGCGGACTCCACGTCCGACGTCTTGGACTTCTTAAAGAAGCACGGCTTCAACAGCTGCCGAGAAGATCTGGGCCTGAACCTACCGAAGAGGCTTTGGGTTTCGACGCACGTACCCACTGCACCAAGCAGTTCAGAAGAAGGACTGGCGCATGGTTCAACCGACTTGCAAGGACAGCAAAGGTCGAGACTTGGAAAGCTTTTTGGCCGAGATGAGGGCGGCCGACTGGATTCGAGCAGTCGTGTCCTCCTACCAACACAGACACTGCTATCCTCGCACCTAGGGAAAGCTTCTGAATGCTTCGGATCTGCTGTGCATGACAGCACAAGACCAGGTCTTTGTTTTATCGTGCCATGGACAAGTTGGCACACAACTCCTGGAAGCAACCGGTTAATAGCCTTCATGACATGACTTTCTCAAGCAGCTCGACACCACAGAGGCGTGCCCGGCTGTTTTCGAGCTGCAGAGCTAACTGTACGGTAGAAGCCAGAAAGCCCTTCCCTGAAGCCGATGTATCCCGGTGAGACAAACAGCATAGTACCACTAGTAGAATACCGTCCTCTTCCGGGTTTCAAGCTTATGGCCTTTACCTTGCATCACGAATCTTCTTTTCGACTTCATTGAACTGTTTCCGGTCTCTTTCAGAAAGGAGCGAACGCGACAGCAGTCAATGAAGAACAACATGTTCTTACTCGTGCCCTTGCATGTTGCAGCAGCGGCGTTGACACTCCGTTGCGCAGCGTGCCGCTTGGGAGTTTCCGAAAATTAGAGGTACCTTTTTGGGGGGCCCTTTTAATAAGGATCCTACTATTTAGGATACTATGTTAGGGTCCCCTATTTTCGGAAACTTCCACTTGAAATTCAGTCAGAGATACGCTTCCACAGGATGCATCTGCTCTTCAGACCTACGGCCTCGGCCTGTGGGCAAATTCGGTCTTTATATGACATGTTTTACTCCTTCAATGCTTGAATCCAGAATAGACGGGCCCAAATGATCTTGCAGCATCGAGTCTAGGGATCATCGGGGAAGGCCATCGCGACTCATCTGGGCCCCTCTGTTGCACGACTCCTTTTTCGCAAGCCCTCGCTCGAGGCGTCAATCCTACCTTGACTTAGCTGGCTGAGTATATTTTTTTTTGAGAAGGGAGCTCTGTAGATTTGGTTTTAATAGGGGCCCTTATCGTATGAAAGCCCGAACTCCCCGCAAACCCCTCAAACTCTGAATAGGCCCGCTAAAGGCTTTCATCACTGAAAGAGGTGGGGTCCGCAGCCCCGGAAAGCTCCTCAGGCCCCCGTGCAGCACCTCCTCCGGACGCCTCGACCCCAGGACTGACAAACAGGGTTTTTTTTCGCGAATTTTTCAGGGCTTCAGCACAGATTGGGCTTTACTCTAGGGGCCTTAATCATTACCAATACTATTTTGACGGTTCCTTATTGTGATTATTGTATAATTGACCCCAAAACCTTATTCTACTTATTAAGGCCCCTATATTGCTCTTAAAGGTCGTGGGTTTTGGCCACCGGATGTCGGCTGGATCTTCGCAGCGCTCTTCACGATAGCTCAGCCTGCACGGCCATGGTTGCTGTGATGCCTGGGTAGAGCAAAGGTTGACTTCCGAAGCGGAGTCTCCTTCGTGCGTTCCTCAGAAGCTATTGATGGAAGCGTAGCCTGTCTTGGAACTTAAAGTTTCCTGCAGGGCAATGCCAGCTATGAGCAGTACACGGAGGAGGTGGGATGAAATGTTGGTTGGCTTTTGTCTTATCCGAGAGACCGAACCTCCCCAAGTGTTGCATCTCATTCTTGCATCTCATCGAAAGACATCAGCAGCAATCGTATAATGCGTGTGTATATGTATATATATACACATACTAATGCACACTTCTGGTGGCACGTCGCCTGTGGCGGAAGCCAAAGAAACCAAAACAACCCCAAAAAGCCAATGCTTTCCGGACTAGTGTGACGAACTCCCACTACCGTGAACATGATTGTTTTTTTTGTTTGGTTTTGCTAGTGGAACTCAGGAGTGCTTATCTGGAATTCCAGAGAGCCTTCCCTGCCTGTGGGGAAGCATGCGCAGCAATCTTAACGGTACCAAAAAGTATGCGAAAGTGTGAGTCGCAAACAACCCAGGCCCCATGACAGTCCCCTCTATGTATATGTATTCTGTATGTTTGTATTTATATACATACATTTACACACATATGTATATGTATACATATATATATATACATATATATAATATGTCTGTCTGTATGTATATACATATATATATAGATACACATTTAGATGAAGGATTATTGTCCAGTGTTTTGTGTTGGTCTAGTGGTTTCACCACAGTTTTAGACACATTTAGGGTCGTTTCAGGGCTTTAGAAAGGTGGTCTGCATTTTACAAAAAATTCGATGTAGATTTGTCGATTTCGGAACATGATGCTCCAGTCAAGGAGTACACGGGTATTTTGCAGCACTTTGGGCCTTTGAATGTTGAATCTGTTTTTGTGAAGTATTCGTGCAAGGTAGATGTTGTTCTCTGTAGACAGAGCGTGGGTCGGCAATTATGACTTGTGGATTTAGACTTGGCGGTTGATCCCCCTCTCCCCCCCATCTTGAAAGTCCACCGTCCTAAATTTGCTAAGACCGCACGACCAACGTCCGAAACAACCGAGGTGGGCAAAACAACAAAGCGCTGGACAGCAACCCATGCTGGCATGTATGTGTGCATGTATGCATGTATGTATGCAGGTATGTATTGTTACCACTATTATTCTGTGTATCATTGTTACATTGCAATTTTCTGCTTCATTGTTAGTTCTCGTTCGCATGATGATGACCATGGTGATGGTGGTGAAGGCGATGATGAAGATGATGGGTATGATGATGAATGATGCTGCTGCTGATGATGATGATCACCAGAGGTCCCGAAGTGTCGTTTTTCCTTAGCCCAAGTTGCCAGGAAGCGGACCCGGCAGTCTCCGACCTGGAGCTGAGATCCATCTACGCCAAGCTGGACAAGAACTCCAACGGCGAGCCCCAAACCGTTGGGTTTTGCTGGTTCTTCGGGGTTTTGGGGCTTGGGCCTCAGGATTCTTTAGGATCCTCTCTGTCTCTGTGTTCTCTCTTTCTCTTTCTCTTTCTCTCCCTCTCTCTCCTGGTCTCTGGCTCTCCTCTTGCCCTGCACAAAGAGGCGTGTGGTAATACATTATCATTTCTAGCACATGTCTTTACGATATCATCGAACATGGACAGCTATCAGTACAGACTTCTGGAAGTATAAGTCTTGTAGCATGCCGAGGCAAGACCATGCGAATCATCAGGCTAAAACGTCAGTCGTACATAACGTTTCTCAGGAAGCGGGCGCTATGCAGTTCAACACAATCGGCCAGGTGTGGTGTCCAAGCTGGAGCTCATTGCTGCAGGGCGGCTTAGTCTCCTGGAACTAGCTTTCAAATCCCTGCCCAATTTCAACTGGGGCCCGTAGGCAGAAGTGTCCCAGAGCAAAAAAGGGGCCCTTCCTTCGGTCCCTTATATACACATATTTATGCACATACATACATATATATATATATATACACATAGATAGTTATATATATATACATATATATATATATATATATTCATTTCCATATATATATATATGTATATATCTTTATGTACAAGTGTAGCAGCTGCGAATGGGGACACTTTTTCTGAGACTCGCACCAAGGCAGTGAGCCAAGACAAGAGCATCGCACAACTCTTGGGGGTTGGGGGACCCAGAAGAGAAGGGAGTTTAGGGTTTAGGGTTGAGAGTTTATGGTTGAGGGTTTAGGGTTTAGGGTTGAGGGTTTTTGAGGGTTTAGGGTTGAGGGTCTAGGGTTGAGGGTTTAGGGTTGAGGGGCCTTTGTGTGCACCTGTCTTTGCAGATCGGTGGGCCATCCTTCATCTCGCCGCAGCCGGTTTTTTGAATCGCGGCACCCAGGAATACCGAAACCCTAAGCTTGGGAAACCTCTGAGTACCTCGGAGTTGACCAGAATTTCTCTTTCGGAAGTATCGGGAGAGGCTTCTCTCTGGGGCCACAATCGTGTGATATCGTTGGCATTATCCCTGTCGATACTGTTGACGTGCTTGTTACAACCAATGTACCCAGTGTTATGCCACAATCATATTACGGCTTTGAGCTTGCCTGCTCCATACCAATCTGCAGAAATGGGTTTGCGGTTGGATCCCACTTGCATTTTGATGCTTGATTTCCGTTATTGTATCCGTGGGTTACGGTGTTCTTGGCATGTCAGTCCCGCGCGTTGCCGTCTCCTGAGATTGACGGAGACTCGCTACTCAGCGATGAGAAGAGCTTCGACGAGCTGCACAGCATCTTCGAGGAAGGGGCAAACTGGGGGATTGTGAGCCTGACTTTTGGTTCAAGACCGGGGTATGGGTTTTCTGGCAGCCACAGTGGGGCTCTCGAAAACGGAGTTGGTTAAGATGCTTGGCGAGCTGTAGCTACTGCTCCGGGCTTGGCTCCTCAGGGTTCTCAGATGTGAAGCACGTGGGCCACTTGGGTTTGAGCCCAGTTGTCATTACACCTCAAAGTTCCTACAGGTGCCTTAATGATTAGAATAGGGTTTTGGGGCCCATTCTACTTTTATTATCATAAGGAGCCACCAAACTTAATTCTTTGGTCCGTGGCCCGGAAGGAGATCTCGGCCGGAAAGAAGGGCATCGATTATGAGTCCTTCTGCAAGCATGTTCGGAAGGCCTGCCGGGCAAATCCTCAGCAAAGCTGCGAAGTCTCCAAAGTGCGTCCTCAGGCGAAGACGGACAAGACGCCCAGGTCGTGGCTGGCCTCAGTTTCTTAAATCCTCATGTTCCGTGCTCTTCAGCGATGCATGCAAGATGATTTGCTTGGGGAGTTGTTTGGCAGAAGGTCTTGGCTCATTGGCTTTGGATCTAGGAATCGAATCTAGCATCTGGGGGCAGCGTGCGGAGGTCTCGGTTCTGTCGGTGTAGGGCCCGTGCCTTCAGGAACCGCATGCAGGAGATCTTCAACCTCATCGCGCGGGCCCGAGCACGGAAGCTGCCGAAACCCTACTGTGAACCCTAAACCCTAAACCCCACCGCAGAGGAAGTGCTATTTTCTTCGCCCGAGTGATCGTCCCAAGTGTCTGTCCGACATCCTGCATAAACCCCTAAACCCCTAAACCTGTAAACCCCTAAAACCCCTAAACCCCTAAGCCCTAAGCCGTATAAACCCCGAAGTAAGGCACCTAAGAAGTCGGCTCACGCCGTCGACCCAAGATCGGATAGATTCACTAGGCCCGCTGTTTCCAACAGGAAGCCCGGGATATGCCCACCCGGAAGGCCCAAAAGCCCAAAACACTCGAAAACCCCCAAGCTACCCCTCAACCCTAAACCCAGTATCCGAAACCCCTAACCTCCCTAAGCTACGATTTTTCCGAGGATGCGGATGGCAGCGGCTCCATTTCCAAGCTGGAGCTCGTGGCCGCTATGCAGAGCAGCGGCCTCAGGGTCTACTTGGAGGTTCATGGGTAATTATGAGTGGCTCTTCGTTTCTTTCTCGTTCTTTCAGCCCTTAGCTGGCGCCGCCCAGACAACGTGGCCGTGGACGAGTTCCTGATGCCCGGCGTTGACAGCAGCCGGGTCAGCTACTCAGCTCTGCTCTGGCCCCGCGGTCCCAAGCCAACGGGTACAGGATGCTCCTTCAACAACACAAGGTACATGGAGCTTCGCACACACCTTTGCATTGACAGCATGTCTATTCGATCAGGTCCCAAGGATGTTTGCACATGGAGGCGTGTGACAGCTGCTCTCCGCTCCGGTCCCACAGTTCAGACCCGAAGCCCAAAACGCTGCAGCGGGCTCTACACCAGTGAAGTTTGCAAGCAGCATCTAATGAATTTCAAACTCCAACAAGAGATCGTAGCCACAACAGCTCCCACAAATCTGGGTTCAACCCAGATCATGGACGATGAGAACCTTTTTGAGAAGATTGATGCACTCTTCGAGGCGAACTCGGCACCTTTGGGTGACCCCTGGTGATCCCAATGTTGATATGGGAGTTTCCGAAAATTAGGGGTACCTTATTTTGGGGTCCTTATAATAAGGGTCCTACTATTTGGGGTACTCAATTAGGGTCCCCTATTTTCGGAAACTCCCATACGGTTGATGGACAAAATCCTGCATTACCCATTATAAGGAATATACCATAATTCCCATAGTTTAGGGTCCTTAGGGTCATGCAGGATTTTGTCCATCAGCAGTATGTCAATGCTCCAACTCCACGAAGGGTCTCTGTCTCTTCTCAGTGCTAACATTCGGCCTCAGCAGCGTCTTGGGTAGTTTGAGAAAACATACAAGAGACCGACGCCAAGTGAAGCCCCTCGTCGATGTGGAAGTTTTTTGCGGCTCAACAAATTATTGGGTCAACGAAGTTTTCTTGGAGATACACAAAGTTGATGAGCACCGAAGCGGTCCAATGAGGTGATGTTCACCCATAGGAAAGAGGTACAGGAGACGTTACAACTGTCCCTCGTCGCCCGGGGGTCATGCGCTGCAAGCCCAGCGCCTGCACCGAACCCCGATAATCCTGAACCAGCAGCCCAGAGCCCAGAGCCCCGAACTCACGAAGTCAAGAAGCCCTCCTCTGCACTAACTTAATAAGCCCAAGAGCCCAAGAGCGAAGCTAAGCGCTGAGTGCCTTGCCATGGACCCCGGGCCCGGAAGTTACACGGAGCTCTGCGCCCCGAGCCATGCCAGGCCGGATTTGTTTAAAGGTTTTTCCCTGGGCTCCGGCGGGGCTCCTGGGCTCCGATGTGTTCACCTCCTGTTCGTTTGCTGGTGTCGGACACATCCCTCTCCGAACGATTAGACAGAACAGGGCCATGGAGCCTGGAAAGGAGAACTTTCACGTTCTTGGGTCGGGGAGCATGATAGTCAGCAGAACACCCAGGGGCTTTTCATGGCTACACAGGGGGGGCTACGCTTCGGCATCCTCAGGTCCATGTCCAGCTCCAGGAGCCCACTGGTGAAGCCTTCCGAGGAGCTGAAGACCGTGTACCTGGTCAGGGCCTCAGGGCCTCGGGGCCCTGAAGGGGGGGGGGGGGGGGGG
>BGNK01000725.1:121627-135823 GCA_003297005.1 Symbiodinium sp. clade A Y106
CCGCATCTAGGGGGGGGGGGGCGGGGGTTGTGGCGATGAGAGCGCTTCGATTTCAAAACCGAAGCCATCTCACGATTGGAGTCGGGAGTCTTCTTGCGCAGCAGCCTGCACTTGCATACTTGACAGATGGGAGTTCATGGTTTTGCGGAATCCAGGAGCTGGTGGTGTTCCATTTGTGTCGGATGCCGAACTACGTGGATTCCTCTGCTTGCCCCGACCGACGTGAGGCCAGCTACGAACTTGGAAAGCGCCTGCTTGCGACGATGTCGCTGGGCTTGTTTGATGCTTTCCGCTGTAGATGGGGTAGACCGATAGTGCTGCGAGAGAATGAGTCCATGCGAACAGTGTAAACGGGTTCATACAGCAGAGGTCCCAGAAGCAGCGTTGCGATGCTCCAGAAACCCGCCTCCTTCCCAAGGCCAGCCTATGAAACCAGCCAAGGTCTGCTCCTCGCTGAGGCTTCTGTGCTTCGACGTTGACACGCAGGGGCCCCAGCCACTTCATCAAGGCTTAGGGCTTAGGGTTGGGACTCGGCCTAGACCGTGATGTTGAAACACCAAGCACTGCCCAACCCATGGACAGTGCAGATGTTAGGCTGGTGAATTCTGCGTCCATGCATTCGGGGCTTCTACCCAGAAAACGTCGCAAAGCCCTGAACCTTCAATCGTCAGCCCCAAGCCTTATAGGCCCTAAAGAGTGTGCACCTCCTAAACGGTCGGAGGGTTCAGCTTTTAGCCACGTAGGATGCTGCGTGGTGCTGCGAGTTGGGATAGGGTGAACGAGCGAGACTGAGGCCACTGTCCATGCGAGGGGAGCGGCTGCTTGGCTTTCGGGCTTGGCGATTTGGAGTTTGAAGTTTAGCACAGTTCTATAAGGGTACTATACTGTAGGGCCATAATAATATATAATAATTAGATAAGGGTTTTGGGGCCCATTATACTATAACAGCGTCATCATCGTCATAATCACTATCACCACGACCATCTTCTTCTACACCCTTTGTATCGCCATGGGTATCTGATCCGCAGTGGGTCTCCGGAGCGAAAATTGCATGCGCTGAGGCAGCTGAAGGACGTCCAGGTGGGAGCAAGCAATCTGCCAAACCCACATAAGGTGATTGACTATATGGGTACTTAATAACTTAAGGTTACTTTGAGGTTACCGATACTGTCATTTCGATTCTTTGAGGTGACCGTAATGGTACGTTAAGGTTACGCCACACCCGGAGAGCTTCGGCTGGAGAGTCGCCTGGTTCAGGCTCAGCTTTCCGACTGCAGCTTCCTTCAGAAGGCCAGGGGTCAGCCTGTGTCTGTCGGGGGGCGTCTTTTTTCGAGATTTGGAAGCCTTAGAGCCTTGAGCCGTTACAGCGAGGCGGATCCCCAGCTCATCGTCTTCAGCCCGCGGCGTCGCGCGGTGCGGACGCGGGAGGTCCTCTTCGGAAGCGAGGCGCTGCCTTGGCAAAGAGAGTCCGAGGGGTCCGAAGCCCCTGAGAAGCCCAGCCGCCAAGCTGCAGGTGCCAAGCAAAGCAGGGGGCCCCAGGGGCGCAGGGGGTGATCACTTTGTTTCCCGGTGGTGGTCTTGTTGGTCTTAGTAGTGCCGACGACACAGAGCAGTAGAGCCAAAGACTCATCTGAACCATCCCTGAGCGGCCTTTGCAATTGCAATCATCATCGCCGTCACCATCGTCGCAGCAGACAAGTAGTAGTCGTAGTCTGCAGTAGCGAGACGCAGCACTTGCTGCAGTGGGTGCAAGAGAGCCAGGGCAGAACTCCCCTTTGTCCACCCCTTAAAGCCCCTTTAAAGCCCCCCTTAAAGCCCCCCTTAAGTCCCCCTTTGTCAAAGGGGGATCACTCACCGCTCAGGCGATGCCGCAGCTTGTGGAGCGCACACCCATGGCACCTCGACGGGTGTCAGAGAGGGACGGGGTGGCTTCTTGCTTGGGGTCCTAGTATAGAGGCCTAAGAAATTACCAATACTATTTTTGGGGGTTCCTGCTTACAATTATAGTATGCTGCTAATTTTCAAGGCCCCTATACCAGTCTTCACGATCACAGGTTGGATTGAGGCACCTTCATGGACTCCCAATCTAGAACATGGCCCTGGAATTTCTTCCGAATTTTTGTGCGTGGGTTCTTGGGGCTTGAGCTGCGGGAGCGATTCCAAGCTCACGGGAACTTCAGAAGGCCCCGCTTATCTTCAAAGAAGGGATCCTCAAAAAGCCAAGGAACCCCTCCTCTCGGAGCTCCTAGAGGGCACTTTTGTATCCAGAAGCCCTGCATCGTCTGCCCAATGCTTCTATACATCGTCATGATGAAAGGCCGCCGAAGAATCAGATCCCAAGAGTGCTTAGTGGCAGGGAGTTTTCGAACTCATGTGGGTACGAAGGGTCCAGCATATACGAAGCCCTCAGCCCGAAACGGGAAGTTCCTAACCTCGCCCAACTCGCTTTTGGAACGATCCGAAGCCGCGCTCAAGGAGGGCCTCTGCCCGGCCCAGTTCGCGGAGCGGGTGCAAGGCTTCAAGGATCGCACTCATATGGGGAGAGTGGGGCAAGTCTTCGGGGCGCAAGAGTTTTTGGCCACTGGCTGAGTTCGTGGTGAGGCTTGGTGGGTAGTTCTTTTGCTTGTCCGCACGAGTCCTGGGTGGGAACGCACCAGTTGTAGCGGCACGGGCCTTGAACCTTGATCCGCTGAACCTCTCTGAACTCCGTGCACCTCAGACACGACAAGAGCGTTGCAGTGTGCAACGCATCCCTGCCAAGAGGACTGGCTTGCGAAGACGCCGGAGACGCGGATCGTGGTCGTGCCTGGGATTAGCTGGTTTCAAGACTAGAGAGCTCCTCAGACCGTACCACCGTCGAGAGACGAGAGCGAATATACATTCCATTCGTGATATTTCGTGGTAGCTGCGTCATGACCTGTTCGTGGCTGCCAAGACCTCAAAGATGTAAGATAAGAGTGTCATATACCAAATACTATCATGTGCTATCAGCTATCATATACCATTATCATAGACTATAGTATACTATGTTATGCTATAATGTGAGGGCGGCACTATACTTTATTAGACTACGGCTACAACTCTATAAATGTACTTGAATGTACATTGACCCGGGAAAGTGGGTCCCGGTTTCGTCCCCCCTGAAGCCGAAATGAATGTATGAGCGGGACGGGCCTTGCCTCGGCTTCGAGGGGTTGGCGAATTTTCCGCAGAGGTTGGGCATTGCCAGTTCTTCGCTCGGCTCTTGGGCAAAGGACCCGGCGGTTTTTGCCCAACTTCAGCTGCGATACCCTAAACCCTGAACCCTGAAACTGTGGGGTATTGGGTTTTGGGTTTGGGGTTTAGGGAGGTGGTCTCGTCCCTAAGCCCTTAAGCCCTCGGCCTCCAGCTTGGCAATCGCAGGAGCCGGCTACGATCGCTACCTGAGCAACGCCGAGGCTCAGGGCTTAAGGAACTCAGAGCTCAGGGCTTCTGGCTTCAGGACGTTCAGGCTTTGGTTCCCTAAGCCCTAAACGGTAAACCCTAAACCCTAAACCCTAAACCCTGAAGCCCTAAGCCCTTTTGGGAGTCTACACCTCTCAGGGCCGTGGAGTTTTCTTTTTTGAAATTCGGGGGGGGGGGAGGCCTCTCCGATCCGAGAAGCGGGCTTCACGGATTTCGCGGGCTTTGAGAGGGAACCGTGACATATACATGTGCACATATAGATAATGTGTAACAGTGTAAACATACGTACCTGTATACCGTATATACAGTATACTAAATACAGTATACAAATACATACATATATATATATATATATATTATATCTGTAGAGTATTTCTTTATTGTTTCATGACACGCAGGGGAGTTTACTAGGGTTCTTCTTCGGCTGTACTTCCATAGGAGTTCCCTGCCTGGAACCATGATCTGCAGGTGAAGCGCTGCTACTTCGACCCGACAAGTGGCGCCGGGGCCCTTGGTTCTGTCTGGGTACCCTTAGTGCTTTCGGGGTCGTGGGGCTTCCTTTCTTCCGGAAAGCCTGAAGTTGCAGAAGCTGGAGACAAGGACTCAGACCCAAAGCAAGCCCGAAAGCAAAACCCAAGTCTGTTCGGCTGAGGCCTTCGACATTCCTATCTCCATGTTCGTGCCGCAGGAGAGCGACAGCAGTGGAGAAGACGCTTAGCAAGGGCCCTGGGTTGAATGCGTGCTGCTTCTGCTTTATGTATTTGCCCAATTGCTACGTTTGTTGTGTCATCGTTCTTCGTCCTCACTGTTATTGTTATTGCTTTTGTATGCAGGCTCCGCGTACTGTTCTTGGCGTTCTGGCTGCCGCAACCAGCCCTGCCACGAATATCGTGAGACATCGTCTCGTTTTTATCAACATATTTGTCACCACAACGGCCAACAAAACTAACTGTGTGTGTGTGTGCGCCTGTAGTATGTGTATATGTATATAAGATGTATGTATGTATGTATGTATGTATGTAAGCACGTAGGTAAGTACGTAGGTAAGTACGTAGGTAAATACGTAGGTAAGTACGTAGGTAGGTAAGTACGTAGGTATGTACGTAGATATGTACGTAGGTTGTCTGTCTCTCTGTAGGTAGTTAGGTAGGTCTGTATGTGTGTGTATGTGTGTACACCTCAGGCTGTACTACCATCACCGCTACTGCTGTTGCTGCGGCTGCATTTGCTACTGCTTTTGCTTCTGCTACCCCAATTTCAGCTCCAACTCCTAAGAGGCTGAGGCTGCTGCTGCTGCCACCAGCAGGACCAGCAGCACCAGCAGCACCAGCAGCACCAGCAGCACCCGCACCCGCACCGGCACCAGCAGCAGCCAGCACCAGCAGCAGTGCTGTCTGTGATTGATATCAAAGCTTGATTGCCTGACTCTGTCAGTGTGCAGGGTTTGGGCTTCACGGGGTTCCGTCGACCAGGGTACTGTGGAATGGACATGCGTCTGATGGTTCTCCACAGGCTTGCGAGGCTTTATGGCGCACAGGACGTGCCTGTGGTGTTTGTCAATCTTCGTCGCTGGGCTTAACCCTCGCAACCGCTCACGAAGTGCCACGTGTCTTCAGTCCCAGGTTCGTCTGATACCGCCTCCGTCATTTTAAAGCTGTGCCCGTGGGCCTTGACGAAAGCGTCGACCCGGCAGGGTGCAGCCTGCACCGAATCCGTACATCCTCCCGGAGTGAAGATCCTCCATGCAGAGGGCCCCCTAAACTCCTAAACCCCAAACGCTAAACCGGGCCCTCCTTCAGATTGACTAAGCCATCCTGTTGCTGTCAGGTCTTTCGGGCCGAGGCCGAGCTCATGAATCCCTTACTGGGGATTCTTAAATCGGAGAAGCACGTGTCACATGCCCAGCCCATCCATCCGCCCTGTCGAGGGAATAGGGACCACCACAAAACGAACTCTTCCACGCTACTCGCACGAGAGTGGCCAGCTTTCTGAGAGTCAGAGGCTTCCATTTTCCAGAGCCCTAGGTCCTAGGCGTCACTCCGGGAGTCCTGGGTTAGACCCACAGCACTCCGAAAGAGTCGAAGAGTCTTTGCTGCTCCCAGTGCGGGAGCTGTTTCCTGGCACCGCCCCCCCGTGGCACATATGCTGCTGCCGGGAGGGCATAGGCCCCTTGGCCGATTTAGCTTCGAAAGGACTTCCGTGTGCGTAGGATACAACCTGCTAGCTACAGCACTTACCAGACCTGCCATCTCTTTCTTGCTCCAACTGCCACGTTATACTCCTCCTACTACCACGCTGGCAGCGGCGACCACTTCTACCAAGGATTATGCGTGTTGCAGGACCTGATGGGATTTTGTGACAAAGTCAGAATGTCAAGATAGTGGCAGCTGTGTTCGAAGATGAAGGCTCTCCGGAACCCTAAACCCACACGCAAGCTCTCTCTGATACTCTGCCACGTTTCTGGCCGGGGAGATGCGGCCAAGAGAAGACGAAGAGACTCGAGCCCTTGAGGTGTAGAGCCATCTGCTAGCTTACCATCACATGCGAGACCCGTAACCCGTAACCATGAAAAATCTGTCGCCTCGCTCTCACATCCTGTTGCGCACCTCCCCGCGCTTTTCACCCCGAAGCCTCCAAAAGAGATGAGGCACCGTGCAGGGGACTGGTAAGTGGCCGGAGCTCTGCGGTGTTCCGAAACCAGAGCGTTGAGGTTTGAGACCAAGGCTCCCTTTGAGGTCTTTGGTGGCCCTTCAAGTCCCTCCAGCTCCCAGTCCCGGGCTTCACGTTCTGGCTTGAGCCTGGTACTTTCCTGCTGGCTCTTGCTGTGGCCGGTACTCTTCTGCTTCCTGGGAGGCCATTGCCGGCGGGAAGAAGACTCTTGGCCGCAAGAACTGCCACTGCTTGCTGCTACCGAGTTCTATGTGGCCATCCACAGTTTTTGAAGAGTTCTACAGTTGGCAGCATCCCCCGGCCCGACCAGATACCCTTTAAGAGGGGTCGTTTTCCGAAGGCAAGCTTGGGGACCGTCAGGCGATTCGCGTACTACGACTTCGAGAAGTACTTCCGCAAGGTGGTGCATCTTTCCCCGATATGTCTGGAATCCCTGACCAGCACAAAGCAACAGGCACAGCAGCGGTATAACACGCATCAGCAGCTGCGGCAGCAGCAGAACAGCAGCGGCCACGGCAAAATGGCAGCAACAGCAGCAAGCGACAGTGGCAACAGCACTGTGACATAGACAACGACGGTACATGCATCAGCAACAGAAAGACCGACAAGCGCCAGTTCTTCAAACACCAACAGCGCAGAACAAGAGCAGCAGCACAGCAGCCACAACAACAGCAGCTGCAGCCGTCACGCAAAGAGAAGCAAGACCATCGATGGCTGAATCAGCAAGAAGAGCTGCAACGACAACAACACCCAAGCCGCATCAACAGTGAGCAAGAAGAACAGCAAGACACGACACTGCAGCAAGCACGACGGAAATTCCCACAGCAATCACGTTAGGAACAGCAGCAGGGAATACAACATCAAACAACAAGAGCTGCTAGAGCAACCTCGACAAGAAGCGGACAACGAAGCGAATGTGCCAACGACAGTCGGTTAAAGGAATCACGCAAAAGGGATAACATGTTGGGTCATGCTACCGACATCGACACTGATGATGGTCATGATCAGGACCTTGATGATAATTAGTTCATGTTGCTGTTGATCTTGTTTAGGTTGTTGATGTTGATGATGATGGTGATGACGAAGACGATGGTGATACTGGCGATGGTTGTGCTTTTGTGTCTAAGCCGGCTCAGAAGTCTGAGCACTCAACAGATTCATCGGTGCCCTGTCAGGCCGTTGTGGCCGCGACACCGCGGCCCCCAAGCAACTTGAACCGCACTGCCCGGGCTCCCAGGAAGCAGCTTCGGATTTGCTTTGTGATGATGAGCTCATGTGGATAGCAATGCTGATGGTGATACCGCCATCGATGTCATCATCGTCATCATCATCCTCATCTATCTGTGTCCACAGGCCCATCCTCTTTATCCTCGTCCTGACCATCATCATCGTCATCATCCATCATCATCGTCGTCAGAACCATCATCGCCATCGTCACCGATGGACAGTTTTGGATACGGATACAGGGGGTCCACAACTAAACAGCCTTCTTGCCCGACCCACCAGCCTGAACAGCTATGAAACTTTGGTAAATTCCTCATGGGCTTGTAAACCCTACATCTACATCCTAGACTTCAACCCCAAGGTTGACCTTCGGTGTTACAGTGTAGGAGAGGAGCTTCCTGCAAGGATCGCCTGTACCCGTGGAAGGCCCGCCCTAGAGGCTTCTATGAGGGATTCATCAAGTGGGCTGTAGAGGTTCTGTGAAAGATACATAAACAAACATATAAATATATCATACAAGATTATTGTTTATGTCATGCAGCTTCATGCATGCTGTATAATGCTCATGTTGTGGGCGTTTACTAGGGTTCGATCTCCTCAGACCACGCGCGTCTTCATCATCGGCCCCGGCTTCGGCAACCAGTCGGCGCCCCAAGCCGGCAGCACGCAGACGCCGCTTGCAGAAGCAGTCTAAACACCTAAACCCTCCTAAACCTTTAAAATCCCGAGCCCTGAAATCCTATGTAGCGCAACTATATGTACCCCGCGTAAATTGGAGGCATGACATGCGGGAAACCGGGGAAGATGGCCCAAGCTGAAGATGGGAGTTTCAGAACAGAGGGAGGGCACCCATTCTCAGATCTTAGATACTAGTAGTAGGATGCTTGACACCCAAGATGCCTCGAGGCTCAACCCACGGCAAAGCCGCATGGTTGAGTCGGCGGGCTATCAGGCGCATCAGCCGATGTGGAAGCCTGGACACTTGAAGGTTTCGGGCTTCAGCGAAACGTCCTCAACTAACACACTTGGTTTGGCTTGGCCTTTTTTCTTGACGTCGTGCTGTTGGCGGCAGGACGTGCTCATTCACACCTTTGATGGTATTATGTAGGTTTCAATGATTCCTAGTTTGTAGATGCGGGCAATCGCCAAACAGTGGATTCCGCGTAGTTTGCAAGCTGGGCCACTGAACCAATCCGTGCCTGCCTTCAATCTGTTAAGTTCTTCCTTCGAAAGTGATTTCCGGGCATAAAGACCAGAATATGCCCAGTATGATTCATGCCGTCCTTGTCTGGCGGGTGTATATATATATACACATGTAGATATATATATATATATGAATATATATGCATATTTATCTACGCATCTGTGCGCGCGCGCGCGGGTGTGTGTGTGTGTGCGTGCGTGGCAGCCTTCCAATAGGTGCAAGCTCAGAACCCCAACCTCTTGATGATGATGGTAGGATGCTCGGATGGGTCCTCCTTCTCCCTTGCTTACATCAGGCAGTTTGTTGTAAGTGCTTCTGTCACCTAAGTTAAGCTAATACGGCATGCAATCTGGGATCATAGGCCTCATGGTCCACAAGAGCCCTCCACGATAGCTTTCAGGGACCGATGAGGAGACTTTGGTAGGCCACAACACAGGCGGCACTTGCCCCGTTGACCAGCAGGTGTCAGATTCTGTGGTGCAAAACTCTGGTCTCCAAAGCTATCAACGTTCATAGACCCTCAACTCAAAACCCTAAAGTCCTTAAAGTCCCTCCTAGAGTCCCTCCTAAAGTCCCTAAAGCCTAAATGTCAGATCGGCTGGTGCTTCAACATCCCGAACCCCGAGCTGCCGAACTTCCCCGTGGAGCCTTACCTAGGCTTCCCTTCTGGCCTTCCTTGAGGGTTGAGGGTTTAGGGACTGGCTTCCTTTACGGGCTGCCTTCTCAAGGCTTCAGTGGTGCTCTGGGTTTTTTCGGGGACTTCGGGAGAAGTGCTGCTGAAGTTGAGGATTCGGAGTCCCGGGATCAGCCTGGAGGGCCGAGATGGTACGGCGCACCCGCAGCAACTTCATGTGCTGCGCAGAGATTAGGGAAACCCGGAACCCAAGTATCCCTGATGTCTTTGCAAGTCTTGGGGTCGCGGCTCCCGCTCAGACCGCCTCAAGTCGGAGATGGACGCGTGCGAACCCCGGAGCTGGCAGGGCCCCGCAAGAAGATGCAAGAAGAGCAAGAACAAGAGGGCGATAGGAACAACAGGAGCAAAAGGAACACTACAACAGGTCAGCCTAGTAGATCTGGCAGCAGCAGGCACAACGGCAGTAGTACTAGCACGAAGTGCGAAGGCTACCGACTGTTGATACTGGTAACAGCACTCGTTGGTAGGATTGGTAACATTTGACGGCGAGAAGGTTGTTGTTTGGGTGTGCCTAATGGGCCTAATCATTCTGTTGAACCGCTCATCTCTCTGCCCTGGCAGCAAAGCCCAAGAGCCTTAGGCCCATACACCGGATTGCCCAAACGGACGTATGGCGTGCCAAGGTTTCGGCCCCATGTCATCATGGGAGCATCGAAAGGCGGGGTGACCTAAAGCCTAAGACCGGATCCTTCCCGGACCTGTCCAAAATCGGGAGCTCTAGAGCATCTTGGGCTTCGGGAGGTAGAAAGTCAGGACTTCGGAAGGTCCGCGAGGAAAAGGACTCACTGCCGAAGGGTTTTGAGATTCTGGCGTTCCTTTTGTGCCCTTGCCTTGCCGGCCTAGGCGGCGTGTACATAGTCGGCCTCTGGCGCAGAGGCTACTGGAGAGGGCCCGGGCCCTTGGCTTTGCTTGAGCTGCTGAGGTATCGGGTTGGTCGGATGTTGCTCCACCCTTTAGTGGCAGACTTTCTTCGGCTTTAGTTGTTTTGGATTGTGTTCACTGGGCAGACTTCAGGTGAAACCTTTGAAGAGTTCTTCAATGGGGGAACCATCATGGCCTTCCTTATGCTAGCCGTTCTAGTAACACTGCACTGAAAGTAACCTTTTTGGCGCCCGAGAGAGCCGCGCGATGAAGAGATCGGCCAGGCCCACGGTGCTGATCAACGCGCCGGGGGGCCCGCGAGAGTCCGTTAGTTTAGCGTTGGGGCCGTTGGGGATTGTTTTTTTGTTTAGGGCTTGGGTTTGGGGGTTTTAGGGGTTAAGGGGTTCGGGGTCTGAATCACTTATCGTCCCTGTCTGTAGAGTTACACCATTGCCTGTATAATTACACTATAGCTTACCCCCTTTACAATCCCGATACCGTTATACTATACTGAGCCTTGTTGTGTCATGCTATTATCAATTATCGAGCCCGTTTGTTTATACCATCGTGGGACTTTTACAGTTCTACTCTGTTGGCGGCGCTTTCCCGAGCTAGAGAGGCCGATAGTAAGAGACCCCTCCATGATCTTGGTCTCGTGGGAGTTGAGGGTTTAAGATTCTGTCGCAGAGGTGTGATATCTGATTCTCGGGCCATTCTGCCTCGTGGGCAGTTTTTTGATTTCGTGTTCACTTCCCCTGGGGTCATAGGGGGCGGGCCCTCTCTGCGAAGCCCGGAATCTCTCGCTGTTCCCGAGGCATCCGACGTGCCGCCAGATCCCGGAGGAGAGATCTTGTCAATAAGAGGTCCCTGTGTGGGGGTCCAGGTTAGCCCTTTGAGGGAGCTCAGGTCTCTCCGAGAGTTTTTTCGGAGTTTGGGGAGTTTTGGGTGTTTGGCGTTCGGAGCCTGGGCCATCCGCGTCAGGAGGCCAACGTTGTTGTGGCCGTGGGCTCCAACGACGAGGTCGGAGACGTACCCTGAATCCCAATGCAGTTGAACTCAAGGAACCAGTTCTGAAGCTGGAGACATGCGGAACGCTGTTGGTGGCAATCACAAAGCATGCGACTGCACCCGACAACCGGCAGAGGGTAAGGCCGGCAGAGGGTAAGGCAGGTTGTGACTCTTTAAGTTTGACAACAATGGGAAGGTCCTCGATCAAGAAATATGCTTTGTGGAAAGTCGTTGGGGCAGCGCGTTCTGTTTCTCTGCGATTTCAATCGACGGGATCTTGGCAATCTCTGCCTACACCCCAAACCCTAAGACTTGAACCCCAAGCCCTAAGCCCTAAGCCATCCCCTCCCTAAGCCCCTGTGAGCCCTGACAATCTGGGAGGTCTACCCGGTGCAGCGGCCGGATCTCGAGGTCTCGGATGGTGGTTTTCTGAACTCCATTTCACCCCCTCGCAGAAAGCTGGTGACACTTTTATTCAGTGCCTTGGGGAACCCTCCACAACCTGTAAGCCCCGAAACCTCGAGACGCTGGAGTGAGAGGGGAAAGGGAAGCACTTGACAGAAGCCCTACATTTGAAGCTGGGGGTTCGGCTGTAGGGCATCGGGTTGAGGGGCTGTAATGCTCTGAGGCACCCTTGAGGTATCTGGTGGTTCTTCTTGCAGGCCCACACGCAGAACCCCAATTGCCCCAAGTTGCACTGTATAGTCCCAAATGAACAAAGCTTGGTACCGGCTGGAATTCCCAAGGACCCAGTGCTCCTTAGCCAAGCTGACACCGGAGGCTTTGATGCACACCGGAGGGCAGAACAAGACGTTTTGGTACTGGACCGCAGACAGCGGGCGGCTGCCCTCAGGACCGTGGGGTCGTGAGTCGTGAGCTTCTCGTTTCAGACAGGGAGTAATAACTCCGCGCATCGTTTTCTGGGTATCTGAACGGAGGGCTCAAGATGTAGAAAAACCTTCCGAGGGCCGGGAAGGACAAAAGACTAAAGACTACGGCGAACAATCTTCTGCAATCTCGAGTTGCGTGGTCTAGGTGTCAAGTGTTGTTGAGGGTTCCAAGTTTCCATGGCCAGGACAGATCTCGCGGCAAGGCGACACCCACAACCAGGAGCCTCCTCTGAGTAGTGAGTGGGCAGGTGGAAATAAGAGTTGTGACAAGTAGTAAACTAGTATTGTGAAAAATGTTCGCGCATGCAAGAGCTTTAAGCTTCAATGAACCGGCGATTTTGATAATCGGCTTTCTTGAAATTGCTTTAAGAATTCTTCAGATCCCAAGGTAAGGGTCTGCGGATGTTTGTTGATTTCCCAGCTCGCGGTTAAGGGGGTTGCAAAATGGAGGGATTCCTTTTGATTAAGGGTTGGGTTCCAAGCGTGTGGAGAGGGCTGGGGCGATGAGGTGAGCCGTGCCCGGATCCGAAACGGCCTTAAGTTTGCATCTGGAGGCTTAAACCCTAAACCCCGAACCGTAACCCTAAGCCCTAAACCCTAAACCCTAAACCCGAGAAGCCTGTAAGTTGCCTCTCTTTACGCCCAGCGGAATTACCCGCTTCTCGGATCTGCGAGACGAAAAAGGGACGTTTAAAAAAAACAAAAAAACCCTAAACCCGAAGCCTAAGCCCCACAAAAAAAACAGCCCTAAACCCTAAACCCCAAAAGAAAACCCTAAGCCAGGAGTCTCTGCTCCACCACGACGTCCTCCCTCGGCTCATCGATGCGACCCTCTGCCGCTCCGATGCAGGGCTTTAAGGCTAGTGTTCAGGGTTCAGGGTTTTAGAGTTTACTGTAAGGTCCAACATGGACTGAAAACTCGCCATATAGTGGTGAGAGCAGGAGCTGCAGTGGGAGTCTCAGGAGTGGCCATAGTATGGGAGGATGAAAGTTCAGGCGATGCACCGCCGTCTTGTGCCGTCAAGTCCCTGGCCTCGAATCGACTGCTTCTGCCAGTCGTAGTAGTAGGAATGGCAGTACCTCCTCCTCCTCCTGCTACTAGCACTGCTATGGCTATGGCTTCTCTCACCACGAGTTCAGTGATTAGTTTTCATCATTGTGCTGCTACCACAGCCGAGGCAAGGAGGGTCCAGAAATGCATTTTCACAGGACCTGGAAAGAGAGGCACAATGGATAGCTCGATCACCTAAGTCCAGGCTGTAAATTTGGGGGTCAAGTTCGAAGAGGTTTCTTTTGTGTGCCTGGTGTTTCTGTCTTAAGTGCATGTTGTAGACGCAGCTGTCGTGGGATGTTTTCGGGAGTCCGGGTCTTCAAACACAACGCCCCAAGAGAGCAGCAAGACGCGGCCAACAGCGCCAGGAGCAACCGCAAGGTACTGGAGTTGCAACTTTACGATTAAGTTCAGGGTTTTGGGGCTTAGGGCTTAGGGTTTGTTTAGTAGCAATGAGATTGCTGCCGTCACCATGCGATCCAAGTTTACCAGTCGTCATTCTGCGAGTTGTTGCAGCCATTGATGTTCGATGTCATGATTGCATGTGCGAGGCCCTTATAAACATCTATTCCTTCGGGGTGCTGTTGACAGGGTTATTGGAAATCTGCGAAGATAAGTAACGTGACGTACGTAGCGCGTTTGTCCGCTATATCACAAGCAAGCCAACTACTATATGATTGGGTTCCGCATGAAGCCTTATATATGGTCTGTATCTGTGTTTCGTTGTGCAGTTCCTGTTTCTACCGAGAGCTGCTTATGTCACTGATGAGATTTACATGTGAAAGCACGACGGAACACAGTAGTGCATAATCACACGAGCCAAAAATGTTCAGAAACATGATGTTCAAGTCGTCCCAATTTTCCGAGTATGACTGCAGGCTTCGCCGGAGAATGCCGAATGTCGCATAGTGGCATAGTGTGGCTGAAGATCGTAGGGTACCTCTGCCAAACCTTCGCGAGTTTAATGCATCTTCTACGATGCAGTAGAATCGCAGCAGGAGGTGGGTGAGGAGGGTTGCGAGGAAGCGTTGTCACTTCCGCAGCGGCAGTCGACCTCACGTTAAGTATCCTGAAGATGAAGAAGAAGATGATGACCTGTATCATGACTATGACCGCGGTCGCAGCGGTGCTCGCGATCATCATTTTCGTC
>BGNK01000725.1:136151-147082 GCA_003297005.1 Symbiodinium sp. clade A Y106
CATTTTCGTCACGACGGTCAAGATCATGCTGGCGCTGCTGACGATGCTATCCAGTCTTGTCATAGTTCTTTCGTCCTCGTCACCCTCACCACCATCCGCATGCTAGCCCGAATCCCCGCGTCCAACGTAAGTGATGCAGACCGTGTAACTCGCCCTGCGAGGCTCTCTCGAGAGAGAAACAATGCCGAGCTGTGGCTAGGCGCGTGGCCACCTGGTCCAGGAATAGACATGTGTATATACATATATATATATGGTACTACACAGACGTTCTTTTTATGTATGCAAGTATAGAGAGAGGATGGATGGATGGATGGATGGATGGATGGATGGATGCACACACGCACATAGTGATGCATATGTACATATATGTAAGCACATCTGTTTACTCAGGTGTACACACACACATATTAGTACATATACGGGTGTGTTCAGATATGTATGTATATGTGTATATATATATGCAGGTATACTACAGATAGACATGTATATGGTATATGGGCATGTACGTATATAGGTATACAGATATCTAGGCAGACAGAACAATAGGTGAAATGATATGTAAAGATATAGTTGTGCAGATTTGTAGATGTACACACAACTAGGTAACTAGGTATGGGACTGTAGGTATGTAGGTGTGGGTACACTTCGATATCTAGATGCATGGATATGTAGACATTCAGATGTATACACACACCTGCATACATGAATGCGCTGTTGTGTGTTAATGTTGCACGTTTAATCTATGTGATGTACGTTAGGACGTGTTGTTATGTTGGTCACGTGGGTTACATATGTTTTGTTGCGCCTGTTATGTATTTGTTTACTGTATCTATGATATGCAGCTATGAGGACCTGTATATGTATGTAGAATAAGTACGTAAGTATAGACATTTGCGATACACACACACGAACACATAAGTAGACACACACACACACATATATATATATATATATACAGACAAATAACACACACAAACACGCATGAACCCAATATCTACGTAGCTGTTCATGTAGATACATAGCTCGCTAAGAAGTGAACTACTTGAATATATATAACAACAGTAAAGGCACAACTGGATGTGTTCCTATATATCTATGTAAATGTGTGATGTGAGTGTGTTTTTTGTTTTTGTTTATATGTTACATATGTTAGGGTGTTCTACTGTTTTGCGTATTTACTCGCTTGTTTGTTTTGTTTGTTTGATTTTTTGCTTTTGCCTCAGTCCTAGAAGTTCCAAGCGAGAACACAGCCTGGAATTGGCGTTTCGGAGTAATTTGCCCTGGACCAGGCTACAGCCCCGAGCAGATCATGCGGCTCTGGTCTACAAATGGCCATCAGAGTGGAAAGCATCTGCACGATGTGCCCATGGGCACGGAGGAGTACAGGATGGTCAATGCCGCTTTTAAGGCCCCCGACTTCGGTTATTAGGGTTCTAGAAGGGTTCTACAAGTGTTTAGGGTTGCATCTCTTTCTCCTGCGTCTTTTCGCATGTGCTCTCTGTCATCGTCAGCTGCGCCCCTGGGCGTCGCTCAGCCAGGCACTGCCGATAGAGCAGCAGGCCGGTGGGCACTCGTCGCGGAGGATTTCAAAGTAAACCTGCAGCGCATACAGAACTGCTTCGGAAAGTCTTGCACAGCCTCAGCACCCCATCGAACATTGTAGTCTCCTGTGGTGGCCCGAAGATCCTGCATCGAACTCGGAGCTCGATGCAGGTCAGGGGACTTGGTGAAAAGGTTGCATCTCTGCCCTCATGGTAGCTGCTTTCGACAATGTTGGCAGTCATATCGGATGTAAGATGAATGCACACAGGGATGAGTTACCGTATGGTTGATGCTGACTTGCATTCGCATACTGGTATACCCAGTTATGATACATCCATAAAGCTACTCTAAACCCCCCGAGTCCCGAAAGGCCATAGCCACGCTTGGACCCGAGCCAGGCCTACATCCTCTCGCCTCCAGAGACCTGGGCACCTGTGCGAGCTTTACGGGCCTGGAACCCTGTATGTCCCGTGCGCGCGCGCGTACGGACCTAAGCACGCATGAATCTGCACATACGCACATACGCAGATGCACGTACACATACTACATGCGCATGTATAACTTCTATAGTGCATGAGCACACATCTAGATATGTTGTAGGAGTACACCCCTAGCCATCGTTGGTGAATAAGTATGCATGTGTGCATGTACGCATCGATCTATCTAGACACCTATGTCATATCCATCTATCGATCCATCTATCTATCTATCTAACGGTCTATCTTTCTATTTGCCTATCTCTCGGTCTGTCTGTCTATCCATCCATCCCATCTGAATGAGCTATCTCACTCATCTGTCCGCCTGTCTTTCTGTCTACGAAGCTACCTTACATCTCTCTATCCTTCTGTCTGTCAGTCAGTCAGTCAGTCAGTCAGTCCATTTATCTGTCTGTCTATCTGTCGATTATGTATCTGTCTACCCATCCATCCCTCTCTCTGGCTTTCTCTTTCTCTCTCTCTCTCTCTGTCTCGCTCTGTCTGTGTATATTTATGAGTATATACACACATACACATACATGTTTGTGTATGTTTGTAGGAATGAAGAAGGTTCAGGCCCCTTGTGACCTCGCCCCTGCACGCCGCTCAGATCCAGCGCGTGGAGAACGGGCCACAGGGCGATGCCTCCTGGAAACCCTACTACAAGTCGCTCCTGCGGTGCTGGCCTTAAGGGACTATCATAGAAACTAGGGCGGCAAAAGGGAGTACAATAAGGGACCTTATAAGGGACTGTTCTTGCGGGTTATAGTTCTCGGGGGGGCGCATAAGGCAGGAGGCTGCATTATTCTGCCTCAGAATTTTCGTCTGGTTCAGATTGCCTGTATTTTTTTAATTTTCTGTTGCGGCCGCTGTTCACTGGCAGCGGAAAGGTCTTTGGAAGACCAGGGGGTTGAGTTCGAGCCCGGGACCCACACGCCGGAGCCCCAGCTTTCTGGGAAGAAGCCCAAAGTCGTCATTGTGTTGAGAAGTTTGGGATCTGAGGCTGCCCATTAGATATCAGGGAGTACGTTTGTGCGTTGGCAGGATTGAACAACAAATGAGGTCGATTACTACAGCGAAGGTGGAGAAGAAACAAAGCAGCAGTAGTCAGTAGTGGTAGTGGTGGTGGAATAGTTGCATTTGTCGCGGTATTCGCAGTGGCAGTAGCAGGAGCAGGAGTCGTCGTGGTAACTTGGTGGCAGTGTCAGAACCCTGAAGCTTTGATTCTGAAGTCTTCTGCGTGCCCAGGTGTTGGGCCTTTCACGGTTGCAACAACGAGGCGTTGGAGCAAGGGGGCCCAGAGGCAGGTTCTTTTTTTGTTAAGAGATGTTAGGATGTGTAGTCCTGTTGATGTCATCGTATTCCACTAGACGAAACTAACGACAAGAGCAATGAAAACAAAAGCATCAACCACACCACCAACAACAGCAACAATACACCAGCAACAAGAAGCAGCTTTCTTCCAAATACTGCTGCTACCCTCCTCCCCCTCCGCCTCCAACAGCCACAACAGCTATAACTACGACTACAACCATTGCTACTACTGCTGCTGTTGCCGCTGCTGCTGCTGCTGCTGCTCCCGGTCCCGCTGCCGCTGCCGCTCCCGCTGACTCTGCCGCCACGGCTACTGCTGCTGCTGCTGCTGTTGCTGCTGCTGCTGCTGCTATTGCTGCGGCGACGACGACGACTACACTGCTACTACGACGACAGACACCGCTGGTGCCACCGCTGCTGCTGCTGCTGCTGGAAGTAATTCTCCTGATAGCCCACGAGCCAAGTAAGACGTCTGAACATCCCGACCCGCGACAGGTCTTAGTTGACTTGGAAGTTCAGTGTTCGAAGCATGATCCCTTCCCAACAGCAGTGCCTTTCATGTCGTTTACTGCCCTCCGGAAACAGAAACCTCGGCTGGACCTGTCCGAGAGTGAGAGTCCGAAGCCATCGTCGTCTCCCTCCGAGGTCGATCGTGAACAACCCGGTGCCTTGGCATTGTCGACCGTTGACGTAGATGTGCGGGTGATGCGCAGGAACGACTTTGCTGTTTCCAGCTCCGTACGTACGAAAGCCCCAACCAGATGGTCACCGGAGCTGCTCTGAGCCCAGGTGTGTGGTTTCCAGCCCTTGGCTTCTGGACCGCCCGGTGCTTTCAAGGGATCGTCACCATATTAGCCAGATGCCCACAGCACCATAACAACGACAGTCGTCGTCGTGACCCTCCTCCTCCTCCTCATCCGCTGGAGTCTTTTTCCCAACTCTGGCGGCAGGAACTCGCAGCACAACGCTGTGGGGATCTGGGACATACTTCGCAAAGAGCTGAGATATCGCATGCCAATGGAGTCGACGCTTACAGTTCCAGGGGACATTTCAGGTTTCGCAGTACTGGGATGAAGAGACTGTCATGGGGCTGTTTCGGGCATTGCTTGCCATTCTGTGAGAGCGCTCGAAACGGCCAAGGCCCGGGACGCCAAGTACGTGGCCGACGGGGGCTTCTGCGGTGCCCCCAACGCAGATGGCACGCGGAGGATCGGAGCCTGTCCCCCTCGGGCCAGCTTTTGGCGTTGAAGAAGTGGGCTTTTTGATGGCTGTTGGGGTGTTCGGGGTGGGGGGGGGGGTTCTAGATGAGTCTGGATTGCGGGAGTATACTTGCGGTTGCTATCATACTTCTGCTTCGCAAGCTCTAAGCCTAAACTATCCATAACTATCCTAAGGGGAGATGACTTTTTACCCGCATATGTCGCCACTCGAAAAACGATGACGAAGGCCAGGCCCGGACAGTCCCAGGAGCCTCAATAACTTCAACCCCGGGCAAGCCTAAAGGAACCAGGCCTCATATCCTTCCCGGTGCCTCCCTTTAAGTGCCGTAGACTGCTAGAAGATACCCTTAAGACAAGGCCCCCTAAGCCCCTAAACCCTAAACCCTAAACCCTACAGAGGATGCTCATGTGCCTACTCATCATGGGCATCTCCTGCCTGGGTGACCCGGCGCACAAGGCCCACCCTCGGGGTTTAGGGGTGCATGGATTTTTTTTTTTTGGATGTTTGGGGTTTCGGGGGGCTCTTGTGGACTTGTGGTATTTTGGAACTTTGGAACCCTTCGTTTCCATCACGATGGTGAGCAGCTTCGTCGAAACCAGAACACTCGAAGCCTCTACCTGCAACATCCCCAGAAAGCACCCGAAGCTCCAAAAACGCCAGTGCAGGGCGTCCTCCCCTTTAGGCACAAGCCGCCGCCGGGGGCCTGGATGGTCTAAATGCTGCGGTCGGTTAGGCTTCATGGTGATGGTGTAAAGAAAGTCTGCGGTATCACTTCAGAAGTGGTTTGATGTAAAGAAAGTCTGCGGTGTGTTCACTGAAGTGGTTTCGCCATGGAGATTCAGTTTGGGCAGCATGTTGCGCACCCCAAGAGGCTCCGTCCTCGCCGCCCTGATTCAATCCGGAATGCAGAGCCCCTATGTGCGGAGTCAAAAAGCCCGAGCTCTTCACCCTCAGATATAGGGGCATAAATCGTCACCAATACTATTTTGGGAATTATTACAAGGCCCCTATCGTACATCAAGGCATAAGCCCCAAATCCAAGCAGCTTGAAACTCGGATTATCCAGCTCAAAGCACCCAGGCATCGCTACAACAGCTCTGTGGACTGCTTGGCGAGCCCCGAGGTCATGGTGGCGCGGGCACCCGGACGTTTCGGGTCTTCGGATTTGGGATCTGCAGGAACGCTACCAAGAAGCCGTGCGTGAGCACACCGAATTGGAGGCCTGGAAGCCCCAAGCCATATAAGTAGTGTAACCCTAAACCCTAAATCCTAAACCCTAAGCCACAAGACTAAACCCTTACCCTTTGGGGACACGAAGCCGCGGCTGCCAAGATCCAGCAGTCGGGTGCCGCCATGCCGGCTTACGCCCGGCTCCCGGCGGTTTTTGAGCTTGCCAGGGGGCTTCCTGGTTCGGCTGTCATACGGCGCCGCGGGCTTCAGTGACTTATGTGCGGTCTAGGGGCATGCTACGGAAGAGAGGGGGAGGGGGGGGGGAATTTCCTGTCTACAGGGAACCTTGGTTTTCACCTGGCTTCCTACATGTTTAGAAAGCAGATTCAGCCAGTGGGTTGGACAATTTCTACATTTCTTGTAGTTGCCGTTGCTACCCTACCGCCGCTGCTGCAGCTGCTGGTGCGGTTGCTGTTGCCATTGTTGCTGCCGTTGTTGCTGCTACCGTTGTTGGTGCTCATGACGACCTGGAAGGTAAATGCCAGAAGGAGTCTACTGCAGTTCCGAACTCCCGAACTCTCCCCTGCATTCCCCTGCTGGAAGCATGATCGCTCGGATGTTGATCACCTCGCTTCGCCCTGGGAGCGCGGGGAGTCGTCAGGGTGCTCAACCAGCCACGAAGAGTCCCAAACTCCAAACTGTGTTCCAAACTCCTTCCTAGTAGCCTTCATCTCCCTGTGCCAAGGTCATCACTTTTGCCTGAAGCTCCGGGCTGCCAAGGGTTTCCCGTGCACCCGGTCTGGGCCCGAAGCACTCACCCCTTAAAGCTTAAAGGCTCAAGACTACCAAAGTCCCCCCTAGGGGGCATACTCTGTAATGCTCGCGGGGCGGGGTTTGTCTGCCCTTTTTGGGACAAGGCCACTGCATTCCCTCCCCCTCCGCTTCCTCCCAGCTGGCCGCCTCGCAAAAAAAGAAGTGGCGTCGAGTAAGCCCTCAGCGCACGGGCAACGGCGCAAAAGTCCAGCGAGCAGTTGGGTCAAAAGTGACACTTTCCCTCCTCCAACCCAGAAACCCCAAGCGCAAGCTCTCAACCCGGAAGTGCACGCTAAACCCCTAACCCCCTAAACCCTAAACCCCTAAACCCTAAACCCCCTAGACCCTAAACCCCTAAACCCCTAAACCGCCTAAACCCCTAAACCCCTAACCCCCTAAAACCCTAAACCCCAAACCCGGACCATGTCCGTTTTCGGGACCGGCAGCCCGGTCAAGACCGACGTTTCACGCCGACGAAGGGCTCCACGTTGTGCGGGCGGAGGGCAAAGGGTTGAGGCGTAAGTTTAGGGTTTAGGGTTCAGGGTTTAGGCTTAGGGTTTAGGGTTCAGGGTTTAGGGTTTAGGGTTTTAGGGTTCAGGATTCAGGATTACATTGATGCTGCTGGCTTTTTCGGCTTTAGGATTAAGCTCTTGCCGATGTTCGGTGTGGGCATTTTCTCAATTATAGTATGCTGTTGAATTTCAGTGACTACAAGTATTCCGAAACATAGGTAGATTCACGGCCGGAGGCTTCACAGCCTCTAGGCTTTCGGGAGTTTCTCTCAGAAGGAGCAGATGCCCCACAACCCTAAGCCCCAAAGTCGTAAAGCTTTCGCCGTTTTTCCGTCAGTCTTGCGATGATGCCCGGTTTAAGCCGGAGGATGTCAAACAGAGAGGCCTTCGGCGACCCGCATGGGACGTTTTGCGAATTTGGGCAGCTGCCATGCGATGTCTGGGCTACAAAGAGCTTGACCCTGCTGGCGGCCCCAGTTGCACAGTCAACTTGGGCAGTCAACCCCTGCAGCCATCCGCGATTGGAGATAACTCCTGAGCACCGTGCTGTAGCACTGTAGGGTTGAGATGGTAGTGGCATGTCCGCAGTACTTCTCGGTCCAGGTGATGGCTGGCCTCTAGTAGAAAGTCCTTTAAATCGTAGCCTACGTGATCATACTTTTCAGTTCGAGAACGGCGAGGCTCTTGGTCATGGACACAAGTGCCGTAAAGCCGATAGCAGATAGCAGTGTTTCAGCAGGTGTAGCCATCCTAGCTGGAAAAGAAGCGATTAATGAAACGCAACTGTGGGAGTCGACTAGTGACCAGCTTTCGCCATCACCATTTACCACGGTCACCGTCACCGTCACATCACCATCACCATCACCACCACCACCACCACCACCACCACCACCAGCATCAGCATCAGCATCAGCATCAGCATCAGCATCAGCATCAGCATCAGCATCAGCACCAACAACATCATCATCATCATCGTCATCATCATCAACCGTCATGATGCAGACGTCATCGCCACAGCCCACGACAGCAACATCGCTGCTGCCACCATCATCACCATCATGACCCTCCTCACCATCGTCACCATCATCTTCTAAGAGAACCCAGGCCCTAGGGTCGACTGCCCTTGTTATTTGGTTTGCCCGCGTATTTCGCTTCGACCCTCCGCCGGGGCGGCAGCAGAGACAAGGCCTCGGCCGGCGCGGGGCTCAGAGAGGTTTTGAACCACTACTATTGTTCATGTTATTCTTCTTAACGTTTGTTATTTAATGAAGTACGAGGACTACTGCTGCTACTACTACTACTACTACTACTACTGCTAATACTACTACGACTACTACTACTACTACTACGACTGCTCCTGCTGCTGCTACTGCTGCTGCTGCTACTGCGCTGCTACTACTACTGCTACTGCTTCTACCACGACACTACTACTACTGGTACTGCTCCTGCTCCTGCTCCTGCTCCTGCCGCTGCTGCTACTGCTTCTGATACTGCCAGTGCCAGTGCCCATGTGCTGAATCCATATCGTTGGTGCGGCAACGCTAATGCTTGCAGCAACACTGGTAGTTTCACAGGCAGATGTGGCTAGGGCGAGGCGAGACCGAGAAGCCCAAGCTCCCTTGAACCACAACCCCTGAAGCCGCAGCTCTGGCCCAGGCAGGACCGGCTTAGCGGAAGAGCCACAGACTTGTCCTCCGGCCTGGATGGCACTGACCTGAACAAAGGTTATATATATGTATACACAACAGACATTGTATGTGTGCATGTATGTATGTATGTATGTATGCATGTCTGTGTCGGTGCCTATGTCTGTGTCTATGTGTCTGCCTTTGTGTATACATGTTATGTGTATGCATATGTGTATGCATATGTGCATGCACACGTGTATGCATATGTGTATGCATATGTGTACGCATATGTGCATGCACATGTGTATGCATGTATGTATGTATGTATGTGTATGTCTGTGTATGTACGTGTATGCATGCATGTATGTATGTATGTATGTCTGCATGTATGTGTATGTGTGTATGCGTACGTATGTGTATGTGTGTGTATGCATGCGTATGTCTGTGTATGTATGTGTATGTATGTGTAGGTATGTATGTATGTCTGCATGTAGGTATGTGTATGTATGTGAATGTACGTGTGCTTGTAGATGTAGATCCAGCGTAGATGCAGGTGTAGATGTTTACTTGTATACAAAGTGTGCATGCCTGTATACACATGTCATGTGTGTATGCATGCATACATACATACATATTTATATGTATATATACATGTATACACATGTACATGCATATGTAGATACACATACACACGCACACGCGCACACACACACACACACACACATGTACACATGTACACATGCACACACGCACATGTATGTGATTGGGCGTTTATGTTGCGATTTGGTTCCGGCCTGTGATCGGCTCTGCTATTTTGGGATCTCAGAGTTCAAGCGGTGTGGCATCGTGGGTCTTGAACAAAAAAGAGCTTAGTTAGTCCGACTGCTTTTCTGGGAGTCGTGCGATCCGGTGGAGACAGTTGCCCTGGGATTCAACGGCCAAAGGAAGCGCATCACTCTTCGAATCTCTGTCCGTGATAACAGTGGAAGCAAATTCAAATTGCAAGGCTTGCTTGGCTTGGTGTATGGTTGGCTTTAGTAAGTCTCAGACAGCCTTTCCGGACAGTCCTGAACTCACCACGAGATTCTTGAGACCTGGCCTGAACCAGAGAAGCGTGTCGTGTTAAGTTTCCTTTGTCTGTCGATGTCTCGGTGCCGACGGAGCATTTCTCAAAGCCTGGCTTGTGTGGGCGTTTCAGGATATTTCTGCCACTCAGGGCAGCCGATGAGCCAGCTTGATCGATGCTCCATAGGTTCACAGCATTCACATGTGGATCACCACATGTGGAGCCCAGACCCTAGATGGGCCTGCTTGGGGAAAAGAAGCAGCCCGGCATTCCTCCGTGTACAGAAGAGGTTTCAAGTTGGCTACAATCCCAAAACCACAAAAAATTTGAACCCGAGATTTTTAAACTTGGATAAAAAGAAGCTGGCTTAGTCAGTCGTGTAGGAGGATGCCTTCCTTCTGGCGGGGTCTTGGAGCAAGCAGCAGCTAACCCCACATCTTACATCCTATACCCCCCCCTATGCTTTCACCCCATTTCTCAACCCGCCTCCCACCTCAACCCTTCAAAACACCAAAACACGAAGCACTCCTCANAGCAAGCAGCAGCTAACCCCACATCTTACATCCTATACCCCCCCCTATGCTTTCACCCCATTTCTCAACCCGCCTCCCACCTCAACCCTTCAAAACACCAAAACACGAAGCACTCCTCAACTCACAACAAAACAAAAAGCACAACCCAAAACACAAAGCACCTACCAACACAACACCAAATCCCAACACACAAACGAAATCAAAACAACCTCCTTCCNCAAAACACGAAGCACTCCTCAACTCACAACAAAACAAAAAGCACAACCCAAAACACAAAGCACCTACCAACACAACACCAAATCCCAACACACAAACGAAATCAAAACAACCTCCTTCCGCGACACCTCAACCCTTCAAAACACCAAAACACAAAGCACCTCCAAACTCAACAAAAACACCAAGACAAAACAAAATCAAAACAACCTCCTTCCCCCACACCTCACATCCTATACCGCCCCCTACACTTTCACCCCATTTCTCAACCCGCCTAGCAAATCAACCCTTCCAAACCCGCAATACACAATGCACCTCCCAAATCCCACACCAAAATCCCAAATACATTTCAAAATCAAAGCACCTCCCAATACAACACCAAACCCCAAAGCACAAAACAAAATCCGAAGAACCGCCCTTACCCCACACCTCACATCCTATAC
>BGNK01000725.1:147171-177171 GCA_003297005.1 Symbiodinium sp. clade A Y106
CCGCGTAGGGACGCCGGGGACGCCAGGGACGCTGGGGACGCCAGGGACGCCGGGGACGCCAGGGACGTAGGGACGCCGGGGCACGGGGGACGGCAACAAAGGCTTTGCGATGGCTACTGTAGCGAGTGTTGCTGCGAAGACGATAGTGATGTCGATGGTGGTGTTGTTGATGAAGATGATGGTTATATGATATGATGTTGACTTTTATGATGATGTGTAGTGGTGTTTCTTTGCGATGCACGTTGAGTGTTGTTTCTGAGACTATGAAAATGTCGAAGGTCGTGTTGGTGATGAAGATGATGTTTGAATGAAATGAAGATGTTTTTTATGATGATGTGTAGTGTTTTTTTGCGATGCACGGTGAGTGTTGTTTCTCAGACAATGAAGATGTCGAAGGTCGTGTTGTTGATGAAGATGATGATTGATTGAAATGAGGATGATTGTTATGATGTTGTGTAGGTGGTGTTTCTTTGCGATGCAAGCTGAGTGTTGTTTCTCNTGATTGTTATGATGTTGTGTAGGTGGTGTTTCTTTGCGATGCAAGCTGAGTGTTGTTTCTCAGGCGATGAAAATGTCGAAGGTCGTGTTGTTGATGAAGATGATGATTGTTTGAAATGAGGATAATTTTTATGATGATGTGTAGTGGTGTTTTTTTGCGATGCACGTTGAGTGTTGTTTCTCAGACAATGAAGATGCCGAAGGTCGTGTTGTTGATGAAGATGATGATTGATTGAAATGATGATGATTGTTATGATGTTGTGTGGTGGTGTTTCTTTGCGATGCACGTTGAGTGTTGTTTCTCAGACGATGAAAATGTCGAAGGTCGTGTTGTTGATGAAGATGGTGATTGATTGAAATGATGATCATTTTTATGATGATGTGTAGTGGTGTTTCTTTGCGATGCACGGTGAGAGTTGTTTCTCAGACAATGAAGATGTCGAAGGTCGTGTTGTTGATGATGATGTTCATATGATATAATGATGATTTTTATGATGATGTGTAGTGGTGTTTCTTTGCGATGCACGTTGAGTGTTGTTTCTCAGGCAATGAAGATGTCGAAGGTCGTGTTGGTGATGAAGATGATGTTTGAATGAAATGAAGATGTTTTTTATGATGATGTGTAGTGTTTTTTTGCGATGCACGTTGAGTGTTGTTTCTCAGGCAATGAAGATGTCGAAGGTCGTGTTGTTGATGAAGATGATGATTGATTGAAATGAGGATGATTGTTATGATGTTGTGTAGGTGGTGTTTCTTTGCGATGCAAGCTGAGTGTTGTTTCTCNTGATTGTTATGATGTTGTGTAGGTGGTGTTTCTTTGCGATGCAAGCTGAGTGTTGTTTCTCAGGCGATGAAAATGTCGAAGGTCGTGTTGTTGATGAAGATGATGATTGTTTGAAATGATGATCATTTTTATGATGATGTGTAGTGGTGTTTCTTTGCGATGCACGGTGAGTGTTGTTTCTCAGACAATGAAGATGTCGAAGGTCGTGTTGTTGATGAAGATGAAATTTAATTGAAATATGAAGATGTCGAAGGTCGTGTTGTTGATGAAGATGATGATTGTTTGAAATGATGATGATTTGTATGATGCTGTGTAGTGGTGTTTCTTTGCGATGCCGTTGAGTGTTGTTTCTCAGACAATGAAAATGTCGAAGGTCGTGTTGTTGATGAAGATGATGATTGATTGAAATGATGATGATTGTTATGATGCTGTGTAGTAGTGTTTCTTTGCGATGCACGTTGAGTGTTGTTTCTCAGACAATGAAGATGTCGAAGGTCGTGTTGTTGATGAAGATGATGATTGTTTGAAATGATGATGGTTTTTATGATGATGTGTAGTGGTGTTTTTTTGCGATGCACGGTGAGAGTTGTTTCTCAGACAATGAAGATGTCGAAGGTCGTGTTGTGGATGAAGATGATGATTGTGTGAAATGATGATGATTTTTTTATGATGATGTGTAGTGCTGCTTTTTTGCGATGCACGGTGAGTGTTGTTTGTCAGACAATGAAGATGTCGAAGGTCGTGTTGTTGTTCGAGGTTCGAGAGTGCGGATTGGGATGCTAATCACAATGTTGTTTGTCAAATTTCGGTTGGAAATTTCAATACTGAGCACAATAGTCGCGCGCAGACCTTCCAGCTTTGCCGGACACTTCGTTTGAGGCTGGTTGGCTGGCTGACTGGCTGGCTGACTGGTTGGCTGGCTGACTGGTTGGCTGGCTGGCTGGCTGGCTGGCTGGCTGGCTGACGATTCAAGCATCACTCGTACTGAGGCAATGCTTGGTTACACATTGGACCTGGCAACATATACTCCCAAGGAAGGGCGCGCTCAGTAGCCACAGCCAGCATCCAGCCGGCACGTTCGAGGCACTCGTCCTCGGCACATCTTCTAGATCGCCTGTCGATCGACCCGGATGTTCATATTTTCTTGATTCAACCGGCAGGTGGGTTTCTTACATTTTTATGCAAGACACAACGCACTGACACAACGCTTGCGTGTTTGACAGCAATTTGAAAACAAAAAACGGAAAGGGCACGACCCAAAAGCAAAAGTAATGTTAACAATGACGATTGTTTGATGTATATGCTGATAAGTTTTTTTTTTTTTTCCGCACCTTTTTCCGGCCGCACAAGGTCACCAAAAGCGTCCACCTACCGTGTCCTACGGAAAGACGCCAACACCAGGGCCTCATCGGGGTTCCTGGCGGCTGCCAAGCACAGGGAGCTGCCAGCGCACGTCGGCCAGGACCTCACGCAGCTCAGGCGCGTCCCGGGCGAGATTGCACCCCCCCGCAAGTGGGAGTTCCAGCAGCGACGCGGCGACGGCGCGCTGCGCAGCGAGTGCCAGCAGGCCAGACCACCGAGCAACCCAAGCTGCGCGCGCAGCAGCCCGGAGTGGCACCGGCACCTCTAAGGCCCGCTGCCCGGCGAGCAAGCGGAGCCCCAGGTGGCTGCTTCGGCGCCAAAACGACCGCCGACTTCGACACCGACAACGACCAAGCGGCAGCGACGGGCACGCACGAGCTCAGGGTAAGTCTGATGACGCTTGCGTCGCGCGGCTCCGTCGACAGCTCGGCCAGGGTGCACGTCAGCTCCCGGCTGAGCCTCACCAGCCCTGGTGACGGGGCTGACGATGGTGGCATCTACGGCTTGTTGCGAGCCATGCCAAAGGGCAAGTCCGTTCGCGACGATTTCAATGCGGCGGTCGTCGGACACCGGCACATCGATGTTCATGTCTGCCAGGCGGACATTACGGGCGACACGCGCACCGGCTTCTTGGCAGACCCGCGCAGCAGCGCGTTCAAGAGGGAGGGCCCGGGAGGCGAGCACTCCGGAAGTTGCGCAGGCAGCCCTGTGATCGCCGAGTGGGTCAAGGCGTGAAATGGTCACGACCTCCAGCCTCCAATGCGAATGCACAGGCTGCTTTCAAGCGTCCCCATAGGTTGAGGGTGATTTGGAGAATCATTGTCTCCATCCAAGTCCGGAGCAGTTGCCTTGGGTGGGGCAGTTTCATCCGGTCCGATATTTAGCACGGAGGGCCGCAGCCGGATGCGCGGGGCATTCTTAGTTTGAGCATGTCCTTCGGGAATGATTCGGGGTCGAATTTAGGCAGAAAATCCCAAGCTTTTATCCGTGTTTGGCCCAAGCTCATGAAACGTGTCGGTCGAGAGCGCCTTGTCACCGGGCGATGGAATCGACTGCATGGGTGTCGGAGTACAGCCCCTTGCATTACCGAGCGAAGGATACATCTCCGGAGCAGACGCGGTCCAGAAGATCGCTGAGCCGCAACCCATCGAGCGACATTCTGTTTGTGGACATCGACGCGACTCCTTCCTGTGCCAAAAGTGCGCCTGTTCTGAAGCAATGCAGGTGTGTGAAGGTTCTGGTTTCGGCAGCCCCGGTAGGATGTGCTAAGAAAGGTTTCGAAAATTGCGGTTCAGCACGACGATTCAAGTTTGATTTGTTTGACCGTGTGCATATGCAGCGGCAGCATGCAACTGTGTGGTGAGATGGGTCCGATTTGCCAAAAGCTAAGGGCATGTTTCTCGAAGGTTTGATCTACCATGAGTTGCAGCCCTTGGAGACCATTGACGAAGCCGTTGGTTTTGCAACGTCGCATTGGACCGGTCAAGGATCGATGCTCAGCTGCCCCTTGTTGGGTATTGGAAGTATGAGTTTTGGCCCGGGTTTCGGTGGTAATTTGGACAAGCTTCGAACCAGGATGCCACTGTAGCAGGCATGATCATGAGCGAAGTTTCGCCGATGTTTCTGAGACTGCAGGTGTTTTCACATTGGTCGCGTCCGCCATGGGAGCCGGCTGCTTATCATTACCCCACATGTTCAGCAAGACAGGCATTGTTTGTGGCCTTGCTCTCCTGGCTTGTGGGGCTTTGCTTGCGCATGTCTCGCTGGTGATCCTCATGAGCTGTGCTCGAAGCTTGGCTACTTTGTGCCGCCAGGTGGGAGTGTAGGGTTCATGGCTTCAAGCCGGGTCTAACCAACTAGGGATCCGAAATGTTAGGCCCGGATGCGCTGTAAATGATCTGGGTCCCGGAATGCGCTGCCCAAGCCTCACAACCCAAGGCACCAGCGAAAAATCAGGAAAATAAACACAGGCACGCTCCCGTAACCTGAAACCCTCAACCCTAAACCCCAAAAGGGGAAAAACCTGAAACCCCAAACCCCAAACCCCAAAGGGGAAAGACCCCTTAAACCCTAAAGAATTGGATGTCTCAGGATACACCCAATGCCGTTCCTTTGCAGAGCTCGTTTCTCTTAGCGAGGCAGAGCCTTCCGATGGACGGAGTGGTCGAAACCCTCTGGTGGACACCGTGTCTCTTTTGGGTTTAAGGTTGGGGTTTAGGGTTTCGGGTTTCGGGTTTAGGGTTTAGGGTTTTAGGGTTTAGGGAAGGAGTGCAGGAAAGTATGCATGCGATTCAAGAAGTCCCCTAAGTCTAGTGCAGCAGGGATGATCTCTTGCGATGTTCGGGCTAGATGCCACGGGAATTCTTGGCAGAAGAAACCGAGGTCATCATGTTCTATGGTATGGCAGCCGTACTGATCTACATGATGCTGATTGGCGATTTTTTTGCTGACATCGCGCAGTCCCGGCTGTTTGGTTATGCAGACGTTCCTCGACAACGCCTGATCCTTGCTTCGCTCTTTTGCGTTTTTCCACTCTCCATTCCCAGAAATGTTACAGCGCTGAGATACATATCCGTTTTGAGCACCAGCGTGATCGTGTTTTTGACAGTTGTGGTTGTCGCGAAGATGCCCAGCTGCGCCCTTACCAAACCGGCGGCAGAGGCTTCGGTGTGGGAGGAGAATGGGCCAGTTCGAACGATTCTGCAGTCATTTGCTATGGCACTCTTCTCTTTCAATGCGCACACAAATGCCGTGCCGGTGGCCATGGCTTTGGACCAACCACGGGCAGCCCGGATTTGGCAGGTCTCACTTCTGTCCGTTCTGATTGAGTTCGTCATTTATTCGACAATTGCAACTGCGGGGTACCTATCGTTCGGGAGGCTGACAAAGCAAGACTTCATTCGCAATTATCCGCCAGACGATAGCTGGATGTTGCTCGTTCGTTGCGTGTATTCCGTGCCGGTGATCTTCGGTGTGCCTATTAACTTGTCCCCGGCAGCGGCTTCCATTCAAGCTCTGGCAGGTCGCATTTTCTCATCCAAACAGCAGTGTCTCAGATGGCTGAAGGGTTTCGGTAGTCTGCGAGGTGTAGCTAGCCAATCGGATGAGCGATGTTTAGGTCGATGTGCTAGGCCGGAGCGTGCTGGGGCCTGGGCCTCTATGGGCCCTGAAGAGCCGAGGTTCCGGAGGCAAACCAGCGACCCGCATCCCAACTCTGCCAGATCGCAATGTCGGCGCGCTGGCATTGTCGGAGCGGTGCTCCTCTGGAGCGCTCTGCTCGCGATCTGCTGCGAAGCTTTCGCAGATGTGATCGGCGGCCCGGCCTTCTAGGGTTCAGGGATCTTCAGAGTTCAGGGTGAGCCCAAGCCAAGCTGCAAGAAAGGGTGAGCCTGGGGTTAAAGGGTTTCTTTTGGTACCCAGAACACAGAAGCGGATATGACATGTTTATGACAGCAAGGATAGAACGGATAGGTTCTCGAACAGTCTTGAGGCTTGTTTGGGGCCTGCTTTGGCACCGCCATTTGCCTCATGTGGCCTCTTCGAGTCTATCGGCATGTCATGCGAGATCTACACTCGCAGCTTTTGTCGACGGCTGTCACCATTGCCTTGACCGTTGCGTCGGTTCTAGGAGTGATCGCCTTCCTAGAGCAGTGTCTACGTGTGTTCCATCTCTCTTGAGGCGGCCCAATTGCCGTCAGTTCCATGCAGAATTTTTGACTTGCAAAGTGTTTGTGCAAATACCCAGCAGAGCACAACTCCGAAGACAGCTTCTGTGCACAAAGCTATGCAGAGAGCTTGTGTGAGTCTGAGTCATTTAGACGCCCAGACATCCAAAGCCGATTTCCGGCGCTCCCACCTGAGCAGGGTTGAACAAGTTTCAGTCCGTGAGTATGTCAGCGGTAGACTGTTGATATGCGATGCAGAATCGCACTGCCTGTGTTGTTTGTGTTCAGGGGGTGCTCGGCCATCACACACCGGCCACCCGTCCTTGAGGGGGGGGCCCCCCAAGTCTGTGAAACATCCGCGGCGGTGTCTGGTGGTCTCAGCGCAAGCTCCTCCTTGCGAGGCTGCCAGGCTGCCTGGACCTCCTGGAGGGTCTTGCCCAACGTCTGTGCCATCTTTTCCAACTTGACCCATCCTGCCCCCGCGCGTTCTGCCTGTTTTGGCATCTCCAAAGACGAAGAGAGGGGTGTTCGCTCCAGACCGGCTTCAAACACCACGAGAATTTGCGTTAATGGAGCATGGCGCTTGTACTGACACTCGCGCGCTTGAAGCCGTGTCTTGCTGTGAAGCTCTTGGAATCCCCGGGATCTTGTACCCGTGCAGGCAAGGGCAAGGAAAACAATGGAAATCACTGGTTGCAATGGGTCTTCTGGGTCGTACGCAGCTGTTGGAACCCCTTCTTCGGAAGCCGCGAGCTGATCTACACAGATGACACATACAAGTATGTATGCACTCACATCTGCAGACATCTATGGATCGATATGTTGCGCACTTGTGCCGTGTGTCCCTCGACAACTCATTAGGTAAGCAGTTTTGCAACAGTTTGCAAATAGGTTCTACGTATGCATACATGCATACGTGTATACTTACATACATCCACATACCTACATCCATATATGCATACATGCATACATACATACATATACACACATGTGTAGATGATGTTCAAACCTGTTCCGACACAGACTTCAGCACATTCCACATTGTTGGCTGTGGTATCATGCCGGTTTCGAGAAGCCCACTCCGGAAGACGTGAGCTCCTTAAAGGACTCGAGGCGAGGAGGCTTAAGAGTGCTTCGTGGTTGCCTTGGCTCGAAGGATTGATGCACAAGCTACGCATGGATGCGGTGCTTCATGAGTGGGGGAGCAAGCCAGGTTTACATCCCCTGCCGAACGTATTCTCGGCATGCCAAAGTATGCACATACATAGCATGGGCAAAACATGAGCAAGCAGACACAGGACTTCCTCAGTAACCACAAAAAAGAGTTCCTCAGTATCCACCACACTTGAGGGCCCTGCCCGCAATGCAGAATTCTTTCGGGGGTGTTCCATGCGATCGAACAGCATGTTTATCGTAGAAGACAAGGAATCAAGGAACTCGTATGCGAAGCTTCAGGTATATAGCCAACGCTATAACATTCAAGGGCAGAGCAGATCATAGAGGCGCTCACATGCATTAGGCCACCGGCCGTCTCGCTCGTGTCCTGCCGCTTTTGCTACACTTCTCGGGTGTTGCTGGCCATGTCGAGCGCGATGAAGGCCGCCACATCTCTCGGGGAAAGGCGAACACAGGTCGTGTAGGTTTCGCTTGTTCAAGTGCAGCTTCGCAGATCAATGTCAGGTGTTTCTGTGTGTTCTTGGGATCTGACAGCTCTTCAGTTTCGGATTGTGTCGTGTGGTTTTCAGTTGGAAGATCCTGTGCATACATCGAGAGCAACGCTACGAACCACGTCAGACCACATGCCCAAGGCATCCAAGGCTTCAAAGACGTCCCATGGTGGCAGCCCGGGCAACGCTTCGCCTACCAATGGGTCCCAGAAGGCGGGCGGGCAGGGATGCGATGACATGCACATGAAGACATGTTGCTACTTCGTTTCAGTTTGTTCGTGAAAGTTGTTCCATAGCCATTTTGGCTCGAGTTTGGTTCAGCCGGTGCTCGCATATCCGGTTGTAACGGCCACGGTTCTGGCACTCCTTCTGGCTTTGGCTGCAGATGCAGAAGCAGTCTGCACGGAGTTTTCCTCGAATGTGCTTAATGCGTGGGCGGTGAAGAAGTTCGACGGTTCGGTCGCCACTTGGGGCAGTAATGACCATGGTGGTGACTCCAGTGTGGCCGGAAACTTGACCTCGGTCGATGCGATCTACTCAACCGACGGGGCCTTCGCCGCAAAAAAGCTCGATGGTACTGTGGTGATCTGGGGAAGTCCCGGACCCCTCCCACTGGCCCAGTGATTTGACCTCAGTTGATGTGATCTATACGAATTCAGTGGCTTTTGCCGCCAAGAAGCTCGATGGTTCCGTGGTCACCTTCGGTCTTCCGTCCAAGGACGGAGAGTCCTCCTCCGTGAACTTGACCTCAGTCGATGTGATCTACTCAAACAATGAGGCCTTCGCCGCAAAGAAGCTCGATGGCACTGTCGTCACTTGGGGCCAAGCGAACGAGGTCGGGACTCCTCCGCGGTGGCCCATCAGTTGTCTTCCGTGGATGTGATCTATTCGAACAGATTTTCCTTTGCTGCTCTGAAACTCGATGGTTCCGTCGTCACATGGGGCATGTCGATCTTTGGCGGGGACTCCTCTGCGGTGGCCAGTCAGTTGACGTCAGTTGATGTGATCTATTCGACTATCGCAGCTTTCGCTGCCAAGAAGGCCGACGGAGTATGGCAGCGTTTGCAGCGACATTGCGAGCAACTTGACGTCAGTTGATGTGATCTATTCGACTTCAGGTGCCTTCGCTGCCAAAAATCTCGACGGTACGGTGGTCACCTGGCCAAGTGTTGGTGAGGCCAGCAGTAGCGGCGGGGATTCCTCCGCCGTGGCAAGTGAGTTAACGTCAGTTGAGGTGATCTATGCAGGTGACACCGCCTTCGCCGCAAAGAAGCTCGATGGCACTGTTGTCACCTGGGGAAAACCCGCTTTTGGCGGGGACTCCTCCAGCGTGGCCAGTGACTTGAACTCAGTTGATACGATCTACCCATCGGGGAAAGCCTTCGCTGCCAAGAAGCTCGATGGTTCGGTGGTCACTGGGGCTGGTTCAGTGTTGCCTCCTCCGCGATTCCCAGTGACTCGACCTCAGTGGATGTGATCTATGGAAGTGGAGGAGGGAGCTTCGCGGCGGTGAAGTCCGATGGTAGTCAGTAGTGTGGTCGCATGGGGGGAGAGGGCCGATGAGACCGCCCAGGCTGGTGAGCTGTGCCCCACCACGACTACAACATCAGCCTCCTCCACGGTGACCGTGACATCGCTCACGAACACCAGGACGTCCACGTCGACCTCCTCTACAGTGTCCACGACGTCCACTACCTTCAGTGTGATGCGCACCAGCACAACCACGACAACCTCTTCAACAGTGACTGCAACGTTGACCACCTTGACTGGGACCGTGACATCTGTCACAGGCACCACGGCAACCACGTCAGCCTCCACGTCCTCCACGGTGTCCTCGACAGCCACGTCCACCATGACTGCCACATCAAGCTCAACTCTGTCCGCGACGACAGACACCGCGACTGGAACTGCCACGAGCACCGTGTCCTTGACATCCACTTCCTTCACTGTGACGGCATCCTCCAGCTCCACGGTGACGGCCACGTCTACGGCTTCGGAGCTCTTCCGGGACCACCCGGATGTTGCTGGGAGCGTTGACGAGGTTCGCTTGTCGCCATTCGGCTTTGCGGCATTCATTTTGATAGCAATGGTCGGCGGAGCAATCATTGGCCTGGCCATTCGAGCTCTCGTAGCTCGACTGCATGACTGGCGCCCGCCTTCCACTTCAGAGATTGCTCCAGAGGTGTCTTCCATCCAGGAGAGCCCAATCAACATGGAAGAGGCGGTGGTTGATCCAGCTGAAGAGGCGGATGGCAGGGAGATTTGGGACGACTGTGACTGTACTTTCAGGATGTGATGGGAGGGTCCGTGAACGAGCCACACGGATCATGTGTTTTGCTTGGGCAAGACAACCTTCATTCAATGAAGTGTGAAACTTGCAAGCTGTATCATAGATATCCGAAGAGGCAGCCCTTTGCTGAGTCTTGGTGTTATCGGCTCTTCAAGGGAGCCCGATAAGAGTTCTTGCGTCAGTGCCGGAAGAGTCAGGGTGCTACGTGTGCTTAGCCGCTTGGACGGTTGTAGCACCCTGACTTGCCTAGCAGCGCCGCCAACTTGAAGTTGCTGGCAGCTTCTCCGAGAGCGTCCGTGGGTGTGCTGTGGGAGACAACGCGGGTGCCTGGCTCCTTGCCAGGAGACGAACTTTCTCTCTCTCTCTCTCTCTCTTTCTGTCTTTTTTCGTGAAAGTTGTTACTATCCTTCAACTTTCAACTGTCATCATTTGCAGTGTGCTGATATCAAACGAAGGCCTGCAAGTTCCAAGTTCCTGCTGTGACGACAAGCAGTCTCCCAGACTCACCCGGCCCCGGCTCCTTTTTGAGCCAGGTGGTCGGGCCGAACATCAAAGGAAACCGGGAGGACTTGATGTTAAATGCCTCGGATGAGCGGGAGCTGAGGGGGTGGGTGGCGGCGTTTTAAGAGGGAGCTTGATATTCTGGAGGCGCGCTTCGAGATATCAAGATCTCGCTTCAGGGAAGGACTCGTGCATAGTTACTTGCACAGTGTACATGGGGTCGGTCCCGGTTCGGCTTTATTGGTCTTGCCAGGTTGTTCAGTCTTGTTCCGAGAACTTGCAATAGTTTGCCCAGTATACATGTCTGTGTCTTTTCGAGGGTTGAATCTTACCATTGCCTGGTCAAGTCAAGTGTATGGAATTTCCGCGGGTGCTTTTGGCATGCTCTGCCTTCTTGCGCCAGACACTCACTTCTGTCGGGCTGGCAGCCGTTTAGCAACGGCACGGCTGAAGTACAGTACCATATACATCCATATGCTTTCATACAACTAAAGAAGCAAGGAAATTCACAGACACCCCAATGAATGGATAAATAGACAAGTAGACAGTGAAGAGAAATATGTATGTCTATACACACTTTCACACATGCATACACATGGAGCACGATGTGTGTGTGTGTGTGTTTATACAAGAGCAGATGAACCACAGTGTATGCAGCTCGACACATCCGCCCAGTAAGAGGAGTACCAGCTGGTGATGCACCTGCAGTCCGCCCTCTTTGGCGGAGTCTACGAGGCCAAGGGGCGCTCGAGTGGCAAGGACTATGCAATCAAGGCCGGGGAGAGGGAAGTGTCATCATGGCTTCGACGTGCAGGGCAGTAAGAACAACTGCCAGGGTTGTTCCGGTCGCCACCACTATGCTGCAATACCGCTGCGACTTGTGCTTGCTATGCTGCTGCTACCCACGACAACCACGCCTACAGCTGCCACTACTACTGCTCCTCCTCCTCCTCCTCCTCCCACTGCTGCTGCACGAGTCTGCTATTGCGACGATTACGACGATCACGTGGCTGCTTCTGCTGTTGATGCTACACGAGGTGACTGCGGCTGAAACTTCGATGTGGAGTCGAAAACGTGTTAAAGAGTCGGGGCATGTGCGGGTATCCTTGACTTCTTTGAAGTCGAGTCCGGCAAACGGAACGGTTTCTAATCAAGAAAAAATGAAAACCCTCCCTCCCTAGTGAGTCAGGTGCTGCACAAGAGCGAGCTCCAGAAGGCTGCCGTCAATTTCCGCTTCTGTATATGGCGAAAGATTTGTGAAACGTGCAGGTAGAGGAGAACGACTCCATCGAGTTCTGTGAAGTTCCACTAAGCGAACTCAAGTTTGCCGATGCGGCGCGGCTGCAAATTCCCAGCTGGCGGAGTAATATCGCCAATGAACATGTCCAGTGGTTGCAGCCAGATAACTGAGCCGCAACACAACCTTCTGCAGCCGGGAACAAGCTTATGAGATGGTTGCTGTTTCCGCTAACTCTTCTTGTTGAGCTGCCCTTCCAGACGAAGTTTAGGAGACGATTCCTCGAAAGTGCGAGAACCCGCGCGAGCTCAGAGCATGGGGAGATCGCGGTTCTGTGTATTGTGATCCTACATCTCAAGATCTTGCGGTGCGGCGTAGCTGTGAGCTGCAATCTAACTGAAGCCGCAGGTCATGAAAGGGCACGAGCCACTTGGCCATATTTTGTTGGATGCGCGCCAGGTCAGTCAGCAGGATCCGTAGAACAGCCTTTGGACCACGTCGCAGCCGTTTTTTTCGAGGTTATAGAAACTACACAAATCCAGCGTCGGAAGCCTCAACCTGGAAATGCGGAGAGAAAGCCTTCACCCTCTGCTATGCTTTAGGCATGTCATGGAAGTCGAAGAGCATTTCGAAGACCAGCACCAAGGCTGCATTGTCTTTCAGCAATCAGGCTTTTGGAAGCCTTTACCCTGAGGGTCTCGCCTCCTCTGTAGTCCGACTGTGCGCAGTGAGCCCTCGTCCTGCTTGTCCGAGTGGTGGGGCCATAAACCTCGGAGGCAAGAAAGAAACCCCAGTCCCTGGTCGCTTTGGGACTTGTTACCTTCCACGCGGGTCGCCATAGCGCTTTTTCAGAGCTTGCCCCGTCGGGATCCGGACAGTGATGTCACCAAACGTGTTGAAGGATTATATCATACTATTCTAATCATTATGCAGTACATACTATTGCCTACGACATATTATGCAAAGGGGATATTGTTTGAGTTTGGTGTGGACCTTTGTGTTGTGGTTCGAGCCGAGGTATTGCCATTACTGCGTATTCGAGCTGTGTCGAGGTGGGCCACGGCCTTCTCCAGTTTGCTGCCATGCTGCCAAACCCCACAGCCGCAAGAGACGGAATTGGCTTCCCTGGCAGGTGGGGATCTGCTGGAAGCGTTGAAGCAGTGACTTGGTGGCCCTACAGCTGTCCTGCAAACGCACAGGTGCGAAAGTTACGGGCGAGATTCAGGAACCACCCAGTCAGTGTGTGTGTGTGTGTTTGTGCTCGAACCAGGAGATACGACAGCATACATCAATTGCACACACGAATACACGGGACTGTGGCGTCTGACAGCCCCGGCTAAGCAGGAGCTCTCAAAAGGTGCTAGAAAAATGACGAGCTGGGCCATCATCGAGAGGACTTGCTCTACGCAGCAACTCTATCCCCAGCCCTAGACATCCCTAGAGTCGAAACCCTAAACCCTACTTGTACCGGAAGCCCAAGCCACATCTCGGACCCTGAACTCTAAACCCTAAGCCCATTTTAGCCCTAAGCCCAGGAAGCCAATGGGCTTCGATGAACGGCAGGCGCAGTTCCTGATCCGACAGGCGGGGGGGGGGGAGGGGGCACTAGGCCCTTAGGCCCGGGGCTTTCGGAGGGGCGGAGTTCTCATGGCTCCAGAAGGTGCCGCGCTTGAAGCCAAGATCGGATTTCGGGTTGCGTTCTTCTGCTTACTTTTTTTTGACGTAGCCGGATGTTTAGGTTCAGCAGAGACTGGAGGAAGGGGTAGTAGTTATTCAGACTTCCCCAAACCCTTGCAGACCTTTGCCCGTGCTGCCAGGCAGTGCTGGGCCTCGCCCACCTGCACGATCGAGGCCCGAGCAGGGGCATCGAGGGTGGTGGATTTGGGGCTTCGGTGGACTTCTGGTCCTGATTTGTTTGAAGGCTGCTGCTAGAATATGCTCCCTAATGATATAAGCTCCCTGCAGTAGAGGTCCTCTGCTCCCTTCTCACCTTGGGCCCACGCCGCGGTGGAAGGCCCCGCACGAAACCAGAATCAATTTGGACCAGGAGTGGCGATGCAGGACGTCTCCTTGGAGAATATGCTGCTAAACATCAACCCAAGACGGGGCCTCAGCTGCGTAGCTGTCGGCTGTTAAGTCTTCAGACCCCCTGGCCTTTTCGCACATATCTCGGGCCAGTCGATGAAAGGTTGTCCCTAAACCCTAAACCCTAAGCCCTGCAATGCGGGCTTCGTCCTCGCTCGGTAGGAGGGAAAAAACCCTAAACCCTAAGAGGTTTGAGGACTAAGTTAGCCGCGTCTTGGTGCTCGGTCCGAAAGTCCACCATGACCCTGACATCGCTCTGACGGCGAAAGAGCCCTGAGTAAGTGAGCCCCTTTACCGGTTTCTTGTTAAGGAAATTACTTTAAGCTAACGTACATCTATAGTAAATAATATGGTGTCTGTATTATGGTACCTGAAATTTTATTCCATATAGTTACCATTATCATAAAGAAGCCACGTTATTTACTATAGTTCCCTAACTGAAAGTAAATCCCCTAACAAGAACCAAGTTATCTTCCGATAATTTCCCCCTTACTTGCGAAGCCCAAGGCTCGGGCCACTGGCAGGTGTGGCTCTCAGAGCATCCGGGGGTTCATTACTACTATGATTATTAGTACTACTACTATTGTCTGTTCGTATTATTATTCATGGGATCGTGCGAGCTGCTGGGCTGGCATGTTGCTAGGCCAGCATTGCCAAGCATCGTAGGGCTTGTTTGAGTTGTGAGTCCCAGACGGTGTTCACCGAACACCTCTGTGACTGCTGAAGTATTCAAGCAGAGAGCATGGCCGGAGGGAGTCGAAGCCAGCAAGCTATGCAGTGTTTGGGAAGGTGAAGATCTGCGATCCTGGTCAGGCCTTCCGGCCTTTGCAAGGGCTAGTACGAGCACAACACGTCTTAGCGATAGGAGTGCAGAAGTAGAGCTGAAATTAGTCTAGTGAGAATTTACTCTTCGAGACTTTGTACAGACCAGGCCAGAACGCTTGTACAAGAGGTACAAGAGAAGGATGGGCGCTTGTGAGTAGTTTCCAAACTTGCATGCAATTGTCGGGCTGTCCGGGCCCCAATCCCCAGATCCCCGAACTCCGAACCCTCACTTCCCAGCACTTTCACAAGCTCGGACCAACACGAACATGCCTCTCCTGAAGCGTCCGCGCGTGAGCGCCCAAGTTTCTGAGATTCCCTGAACCACCCAGAGAGCCCAATACGCCTTAATTTTAAGGAATATACCTTAAATCACTATATGAAGCTCCTTATAATATGAGGTATATTCCCTAATTAAGGGGTATTGAGCTCTCTGGGCAGAAAACTGCAGAATCTCCTGTTGTCCAGGCTGTACGGTTCCAGACAGACTCCAATGGCCAGGAAAAGCCCGTAGGCTTTCATGGACTTGTGGGACACTCGTTTGCACATTCGGCCCCGAGGTGTGCGGGTCATGTTCTTGCAGTGTGCAGGATTTAATGCGTGTTAGGGTTTAGGGTAGTGTGCAGGATTTAATGGTCTTGTTACCTGGTTTTATCATTGTCGGGGCTGTTCTATTTCATGGGCTCTGTTGTTGGGAAGGGCAAGATGATGGATGTTACTACATACGGCGAAGAAAGGGGTGGGCCAAGGTTTCCGACGTAGACGTGCATCCCCTTGGCAAGGCAAGTCCTTTCGCCCACCAGAGCTGCACGACCACAAGCCGTACCTTGCAACGAAGGTGGATTCCTGGTGCTTGGGAGCCGTGGCTGAAAGCTGGAAGAGCTAAGCAGAACCAACAGTGGAGTTGCGATATCCATCTCAAAAGCCACGCCGCAGAAACTGCCAGCAGCTAGCCACGATGATAATCAGGTTGCTGAAGAAAAGTTGGATCGAGGATGGGAGCGATGATGATGGTGGTGATGATGAGGAGGATGACGAGGCATGTGAAGGCGGCCTGATGCCAGTGATGACAATTTCAATGACGGTGATGATGAGGAGTCAGATGATGATGGTGATAGTAGCAGACTGTTTGAGTCCCCTCCCTATCTACTTTATTGAGTCTTCGATTGAAGGAAGTCTTGTTTCGAGACCACAGAATCGAGGCTGGAGCACCTTTTACCTGCTTACGGCGCAGCCGCTTTTCATGAGCGCCGATCCTGCGCTCAAGGACGCTGGAAGCCATCAGGAAATGCTCGCTGCGTCGTCGACGTTGCAGTAGTGTAGTGTGTGCTCTGGACAGCTCCCCGTATCACACGATGTCCGTTTAAGTACCTGTGTGACCTCCCTTCCTGGTCGGAGGACACCGACTGGCAGCTCTTTAAGCTTCTTGGCTTCCAGGTCTGGGAGTTTCAGCGCAAGAAGCCTTCTCGCTAGAATGGTTTTGCTTGTGTTCTGCAAGACTGCACGAACTAGATCCTAGACTCCTGAAGCCTGAAACCCTCAGCCGTAAAGCCCTGAACCCTAGGCCATAAACCTTAAAGCCCTCATAATACCCGTACGATCATACTTACTATAATAAAACTAAAACTAAACGCCCTAGGCAGTGAATTCAGGGTTTTCGCCCCAGGAGTGGCAAGTTTGATGAGCTTTTCAAAACAAAGTCGCCGAACTTCTCGCAGCTGGGAAGCACTCAGCGTCTTGTGAGAGCCTAAACCCTAAACCCTAAACCCTGATGACCAGTGATTCCAGTACCTCCAATGACTAGTGATTCCGATTCCGAATCATGAAGGCTCCGGGTAGGGGGCTGAGTTTGGGTTTGTGCAGCTCTTTTGGCCATTATGATTGTTATGATTACTGTATGCAACTGAGTCATGACCTGCGTGTGTGAGAGAGTTGGTTCCAACATGCGTTGCAACAAGTAGCAACATCAGGATCGGGGGAGTCGTGACATGTGGTACGCCAAAACCCGAACCCTGCCCTAAACCTCAAACCGTGGTTTTGAGTTGTTCAGTGCGATGCGATGCCACACCAGGCCAACTGGAATTGACTTCATCTTCAAACTACTGCAGTTTGAGCCTTCCAAGCGAATGTCAATTGCAGATGCCTGCAGCTTGGCGCAACGTAGAGCTTTGATTTCATGAGCTGCTCGTGCGAGATTGTGAAGCATGCGGCTTTCTCTCTCTCTCTCTCTGAAGACTTTTTCCACAATCTTTTACTAATGAATTAAAGTTAATGTGTCAAAGCAGGATGTAGCGCGTTGCCCTGAATTGCCAAACGACTCCAAGCACTCTGCACCAAGGCAAACATGTATCTTGGACGCAGCAAGACGTGCCTGTGGAGCCATGCTTCCGCGTGCCAGCCGTGAGAGTGGAAGATAATAGAATCGAAACAAACTGCCGACAGCGAATCGTAGCTGTTACCAAGGTTTAGAAGTTTTAAATTCTGCGGGCATCTTCGGGCTAGGGTTTGAGTTTAAGGCCGTGAGCTCTCGCCTGCCAAGGCGTGGTTGAACGATGCCAGCGTTCAACCAGTTCCGGCACCCAAGGACGCTGTTTGTGCAGACTGCGCTTTGCAAACACGGGTGGGTCGGCGCCGTAAGCTTCGATGCCCAATGTTGTTTAGGCCCCCGAGACGCGCAGTGTAAAGATGTTGGGGATCATGACTCCTTTCGCGATCACAAGAAGCAACTATACTATACTATGGTGTGCCATTATATTTTAATATACTATACTATACTATTCTATACTATACTATACAGCCCCCAAAGTCTTGCTTCCAGTGCTTGGAGCATTGGGTGTCACGTCCCGAGTCCCGAGGAGTTGCTCCCTGACTCCCTGATCCGAACCCACGAGGCCGCAGAAAATCAGAAGAAACCCTAAACCCTAGAGGCAAAAAAACCCTAAACCCTAAACGTTGGAGGCAAAACAACCCTAAACCCTAAACCGTGCAGGCGGTGCACTTAAAAGCTTCTCTGTGGGACTCTCGGAGACTGGAGGGATGGGAACCCTGGGCCCTAGTCTGCTGTCTGCTTCGCTCCGACAGGTCCAGGTGGCGGCGCCGGTGCCCTCAAAACCCGCTCCGCCCCCTGCGGAGCGTCCCGACTTTACCGGAGGCCCGGCCGAAGAGGGTGCAGAAAAAGCTGTCGATTGATAGAGAGCGCTCGCCTGCACCTGGGATGAAACCACGCACAGTGGCACAGTGTCATCGAGACAATTAGGCCAAGCTGATTGATTAGAGTTCCCATGTCTCAGAGCCTCATTTACTCGTACCTCTTGTTGAAGGCTCGCTCTCTGCCAGCATCCCCTCCATGACGGCTTCCTTGGGAGCTCCTACCATTGGCTCACCGATGAGGCGCGGAAGGGCGCGAAGCGTGATTACATTGTCTCTTGTGGTGGAGGATCTGTGGTGGATGATAGTGTTGTTTGTGGTGGTGGTGGTGATCATGAACGAGAGGCAGAAGATGCTGTGGAAGCTGCTGCTTTGTGTTTTTGAATGGGAGTGCTCCCTGGTGTTAGGCCGATGACGCACACTCTACCGACCTGGTCTGCTGCGCCGATACAAGGCACTGGGGAGACGTAGCTTCAGCTCCTGTGCCAAACTGTCTCATGACGAGGGCCAGTCATGGTTAGGTGACAAAGGTTCGAGGTCCAGATATCATCAGACACCAATGCCTTCAGGTGTGGTGTCCACGACCACCAAGATGGTGGCCCCCCGCACGCCACTTATGCACCTGGTCTGCATTGGAGAAGTCACTCGATCTTGCCCGGCCCGGTGCTGCGACCCAGTAATTGCGAGGACAGAGCTTGCAGCCGTGATAAACTGCGCCCTGCGGAAACTGCAACAACCTGTCTGCTTGCATGTGTTGGCCCGAGCCCCTTAGCCCGAAAGCTGAGAGGGTTCTGCTCATCTGTAGGAGAGTTCGAAGTCCGTCGAGCCGATCCCCACGTGCCTTGGTGAGCAAGCGCGATCTCGGGGTTCCAGTAGGTTTTCTCACTGTCTCAGCTTTGTTGTCTCTCTGCCTCGCACGTGGATTGCTGGAATGGTCGCAGGGGCACCGGCACGGCCCATTCGCGGAAGCCGTAGTCCCGTAGTCGCGACCTTGAAATCCCACAGCCCCGAACGCACCAACTTCCGAAGACCAGCAGACTCTGCCCTGAGGCCAAAGCTTCGCAGCGGAGGTTCAGATGGCAGCCGCCTCGGAAGTTCTGCGAGGGGCGCAGGATTCGCCATGTGAAGCCCGTCGGGAAATAGCGGGTCCTAGTACCCCCAAATCATAGGATCCTCAGCGCAAGCGCCCCTAAACTCCCTAATGTGTGGTTGTCTGTAGCGCTTGTGGTGGATTAGCCTTTATACGCCAGGCCTTCATGATAGTCACACCCCTCATAGCAGCCCTCTTATAATAACCCTCGCAGTGTATTACAGTATCTAACCCCTGCGATAGCCCTTAGAGGAAGTCTCATCGTAAATAGTCCGAAGAGTAGCCCTTGTTACATGACCCACCCTTGTCGTAAATAGTCCTAATAGTAGCCCTTGTTACATGACCCACCCTTGTCGTAAATAGTCCTAATAGTAGCCCTTGTTAAATGACCCTTCTACTACACAACCCTCATCGTTTATAATCGTACCAGCCCTAACAGTAGCCCTTCTGATTAATAACCGTTGCAGTCTACAATCCTAAAAATGGAGCCCTATGAGCAGCCCCTTTTAATTACCGCCACAGTAAACAATCCCTATGGTTTATAGCACTTACAGTAGCCCCTTTTCAACGACATCTTGAGTTTAAAACCCTCATCTTTTGCAACACTTACACTCGCTTAGCTTCCAACCCTCATCGTTTAGAACACTTACAGTAGCCGACTTAAACAACCCTTACAGTTTACAACCCTTTTCGTTTATGGCTTTAAACACTAGCCGTTTAAATGCAAAGAAGAAACACCTCATCGTATGTAGCCCTAACGGTAGCCCGTTTTAAAATAAGCCTTTCTGTTCGTGTATAACTCTTACAGTAGCCTCTATCATAATCCTTTAAAGCAATCCTACCGCTCTTCATCCTGAGGTGCAGAGCGCCGATCGTCGGAGTCGAGCCTTTCAGCCTCAGCGGAGGTCCCAGAGGAGCTCTCGGTGGGGGCTGCTTTGTCAGGGCTCAGGGCTGGGTTTAGGTATTCGCTGGCTGACACTGAGAGCCCAGCTACAAAAGGCTTCTAGGAATCTTGGGGGTTTGTGTTGAAGGTTAGGGCTTAGGAAGGCAGTGTTTAGGGTTTATGAACGCTGAAATCACTTCCGCTGGGAGTCGAGTAGGGTGCAGGGCGGATTTATGAAGACTGAAATCACTTCCGTGTCCCCGCAGGGAGTCGAGTAGGTTGCAGGGTGGCTTGAACAGGATCTTATTGCGTTGTATTCTCGGACTGTTGCAAGGCGATGAATCTGTTTATGTTCATTGTGTTGTCGTGCTGCGAAGTGGCGACACCGGATCATGCTGCTTACTTCTCGCATGGGGAGTTCTTGAATTGTGCAGAGGCTTTGCCTGGGTTCTCCGGAGCTCAGAAAACAGCTGACCATGACATGAGCTTTATGACTCCAGGACCGCCTACTCGGGAGCTTATGCTGCTTGGAGAGAAGTTTGGGCGTGAGGGTGTGAGAGGAAATGATGAAAGCCGAAGCCCCAACTCCTGTCTGCCCGCTACTTGTGAGGTGGAACCGTCCGTTCTATGCACGCGTACCAGGAAAGGGGCGGGGGAGGAGTCTGGAGGTTGCCTTTGAGACCGAATCCGTCAGTCCTACGCCCAGTCGAGCAGATGGCCCAGAGAACTCTGAAGCCTCTAGGCCCCTAGGCTCTCGGCCTTAATCCTTTCATCCTTTCATCCGAGAGCAAGCCTTCCTTCACCTAGCGACTTCTCGTCTTGTTAACATTTTCTGCCCTCCCTTCTTCGCGCTCTCTCTCTCTCTCTCCCTCTCTTTCTCGCTTCTTACTCTGTCTTTGACTTCATTTCTCTGCCCTTTTGTCTCTGTCTGAGGTGGTGGCCACTGCCCATTCCCCAGCGCCCATGGCACTGCGTGGCACATCCGGGCGGGCTCTGCCGCATGCACCATCCGCTGGAGACGCTTGGGTGGTACTTGTGAATTCAGACGGAATTGATATTGCAGCACAAGCTGTTGCAAGGCTTGTCTTCGGCAGTAGCCACGCCGATGTACTAACTTCCAAAAAGACATTTGCAGTGTTTCATGACGGACGCAAGAAGACCAAACATGAACTCTGGCCGAGGAAAACCATGGTGTGGTAGCGGGCCACAACTACTACTCCCACAGCCTCTTGGATCAGATCCGTGCTTCTTGTAGCTGGCACTGATACAAATGTGCATACAGTAGATGTAAAGTCTCTAGTATTTAGCATCTAGTATATAGCATATACATGTCTAGTGAGGCAGTTGCAGGAACTCTTTGCACCACACGCCTTCCCGAGGTCATGATGGGGGACGTGCGAACTTTATCGCCACACCCAGGCGCTGTCCCCGAAGACCCGCAGACAGGAAAAGCAAAGAATGTAATGCATAGGGGCCAATACCATTTTGGTGGTTCCTTGTTTGAATTATAGTACAACGGGCCCTACAACCCTTTTAAATTCATTAGCTAAGGCCCCTATAGTAGGGGCCCGGGAGCGGAAGCGAGATGCCCTGCGGTTCTTCGGAGGACTGGGGGATTCCTTGGCCCAAGTCTCTGGCTTGCGGCTTGGGGTGACGGTTTAGGGTTTAGGGTTTAGGGGGGGGCAGAGTCTGGGTTCAAAAAAGGGGGATGTGTTTCTTGGCTTTTGTGCGACGGGAAGTAGGCTTCAGGGAGGCCGGGGGTTTCAGTTTCGAGTTGCCATCCAGCCTACCCGGGCGACAACCTTCCGGTGCGGCTTTCGGAGATCCTCGTTACTTGGTTTTTAGAGGGAGGTTTAGGTAGGCATTGCTGCAAGCTGCAGTCTTATGGTGGGACTGGCCTTGGAGGGAAACACCTTTGGCGCGGCGTCATGCCCCCAAAGCCGATTGCAAATGCTCGAGCAGCCAATTGAACCTCGAGCATCGCAATGCCAAAGTCTGGTTTCACCTTTGCCCTACACCCCCACAATACCCCTTATAGTAACCCTAATAGGACCCGTTTTAAGAACCCTTATAGGTAATTGTAAAATGGAGTGCCCGAGCAGGTCAAACTCCAGACCGCGGCCCTCAGCGACACTGGCCCCATCGCCTCTGCCGCTGGCATCTTGGGGGCGTTAGTTCTCTTTGACACGGCTTCGAGGGGATTGGGGTTTCCAGTCGTGGTTGAAGGGGTTTGAGATGATGTATTCAAGCGTGTCCGGTGCGTTTTGTGGGCATGATCAGGTCCACCCGCTTGCGCATACACCAATGTCTGCATCAGAGTGGGCCCATGACACCTCAGACTGAACAGTACGAGCCACGCCTTCGAGCCCCCAAACCACGACAGGAAGGATCACCATGACGCCTCGCTCCCGCCACTCTCCATCCAAGTTCCTAACTCGAAGTTCTGAACCCTCAGCCCTACACCCGAAGCGACTGAACCCTAAACCGAAGTCATCCAGAACGAGTCAAAAACGTCTTCTGTAAGCTTCAAAACCTAACCCCTAAACCCTGACAGTCACCCCTTTTTGACCCAGGTTTCGTAGCCCTAAAGACCCTTAAAGGAACCCTTAAAAGAGCCCTCAAAGGAGCCCTTATAGGTGTCCCGTTGCCGTGGGAGCCGATTGCAGGCAGAGGCCTCGAGCGAACAGCGCGGGAGGCCGCTTTGGGCCTTCGGAGGGCCAACCAAGGAGGGGACGAATCCCGCTGTGGACGCCCATGGTGAACATGGATCGCTAGTAGTACTAGTAGTGGAAGTAGTAGTAGTAGTAGTAGTAGCAGTAGTAGTAGTAGTAGTACTACTACTACTACTGCTGCTGCTGCTGCTACTACAACTGCCACTGCTGCCACGACTGCTACTACTACTGCTGCTGCTGCTACTGCTACTGCTACTGCTACTACTACTACTACTGCTACTACTACTACTGCTGCTGCTACTACTACTACTACTACTACTACTGTCATGACAACGCCACGGGCCACGGCCTTTGTGACGGCTAGTGGTAGCACTGGTGCGAGTGTTGGGGCCAGTGCTACTACCCGCATTGCCACCACAGGCGCCACATGTAACCTACCAAACGAGGACTGCAGTATGGCTTATTTCCTGTGGGAGATAAAAAGGTCTGTGGTGGTGCCCATGTAGTTGACTTACAGTCTTACAGTCTTGTTTCGCGCCATCGGTTTCAGTTTCCCTTTGGGCAGGCAAAGGCGGCTGCTTAGCTCCTAACCTGCAGCCGCTGGTCCGAGTTGTGATCTGAAATCCACGGCTTAAGCCTAAACTCATGGGGTCAGCCGAAACCCGAAACCTCAACCCTAAAAGCCACCCCCCAGGAGGGTGCGCCGCCAAGAATGGGCAGCGGCACTTCGGACTTCCAGGCTCAAGATGGTCCCCTGTTTGCTCCCTCCCTATGTCGACCCTAGTCACTGAGTCTCCGTCTCCCGTCTTAACGGTGTGACAACACCCCGACCCTGAAGTTTTCGCAACCCTACACGGTAAACCCTGAACCGAATGGCTGCGGCTCAAAGGGTCGAGGAGGCCATGGACAGTTGATCGAAGTTCAGGGCGAACAGCGCAAGCAACGCATTACAAGAAGACTAGCAGAACAGCACCAACCAGACATAGCTACACAAGTGGAGAGGGTTAGCTATTCTGATAGCTTGTCCTCGTCTTTTTGTTGTTCTACTAACCCGAAACCCTGCTTACGCTGAACCCCACCCGACGAAGACTCTTCCAGGTATCATCCTCACCACCCCAAACCCTAAACCCTATACCGAACCCTAGTAGCAGGGGGAAAACCAAACCCTAACCCTAAACCCTAAACCAAACAAGTAGGAGGGAACCAAACCAAAAAAAATCGAAGCGTCGGAGCGCCTTAGTAGCCGAACCCTGCAACCCCCAACGTCACTTGAAGAATGTAGGGGCCTTGATACTTAGAATAGGGTAGGGTTCTTGGGTATATTATATGTTATACCAACAGTTACAATAAGGAACCCTAAGGAATAATGTCGGTACAAGTAGGTATTTAGGCTTCTACAGTACCCACCCTAATGAAGACCTCGAAAAATGTATCCACTCATCTTCGCCAGGGCCCTGCCCGGGCGGCCTCGCCTGTGCCTGTGGCATCCATGGCCATGCCAAGGGTGACCTGGCAGTTGGTTGTTTTGTGTGATCAGCCGGCCCCAATGTTCTCTGTTCGGTGGCTTCAAACTGTTTCTTGGTGGTGCATGGTGGTACGGTAGTTGTCAGTATTATTTTTGCTGCTGCTGCGCCGTGACTCTTTATCAGTTTGGTCCGGGTTTCTCACTGTTTCGGCTGTTCTTCTCCTCTCTATAGGCACGGTTTCTGCATGGATGGCAGGGGTATTGGAGGGCCGCTTTCAGGTGCAGCCTCGGTAGGATGGCAATTGACTATTTCTGGATGCGCCCTTCGTTAAAAGTCTCGGCGCTAGAGCTCCAAGTGGCGCGACACCAGATGGACGATTTTCTGCTAAAAACATAGGCCATACACTCGAAAGGAGTCTGAAACGAGGACAGGATTTTGTTCAAGTGCGAAGAGAAGATAGACTTTAAATGCTCGGATCTCCATTGCACGAATCCCTGCCTATCGGGGACCCCGACACCTGAATTTCCGCAACTCTCCTTTGTCCGTTTTGGCTTAAGACAGCAAGGGCTGCCTTTTATGGTTGCAACTGGCAAGACGACATCGGTACTCTTTGGAACAGTTTCATGTGCTTTGTCATATGCATCAATTTCATTTCGGATGCTTTGAGCTTCTGTTTCAAGTTTTAGGGCTCTCGCCGGGATCCCCTGTCCTGCCTGTGACATGGAGCGCATCCTGACGTGTATCTTCAACATCCCCATTTGCGGTGGCTTCTGTGCTCCGACCCAGAGCCCGGAGAAGGGAATCCTCCGCCATTTCTCGAATGAGTACACCTTGCCATTGGCTGGGGTCTTCATGAAGCTCCGCGGCTGCCTTGAGACGAATGCATGCTGCCGACACTGCGGTGCCACGGGCATTGCTTTCGGCAGAGCTCATCGGCGTGGGCTCATGGTCACGTCCTTCTGGATCTCTTTCATCGCCTGGCTTCTGAACATCTACGCAGTGCTGGCCTTGTCCCACAACGCTCAGGTCCTGAAGGCCACAGCCTGGGCCACCGGCACGTTTGGGTATGGCGGGCCGTATTTGGGTGCAAAGAGCTGGGTTGGACTGGGGGGCCGTGTGGATGAAGTGGACTGCGGGATGTCTGAGTACACCGATGGCTGCAACAAGTGGTTCCGCGAAAATGCGGAGTTGATGAAGGAGGTAAGTCCGGGCCTTTATCAACGAGTTGTAGCCTTCGGAGACACCAAGTCTTGCGCTGGCAACATTGTCTATCACAACGCGAAATTGGCAGACCTCGTTGCCGCGGCCACGAATGAAACGGTCTATGCTGACACGGAGATGTGTGAAGGTTGTGAGAAGTCTGCGAGCAACACTGTCAGCTTCGCCATCATGGGAATTATCACGCAGATACCGCAGATGACAACAGATCTTCAGCGCTCTACCCGCTTCGGCGACGTCAACTGCCAGGCGACGATGGGAGCAATCACATCCTGCTGGGGCACCTTCAGTGGCCTCACCTCTTTGACCTCTTTCAGCTACTCCTGCTGGAGGAAATTTCCCCGGCTGGTGCGCGACAAGGTGGGCGACATCGAGTACAAGTGGAGCATGGGCCCAGGGTTTGCTTGCATGCTCATTGCCACAGTCCTCAAGCTCTGGGATGCCCTGGCACATGCTATGGTGCCAACTCCGACGGCCAGGCAGACGAAGCCGCCCAAGGGTGTCGAGCTCTTCGAGTACATGAATATGGCTGAGAAGCCACAGTCCGAAGAATCTGAGGGGTCCCACACAGAGGATTCCGACGAAGTTTAGACCCCACTTCAGGTTCGTATTAGCTTCGGGCCCCCACAGCTGAGTTTTCGTTTTGATTGGATCCTCGGCTTCGGGCACGGAAAGCCAGTTTTGTTGCAGAACCGCGCCGTTTGAAACCTGGAGGATCTACAGAGGTTTCGGCACAAGCTTCCGGGACCTGGGAAAAGTAATGGTGTAGACGAATTGTGTATCTCGTTTCCGTTAAAGTCTATGGCGATCGTAGGACTCAGGACTTGCATCGTTGATTCAAAACTATGAGAAGTGGCAGGTAGATGCAGGTGGGCACTTGTTTGCCTCATGCTCGTGACCACATGTTGCGGCCAACAGAGTCGCTTGCTGGAGCGGCCGTCATCGCAGGAGATGCTTGCAACTGCTAGTCTAGAATAGAGTCTAGAAGCTGCGTCCGAGACAAAGCCTGAAAACCCGAAGCCCTAAACCCGGAACCATCCGAGTGTGAGCGCCGAAACCCGGAACCGTGAGTTGCGAGAGCGTGCACCCTAAATGGTTTCATCTCTTGTTGGCGCCTCCAGCCTGCTCTTCGTCGGTTTTGTGACGGCGGAGCCGCAGCGGGATAATAAAACAGAGCCGTGGTTTAGGGTTCAGGGAACCTGGCCGGGCGAGCTCCAATCAAGCCTGTGTTAAAAGGGGCAGCCAGCTGCCGTGAAGCCTTGCCTGTATTGCACGAGCGTGAGAGTCCTGCACCACTTGCTCCCAAACTTGCTACAGAAGCCGGAATCCCTGAAATGGAGTTCCTTCTGATAACTATTGCGTGTATGTGTATATGTATTTCATTATCAGGTTGCTTCACCGGGGCCCCCTGGCGGCATCTCCTTTGTGGCCGCGGATGGCAGAAGGGCTTTGAGCCCGGCGCGCCACGCCGCTCTCCCGGAGAAGCAAAGTAAACGGGGGGGGGGGGGGGNGGGCGTGCTTGTTGGGCGGGGGGTGGGAGGGGTGGGGTTGGGCGCGGGGGCGCGCCGCGCTGGGCGGGGAGAGAAAGGGGGGGGGGGGGGGGGGGGGGGTAAAGGGCTTTCAAGGTTTGCAGGGTTTTAGGGTATCTTTAGGGTTCCTGGGTGTCGGGTTTTGGTTCAGGGTTTCAGTTTTTTGGGTCCGGAGGGGGTTCCGGTAGGAATTGTTTCCGAGACCTGAGTAAAGCCGAAGCGCTAGAGCTTTGAACCCGTCAGAAGCCAAACCTAGTTCGGATCTTGCAACACCAAGTGGGAACGCGACATTGGCGTGCGTGTTGGGGGTGTGACTTGCATTCTTTGCGAAGTGCAGCAGGCTGCAGAGCGTCTGACCTCTTTAAGTTTTCGGATGGTGCATGCGTCTGATGCTGGGTAATCTTGATCTTCAAGTTGGGAGATCTGCATGACACGCCTGGTTGCTTGCTTTTTTGCTGGCACACGTCACATGTCCCTGTATCACACCACTTGTGTCAGCCCAGGTGATCGTGTCGAGATCGCCTTCGCCAGCGCCTCCAGCGGCAAGACAGACAGTCCCCGAAGAGTCCCCTTGTGTCAATTCGTCAGGGAGGCAGGCCGAAGAAAAGCATATATGTGTGTGTGTGTGTGGGGAGCTGCTTGAGTCCTTGAGAAACCTGGAAGCAAGCTATGGTTTGGGCTTCAACCTGTAGGTTTCGAGGATGGTGTGCTAGACTGTTTTTATTCATCCCACCTAGACTTGGAGGACCCGTAGAAAATATGGCTTCTGGCCATTCCGTGAGTAATTTACCAAAGTCCGTATATGATGCATGTAGTGAACAGAGTCGCAGCGAAATCTTCGACTGCCGTATTTCATTGTTCGATGTTTGGCGCATTTATTCTGTCGGACGCAGAGTCGCCCCTGCGCACCTTCAGGGCTGTATTCTTTGCACATCCATTCTGGGCCTGAGCCTCGGGGCTGACATTTGGCCCAGGTGGAGTTGAATCGCGGCGCCAGCCCGGCGATCAGAGGGACCTCAGCAGGTGGACAGTGTAGATTGCTGCTGCTGTTCTACGGCTGATGTTTTTGCCCAGGTGTTTGTTGTTGGTCGTTCATTATGGGGCAACCTATGCTGCTCGTCTTTGTATGTTACGCTATTCTTCTTGATCTTGATCTTCGTCGCCATCGTGGCATGTCAGGGTTTGTCTGCTGTTAGCTATTTTGTTTTTTTTGTGTCGGCCGTGGCTACTCACTTATCCGTGTTCTTGTTGCTTCTATGTTCGCTTGGACGATCCCTAGATCTAGATTTTACACTTGCCGAGGCACCAAATGTAGGATATCTAGGCCAGTCAGATGTGGGGTCTTCTTCGTCTCGGCGGCATTTTCGGGGATTTTCATGACGGGGTTGCACATGGAGGACTCGAGTGAGGGTCGACAGCAGGTTCTGGTAGATCTACTTGTAAGGGCAGCCACGAACGTTGAGTTCTTATGACTTTCTAACTCTCGCAAAAAGTGCCTCGGCGCCCTTTGAGGTTTTGGAAGCCTCAGGTTGCAAAAGGTCTTGGTCCACATCGCTGGGGTTTTGCTTTGGCTATTGTGCGGAAAGAACAGTTAAGCGACAGTGGACTTTAATTCGGCCTGCATTCATGGGGTGTAAACTTCTTTTGGCTAATCGGCTAGTCTCGCCAGGCTTTAGTTGGACACCGGTGTCCATCTCACCACGCATGCCTGCTTTCGCAGCCTGGCCAACAGTTTTCTGGTGTGCGGCAATTCTCGCCTTGGTTCTTTGTGATTGTCTGGCATGTTCAAGCTACGGCGAGACACCTACTAGTACAACACCAGATGTGCAGTGATGTTATTTCACATTGGTCTGGACACGTGCCTCGCTGCAGTCCAAGATCGTTGCGTTTCGTCTGTTGTTATGACTTGCAGTATGTACGGATATCAAGATTCGGTCGCTGCCGTTTTTCTGTGGGCGGGGACATTGCTATATCTCGCTTGCATAGCGTAACCTGCAGCTTACTATCACGTCAACTGGTCGTTCAATGCTGTCCTGAACGGTGCTCTATCGTTAAAGCTTTTGGTCGTGAAAGCTTATGCGGCTTGAGGCATAGCATGATGTTATTCTGGCTGGTGTTCGTGCTCTCAACCTGTGTCGTTCGCCGTCTTGTCTCACGTTGTGTGAATCGAAACTGTTCGGCCACGTTCTAGATTGGCTTCAGCAGGCGCAGTTTGCCATTTGTATGGGGCTTAGCTTGAGGATGTAATGCTAAAATTGGCGCTGTTCACATTTTGTTTGCTCTGTCGTTGTGCGTCTCTTTTTGGAGGTCATCCTTTGGATCTGTTTGTAAAGGCTGCTATGGCCATGTCAATTTCGTGGATGCTATATAGCACGTACAACCAAAAGCGACATAAGCTGCGGGATAAGCAAGTAAGTCCCTACTTAGACTTACACAAGGGTATACCTACCACCCAAACGGCCGAGCCCGACCTTGCTATGAGCCAAAGCTCCAAGCACCTGCTCTCAGCATTCCCTCAACTCCTTCGCTGTCTCAATGTACATGAGGCCGCTGCGTCTGTGCGAACAGCCTCGCCGACGCGGGTCATCCAGTCACCGCCCATGGTGGGCGGCTTCGTGTCTTGGCTTACTTGGAACCCTTGCGGGCTCGGCGTGTGCTCGTGTCGGCGTAGAGGGTCAGCAATGAAGCAGTGTGGGATCCCTCCTGGCAGTTCAGCTTTGCTTGCTCGATGCACCTACGGCCTCGAGCAATTTTGGCTCCTTGGGTCATCTGCACTCTTCCCGAGCATTTCGCCGTTCGAAGCATGGCACGAGCAGTGGCTGTGGCTATGTCACTTGTGAGCATCTTCTCCGTCCTCGCTTTTGTCCCACCCGAGCCACAGGCCCTGCGGGGCCTGCGCATGAGACCGGCAAGGGCCGCGGCACCAGCGTCGAAGCTCCGGAAACTCCGGGAGCTGCCTTCCCCGGCCTTGGGGCTCCTGTTTTCCTGCGCCTTCTGCGCCTTGCTGCTTGGGGCGGCTCAGGCCGGCGCCAGCTCCCTTAAACCGCCGGGCCAGGTGGACTTCGTCTCGGATCCCCCCATTCC
>BGNK01000725.1:182171-207955 GCA_003297005.1 Symbiodinium sp. clade A Y106
GTTCAGTGAGTGGACTGCCGAGCAATCTCCTTGCTGCGGCTACAACAACCACCACGACAACAGCACAAACAACAGCAGCAACTACAACACCAACAACACCAAAAACACCAACACCACCAACACCACCAACAGCAGAAGCAGCAACAACACCAACAACACCCCACCACCAACAGCAGCAGCAGCAACAGCAACTTGTTCGTCTACTGCTACTGCTACTGCTACTGCTACTGCTACCGGTCACCACCTTCCTTGAACCACTCAGTCACCTTGGAGTCACAGGCACATCCGTTTCAGCACTGCTCACTGAGCTGTTGCAAACAAACAAGCNACCACCACCACCACCACCACCACCACCACGCCATGGAGCCGTCTTTGAGTCTTTCACGAGAGTTAGGAGAATGGAATTCCTTCTCCTGCTGGGTACGGTTCAGCATGTTTGAGCTTGGTTTCCCCTCTGCAAGTGCCGACATTCCAAGCTGCAAGAGACATCTCCTCGCAGCCCTCTACGAACCCCGTTTTGGCAACCTTGGAAGCCGCTGCAGGTCTTGCGTTCCCATGCGTCCACAGATGGCGGGGGCATTCGCTCCAGAAATTGATGCCAGGTTCCATCCGAAAAGTGCGAGTAGATAGTATGACTAATCTGATTCTTACTCTTGCTCTTACTTCTGCACCTGCTTATGGCTACGGCGACGACGACGGCTGCACCAACGATCACTACCGTTACCGCTACCGCTGCCACGACCACTGCCGCATCAACGACGACTACTACTAACACTACTGCTTCTACTTACTACTACTATTACTACTACGACGACGACGACTACTACGACTACGACTACGACTACTACGACTGCTACGACTACTACGACTACAACGACGCTACCGCTCCCGCTCCCGCTCGGCCTCCCGCTCCCGCTCTCGCTCCTGCTCCTGCTGCTGATGCTGCTTCTACTGTTTCTGCCGCTGCTGCTGCTGCTTCTGCTGCTGCTCAATGGCAGTACCAACGGCTCGGCTCGAAGAAGGGTGTGGCCATGCTGACTGCCTTAAGTCGTGCATACGGTTTAGCCTCCCCAATCATAATCTGTCAGACGTCTCGTGTTCTCAGTGTTTCGTGTGAGACGAGAGAGCTTTAACGGTTAGAAAATGGCAACCCAGGTCAATCGGAGGCTTGTTAGTCATGCTATCAGTTGGTAGATAGAAGTCTCCATGTCTGTTTTCGCTGAACCTCCGGCAGCAATTTCATACATGGTTCACATGCACCTGCGTGCATAGCCCCGCGAATCGCCATCTTAGGCATAGGGTCGATGTGGCCCAGGGCAGACTGCCCTTGATCTGAGAACTTAACAGGTGCATTTACGCATTTTTAGCTCTGTCGCTGCTGTGTAAATGGCCCGAGGCAGGACGCAGGGAAGGCTCGCAAATGAAACGACCTGTGCCATTGCTTCCGATCTTAGGACGACCCGTGGCGCTAGGGGCGGGCCTGCTCTTCCTAGGAAGCCGGCATCCTGCGCTGACTGCCTTGCTCTGATGTTCGCGCGTCACTGTGGCGGTTCGTAGAGGTCGTAGCCCTGTCGTCGTCGCCGTGAAGGGATTGTTTATTGAGTAGTTCCTTGTTGTTTGTCTTGCTGCCGATTCGGTGTTGACGGTCCATTGACGGTGTTGCCGTGCCAATGCGTTATCAGATTGTTGTCGCTACTTGTTCTTGCGATGATGTTAGTGGTGACGTTGTGATCTTTGTTTCTAGTGGCTGATAATATACCATGATAGTCCATGCTGATAGTATTCTTCTTCGGGTGGCTGTGGTTGTCGCAGTTGCTGCTGCTTCTGAAGATGGTGGTGATGATGATGATGATGGTGGTGGTGGTGTCATTGCAATGCTTGTGCTGCTTCTACTGGTGTTGGTATGAAGACGGTGATGATCGTGATGGCGACCATGCCGCTGTCGTGGCTGCTGTTGGTCCTGGTAGTGGTGGCTACAGTAGTTCCCCAGTCCAACGAGCACCCACAGGACATGCTTATTTGGGCAGCCCCACCAATTGCCGGCCCAAGCTCTTAAACCTCAAACCCATGATAGGTAGTTGCGGAGCTTTCTCAATAAAGGACGTGTGGCTACGCCGTGTAATGCCATGAACCGAAGTTGCGTTTGGAAGTCAGCGCTGCCGGATTTCCCAAGCGATGGGCACCGTCCCCTGATCGTTGACTGGGCTCTGCCAGGGAGGAGGGTTTAGGCTATGGCTTTGGAGCTGCTACGACAACTCCGGCCAAGTGAAGTTGTACAGGGCACTCAGGTGTGTTCAGAGCCACTCGAAACCAACGCGAATGAAACCTGAGCTTACCGAGATAGTCGTTCTGGGTGCTATATGGGCCAGACAAGCAAGTCGAGTTCCTGATGAGCTCCCTGTCCCGTCTCCGGTCTGGGTCAAGGAAACTCAGTTTAAGCGTGTACGCTGTGAACTGTACGTGGTCTTTGTCGAGTGCGGTTCTTCACTCGGGTGATTCTGACTGTGCGAGGCTTCAAAAATTCCCACATTAGCCCCTACTTCGAAAGGCAGGGCCCAAGTGGCTAAGGCTCCCTTGTCACAAGATGTGGACGCGGAAGGAAGCTGAGGTCGGAAGGGGCTTCGGGCCTGGGGTGCTAGGTTCCCAGTCCTAAGTTCGTGGCAACGTCCGACTCTGATTGTGCCAGCTTGGCCGTTTCTAAAGACTGCAGAAGTTCTTGAGCAACAAGCCCGACGAATTCATTACCACAACGTGCACGCCTGTGAGACCTACTGCTTGCCGAGCATGGTCAGTGACTTCCATATGTTTGATCTTACTTTCTCGTTTTGCTCTGTTATGTCTTTACCATGTCAAGATGATCGCAAGAAGACTTCGGCCATCGGGGCGTTCTCCTTCGGTGCTTCAGACGACTGGGCAGGTACCGCTTTTTGTTTGTGCGGATGTCCGGCAGACAGCTGTCTCATGTGCTTGCCAAGTGGACTAGCTTTGGCCGAGCCTGCGAAGGCCTTTCACTTCCTGTGCGTACTATCTCAATGCACCAGAAAGAAGCGCAGGCATCTTTCAGGCACTGGTGTGTCGCCATGATCGCGGCATGCCGATGATAACCCTGGCCCAGAGCCCTGTCAGAGAATTCGGCAATACAGAGGAGGCCTGAATACTTGGAATAGGATTGGGGGTATATTTTTACCATACTTCTCACGAGGACTACAAGGGGATGCTATTTTTAGTTACTCCGACCGCTATATCAGACGTTTGCGGTCTTCATCGCGTGGTGAAGGCTTCGCATCAAGCCCGGTTCTTGTAGTAGGCGCCTGAGCCACCGAGCTCCCAAAACCAATGTGCGGCGTCAAGCCTAAATCCTCCAATGTGATATCCTTCATCACGGCAAGTCATAGCGCAGGCGAAGTACAAGCTGAATGTCACAGGGAGTCAAGTAGCACTCGGAATCCCTTTGCCTCATGTTTGACTCCGCAGCCGCGGGTCGCAAATCAAGGCAGTGGCGTGTAGGGCGAATGGCACTACAGGCATTTACTCAACGTCGACTGGATTCCGCTTGCATTTTTTCTTTAGACACTTTTTGCATCCCAACTTTGCTACCAAAGAGAAAGCACACGTCAGCTTAAAGCACAGCCCACCCGAATCCGACAGCTCCCATGCAAATCGAGAAACGGCCAGGCACGGGGGCTCTTCACTTCTTCAAGGGCAAAGCCTGGGAATAAAAGCACATCAGCATTGTGACCTCTTGACGACAGTGCTAGTGCCTGCTGCCATAGCCGTTTTCGCGCGAGCAGCTGGCCTTTGCCCTTTTTTTTGCCTTCCAGCGTTCCGTCGTTTCGCTGCTAATGAAGCAGCTATGGGGCCGGCTTTCGTTGCTGGTGATCCTGCCTAGAAGTTGCCTCCAACCCCGAAGGCCCGATGGTGTTCCACTGTTTCTCGAGCTTGCCGTTTCGTCGATTTCGGTGGTGGCCACCAACCTCACGAATTACACCCTCCTGATTAGTCATAAGGGAGCTCCGGAGAATGGGAACATCACCCACTTCTGATCTGGCGCTGCTGTCAGACAAGCCGAGCGGCTTTTACGGAATCTTGCAGGAGATGCTTGGTACACAAGTTTGGCTCGCATGAAGCTGGACTCTGCACATGCCAGTGCCGAAATCCGACAGCAGATTAAGCTCGAGCAGCGGATCTTGCGCTTCGCGGAGGACAACCATGCCTATTACTATGGAACGATTCGAACTCGAGCTTCCCTGGCCAAAAAATCATCGACCCTTCCTTCATCCAGCCATCTTCGCGCAAGGCTGTCCAGCGCTACGCCGGGGGGATCGATGATGAAGTTCGAGCCCTGGCTACCACCAACAAGACAAGGCCCTCCGGCTGCTTTGACCAGGTTGAGTTTCGAAAGTTCAAAAGCCGACTGCAGCGTTCGATCAGGACCTGGAGCCGACTGAGACCGAGAGGAGCCGGATCCCATGTACCTTCAGGTTGTTGCCGGCGACGAGATGAGGTGGAGGATGAGGACGGGGATGAGAGTGGCCGCCCCCAGCCCCGGCGAAAAAGCAATCGACGCAGGCGGTGGATTGGAGGGAGGAGGAGACGCAGACGCAGAAGGAGAATCTTCAAGGAAATCGGCAAGGCAACAGGGAAGGCGGCGGAAGATGTGGCGAAGGTGGTGGAGGATGTGGTCAAATTTATGGTCGAGCTAACCAGCTCTGCAGGTATATGGGCCGAATTCGCTTCAACCGGCTACAGCTACGAGGCAGTCCCGGGGGCCGTGTCTCTTAATTTTGAGTTCTCAGCTGGCTCGAGTCAGGAGCTCGAGGCTTGTCGTTGGCCTCACGTCCAAGCTCACATGGGGTGGAAATGGCCTGGGCGGTGGTATCAACTGCGGTTTGGAAGGATGTGGGCTTACATCATAGCTGCACTAATCGGTTCTGTGAACGTCTCGAAGGCAAATCCATTTTTCTGTCCTTTGGGGTGGTGCCACATGTGCCCAGTGATTTCGGCGGTGCCCTCTCGGCCATGTGTTGCTCTATGGACTTGGTGGATGGCAGCAACGACTGCCCGTAAAGGCCGTGCAGTCTGTTGGGCTCTACAAAAAACATTGCCACCCTACTTAGCAGGTCCGTAGTCGTATTGAAGTGTGTGAGGTGGCCTGGCCGATTCCTATCAATTTGTTCGTTTCACTTCTCAGACCTCGAATCACCTCGCCTGGATTGTCCGAGTATGAGCGCCTGTTGTCATGGCTGTTGAACGTTGCTAAGTTTGAGCAGCAGGCTTATTGACGACCTGGCGATGGTCTTGATGCTGCGAGGCAGGGAGACGGGCTCATAGGGCGACGGCAAAACGATGACTTGAAGCTAAGGGCTCAGGCCCGGGTGTGAATCATGTTGTGACCATAGGCTGTAGAGTGCACAGGGAGACCCATGTGACTTGCCCAGAAGGGATCTGCACGCATAGTCGTCTCCAGGCTTAGAAGTCATGACACTGATGTTGACGGAGGCGAGTGTGAGCCACGGCCCCCTCTGAAACGCGAAAAGGTAGCTTCAGCTGACAGAAGATGGTAGTTTGCGGCATGACACCCGGAGCCCCATGCTCCCACGCATCCAAAATCCCCGAGCCTCCCCGACCCAGACTTAGTGAAATGGTTCGGCCATGTCTTCTGTGGGGATTGGCCTCCATCTGGACGACGGCTACGGGGGAGATTCCGGGTTCCAGTTTGAGCTCTTAGGGACTGCTGAAGTAAATATGACCACAAGAGGAAGATGCAGAAAATCATGCGCTTTTCTTGCGATGCCAACTTCAGCTAACTTCCACAACAAGAGCCCAGGATAGACATTGATGAGTTCAAGTCCTTTGAGAAGCCAGATCTTCCAGCCTTTCTGGACTATGACTGCGATTTGGTCGGCACGAAGCCCGGTGCCGTGGTCGACTGGAATTCGGTGTACCAGCGAGTTGAGTCCAGCTTCTCGCGCCTGAGCTCGCTGAAGTCTAACTTTTCCTTCCCGGAAGAGTTCAAGTATCTGGTGGCGGACTCGGGTCCTCGCAGGTCTGGTAACCCCTCAAGGAGGGCCCTGGAGGAGTGCCCGCTTGGCGCGATGTACCTGCGGCTTCTGTACTACTACCAGGGGCTCACGATCCACAATCTTTGGCACGAGGAGATCGAGGAGGAGATTTGCCATCTCCTAGCAGCTGAATGGTTTGTAGGGTTCAATTTGCGATCCATAGGTCAGGAACCAAAACCCACTTCTTTGCGTGGGATATCACCACCTTAATGGCTGCATCATGGGACATCCCGACCTTATGGTTCTTTTTGCAAAATGTTTCTTTTCACTGCGCTTCTGGAAGGGGGGCGGGGGGTTTAGGGTTTCCGAGTGTCCTTTTCGTTAGTACGGGTTCAAAAGGGTAGCGAGTTTTGGTTGTGTGTGTCTCGCGGTTTGGGGCGGCTGGGCCAGGAGATTCAGCTTGTCCTGGCCACCTATCCCACCTACGCTTTAGCACTCACTCGCTGGCCCATTTTCCCAGTGCTTGCCCACTTCTCCCACGTCCACCACATTCCTTTGGAGGTGAGATGCCGAGAGCTTCAGAGGGTCTTTGGGCTTTGGGGTCTCGGGTGATAGGGATCGGGCCACAGTTTGGCAGGGATGTTCGGACACGAGGCACTAAGAACAGAGGAGCTGTGCATGACTGGCTTTGTAGAGGGTTTAGGGCATTTTCTCCCGGTTCTTTGCCGATAACTTCTCGTAGCAGCAAGGTACTTGTACTTGTGGTCGGCAGCAGCAACAGCAATGAGCAGCAGCCCTGGGAATCGTACAGTACTGGTAGTGCAGGTAGCAATGATGGTCAGGTGTGGTCCCCGACTGCTCAGGTGGTGCTGTGCGACGATGTGAAGGGTGTTGTGGACTGGGGCCAGTGTCGCAAAGACGGTGCCTGCTACTTCCGAACGGCATTGGGTTTGCGTTTTGGAGCCCTGCACCCTAAATCCCTACCTCATGAAGCCGTGCCTGCGTTGAGCGAGTGTGCGAGTCGAAATCCCTGCCTCTGTAGAGTCCGAGTACGCGAGCTGAAGCCAGGTATGCGTTGGATCGACCTGGTGTACACGGACGAGGAGTCGAAGCTCCCGGGCCACGACGAGACGATGGTGGAGTTGCAGGTCGTCGTCTCCCAGTATCTTTACACCATCCTCCGCTGGAAAGAAAACCAACTTAAGGCCTCGGAGGAGTGTCCGTTTCTGGGTTCTTGTTAAGGGACTTAATTTAAGTTACCATAATGAGGAAACCATATCATGTACTATAGATCCCCATAGTGGCAACTTGAATTAAGCCCCTCAACACAAGAACCCAGGTTTGGGTTCTTCTTCTTGGCAGCCACGCAGCTCGTGGCTGCGGCGGGCAAGAGCACGCAGCACTTGCCGCCTTTTGGGAAGATCATGGACCAGGTGGGTATTCTCAACTGGGAGTTTTCCCCAAGAGCCCACTTTAAGGAAGATGTCGCTGAGGTGGTGGGTGCGCTGCAATTCGGCAAGGTGAGCAGCTCCCCGTGGCCGGTTTGGCACGTCCTGGCAATTTTCGCAGATTTCAACAAGGCAAATTGGTACTGGGGCGGTGATCGGAAATACCTCCGTGGATACAGCGACTGGAACCTGCGAAGTGACGAGCTCTCCCCACTGCTGTCTCCCCGCAATGCCTTTCTATCACCCGGCTGGAAGGAAGAGGCCGTCGTGAAGGTCGATTCGCTGGTGCTTCTGGGGCACACCAAATTCGTGGAAGCTCTGAACACACGGAGTCGGATCCAGGAAGATGGCTGGGGACCAATGAGGCCCATTGTCAGGAGCTTGGTTGATGCAGCGCAGGCTGTGGCGGCGCTGTCGGAAAGACAAGGACTCAAGCGGCGGCTTGCATATGTGGTGCTGCTGTATGGTGGGAAGTGGGCATACCTTTTGGAACGGCTTGCGCGCCATCTCTTTCACCTGAATGTCCTGCACCCTCTGCTGGTGATTGCCATAGGGGAAGATGCGGCGAACACCTGTCGCGAGCTGATGTCAGGAGAAAGCACTCACAGCACCCACGTGATCTGTTGGATGCCAGACACGATGTCGCAGGTCCATCGCTTCACTTGCATCCATGGGCTGCTGCATCTCGGAATCGACGTACTTTACACGGACATGGACACGTTTTGGCTCCGCGATCCCACCAGTCGTATCCTGGCTTCCGCTGAAGGCTGGGATGCGCTTTTCGCCCGCCACGGGGATGCGGACTGCGTGAACATAGGTGTATTCTATCTCCGGGCCTCGGGCCGAACGGCCTTGTGGATGTCGCAGTTCATCGCATGGTACCATGATCACCCCTTCGAGATCGACCAGCGCGGGCTGCACGTTTTCTTGGGCCTTCCGACTCAGCGGATGAAGGTGGGGGTTGATCAAAAGTATGGGCCCTTTTGGGGTCTGTATTACAGCATATTCCTTTTTGTCTGGGGGACCAAAAGGGGCCCAGAATTTTGATCAACCCCCAGGTCGCCTTCTTGCCGGAGGACTTAGTGCAGATCCGGGGTTCGGTCTTGGAAGATCGAAATGAGGTGGTCATTGGGGATATCGGCTGGGCCGGCTCGCTGCCCAGGATGCTCATCTTTCACTGGTGCCACCGGCCGATCGAGCTAAAAGAGAAGGAGATCAATATCGCCTACGATGCCCAGGAGGCTCTCCTAGATCACAACCTCCCTGTGTCCCTAGCCGTTTCTGTAATGGCGGGGGCGATGCCCCGCACTCCTTGGGCCTATGCGTTCAAGTTCCGAGTGGTCTTGGACCAGTACATCAAAGAACTCTCAGACGAGCGCGAGGCGTGCTGGTAGGAGCTTCTTGCCAAGTTCCCTGAGCTTCCTGCAGACAGATCGCCCCGTTGCTCGGGATGGAGATTTCCGAGGTGTTGGCCATTGGCACTGCCTTTGCGCAGATGCCTCCTGAAGTCAGTGCCAGGCATTGCATCGTCGGGTCGCGCAACTACTGGAGGCTCCGAGGACGCGATCTAGGGTGGGCCGAGCATCAGGAAGAGAGGACATTGCAACGGTGAACTGCAAAGCATCGACCAGCAGGTTCGCAAGCTCTCCCAGTATGCCTTAGGCTACCTGCTTCACCGCGAGTCATCGAAACTTTGCAGCGTCGTCCTGCCTTCCCAAGAAAAGCTGCAGACCATGCAACTGCAGGATGCTGGGAGGGCCAACTTCTTGGGCCGAAGGTTCAAGAGACGCAGCAGCTTCTCGAGCTTCCTAAGGTCAGGGACCCAAGGGTTCTTATCGCTGCCCCATCTGTAACACCCTGGATCTTTAGGGTGCAAATTTCAGCAACACACCACCCCTCTTTTGGGGTAAAGTCCTCTCGGGATGCTCACGCATTGCACGACATGCTTAGTTGGGACAACCATCGAATTTCGAGGCTCAAGGTCTTGGTAGAAATACTGCCACCAGATTTCTTGCAAATCCAGCCGACGTCTCAGGAGGGCAGTCGTTAGACTTGGGCCGCGGATTGTGCTTGGGAGGAACGCAGAGAGAAGCCGAGGTCCATTCACATTTGGCCCTTGTACAACACATGCGGCCGGTCCCTCAAAGTTTGCACCCTGCATGTTGGTCATTGGTGAGGCTGAGGCTGGAGCGGAGTAATTCCAGAAGTCAGGTGCCGCAAACCAGGGTTATATATCATCCTGGGCCATGAACACGAAAGCTTGAGTGCTGGAGTTGGGTTCCGTCTTAATGGACGCTGGATGGCTGAGCCCACAAGCCCTGGACCCAAGATCCCAAAGAACAGAATGGGGCGAGGCCGGGTCTCCACCTTCCTTCGTTCTATCGAAGCAGCAATGTATGCTTCGGTGATGGATGATGACGATGGTGGTGATGATGGCGATTGTGGTAATGATGCAGGTGGTGGTGATGGCTTCATTTGTGGAGGGAAAAGCTCGCGAAATGCAGGCCCCGGGCTCTCTTGCTGCTGCTTCCCAGTGCAGTCGTGCGAACCCCGGTTCGGTGTGGCTCTTCTCCAGGGTTTATGGCTTATGTTTCGAGGAGCAGGCCATTATCTAGAGAACGTACAGTAGTGCTCGCTTTCTTTCTTTCTTTCTGTCTTTCTCTCTTTCTCTCTTTCTCTCTCTCCCTCCCTCTCTCTCTCTCTCTCTGTCTCTCTGTCTTTCCTTCTCGCTCTCTTCAGCATCTCTGCTCGGCGTGCGGCTCCCCAGCTGGTGTTCTGTTCAGAGATTCAAATCCTGCAAAGTGATGCTGTTTGGGTCCTCTTTGTGGGTTCACAGGAGTTGCAAGCAATGGCATTCATCCCCAATCAATCCCCAGGCCAGCGCCATCCACAGCGAGGTCTCCCACGATGGGCACATAAGCCACCGCAAGGCCTGACCCCAAGTCCTGAAAGTTACTCTAGGGGCCTTAGTAATTACCTATACTATTTTGGGGGTTCTTATTGTAGTAGAATGGGCACCAAAACCCCCATTCTAATTATCAAGGCCCCAACATTAGGAATGTGCACTGGTTCGTTGGACAAGCGACGGGCCAGGGTATTCGGGGTTTGGGGTTTTGTGATTCGGGTTCTCTCCGGTGATGGAGAGCATGCAAAGTTTTGCAGAGCCAGCTTCGGGAGGATTTGGGATTCGGTAGCCGGTAGCGCAGATGAGACCGCTAGGAGGAGAAGAGCTCCGATGTGGGCAGCTCCGTGAGTTCGGAGCAGCAGGCAAGCCGGGGAGGTCACATGCATGGAAGTACCAGGCGCTTTTGGTGCCTGTGAGCTTGTACAAATGCCTCCGGAGACGCAGGAGACCCTGTAATGTGCAGCTTTAGGAGTCATGAGTGAGACAAAGCACTCTGCAGCTAGATGTTAGTAGTAATTGAGCGCGACGACGGCCACAATAACTGGAATTGTACTACGAATCATAATCTCCTCCCAGCACAGGGGCCGGAGAGCGAGCTACAGCTTTAGACTTATCATATTCGCATGCCACATGCAACATTCATATTCAACTCGAAAGACGCGTGGCAGGTATCACCGTATCACGTTGAAAACTAGTGACTTGTGTTTCTATTTTATTTGCTTCGTAGTCTTAGTTGTAGTCGTAGTAGTTGCAGTAGCAGCAGCAGTCGTAGTAGTCGTAGAAGCCGTAGTAGCCGCAGTAGCCATAGCAGCTGCAGTAGCCGTAGTAGTCGAAGTAGTCGTGGTAATCGTAGTATTGGGAGCAGGAGGAGGAGGAGAAGCATTAGTTATCGGTACTTTGGAGTTTTTGTAGGTCAGGAATAAAAAAACTACGCATGCATGTGGTGAAACCCGAGCAGGACGGCCAATATCCGACCTTCGGCGGCAGCAGCAGCTTTGGCAATAGCGGCTTCGGCAACAGCTCCTTGATTGCAGGGAGAAGTTAGACAAGAGGGCATGTCGGGCAGCGGCAGCAATGAGAGCACTTGGCTTTGGCACGTCGGTTCAGACAGACTCCAAGCTCTTTGAAGCGTTTGCACCTAGCAGAAGCCCTGAACTCCAAAGGAAGACTTAGTTACATTCCACGTCGACCGTGGTCAGGCTACGGCATGGGTGGAGGCATGGGCGGCGGAATGGGCGGCGGCTCCTACGGCAACAGCCCCTGGTCCGAAAGGGTTTTTTGGTGTCCTCGGCCACTAGTGCTGGCATTTGACGTGTCCAGGTGTAAACAGGGCAGGGTTCGAAGGACGAGCTTTCAACAATCCTTTCAAATTTGGTCTTTCAAAAGATAGAGATGGCATTTTGCAAGGAGTTCGCCATGCTTCCTGCTCTAGCAGCAGCCATTGCACGCCCTGTTTATGCACATGAAGGCAACCATGTCCATGCCCCCGATACTAGAATCCTCACATCCGAGAGCAAGAACAAACAACTTTCCAAAGTATCCGAAGGGCAGAAACTCAGTATCAATCCCTGCCAAGCACTCCCAACCGACCTCTTTGGGTGGTCTGAAAAACCTGAACAAGAAGTACGATTTAGCAACATTATTCCCTTATGGTTCCCACATAACTTGCTTTTACACTGCCATGTGGCCCAAAAGCCTGTTCTAATCATTTAGTCACAAAGGCCATAGTATATCCGGAAGGTTGCTTGAATAGGTTGTAGATATGTGCGAGAGAGACACCTCAGTGAATATGATTTCAGCTTCTCCCAATGCATCGGACGGTTGGTTTTTTGTGTATCCAGTGACTGTAGTATGTTTTGTGGTGTACTATAGTACGTTATGGCACAGTTGGCTCGGAATGTTTTTCCAACTCTGTATATTACATAGTACCCAGTCTCTCGGTTCAGAACCCTGGGAGCGCCTTGAGGCTTCAACTCCTACGGCTCTCCAGGGCCACAGGGCTACGGCCAGCCAATGGTCCGCTCTGGAAATCCGATGACGCTTGGGCTTGTGACTGCGGAGATGGAAGGTTCAGAGTTCAGGGTTTCAAGTTTAGGCTTTGGGGTCGAGGGCAGCCATAACTTCACAGCCCGGCTCTTCCTGTGTTATACTGTGTTGAAGCATGTCCTAGCGGAGTGTATCCGTTTACACTGGTGATACATGATAATGTGATGTTATGCACAGACGACAAATTGAGACATGACGTATCACACGGCTGCATTTTCTACATTTTTGTACTGTACCCGCGCCGGTGTGTACAAGCGCCTTTGAGACACAGCGCGCTCTGCTCTGCAGCACAGCTTGTTGTCCATTACACCAACAAGTAAGCGACGTGCTGTAATGCGAGCCCTGCTTGCATCAATCGAAGGTGTCGCTTAGCACAACATGACCTGGAAAGTAATTCGGCGCAGGGTGAACTTTATTAGTAGAGTCTCTCGGAGGATGGCCCGCTCTGGACAGTCCGGCAGCGGTTACGCCCCGACAGAGACTGAGATGCACATGCTCCTTGGCAGGTTTCCCTTAAGAGGGTACGAAGTATGCTATAATACAAGAAACGATAACAAACTACAGTATACAATGCTAAACTCAAATATGAACTATAAGATAAAAGTTTACGAGCTTCAAATCGCCCGCTTCGGTCACCAGAGGCCCCTGGGTGCGAATGTGGAGCTCCACTCTGACGACGGCGTACTGTACTCATCGCGAAGACGCGCGGAGAAGAAGCCAGAGGCCGTGCGGCCGCACCTGGGTGCTGTTTCGCTTATGTTGAGGGCTTGGAGTTGTCCGTTTGCGTTTCCGTTGTCTGTCCGGCCCCGTGCAAGCCACATCAGCCAATTGTTGCTTGACCCGGACACCACGAAGGTATGGGTTGCATCCACCCTAAACCCAAAGCATAAGTCCAGTCCAAACCACAGCAGGACTACAACTACGATGACAACACTGTTCTGGGCATGGCGAACTACATCTACAAGGGCGATGCTAGTCTGGCAGCTCTGGGCTACCTGGCAGCTTCTCCGACCACTCCTAGTCCAATACCCCATGACCCAGCCCCTCTGGTCCCAAATCCAACAGCCCAGATGCCGAAAGGCTGATTGATCTATGCCCCAAGCCCTAAACCCTAAACCCTGAAACCCTCGACTTTACGTGTTGGAAGTCCTACTTGTTGATTCTTATCATCGCTTATTCCCATTAGCGAAGTCTCACTCATCAGACCTCGAACCATATGCCTCGCCTGGATTGTCCGAGTGTGAGCGCCGAAAACCCTCGACTATAAACGACACGAGGGTTCAAACCTACAGAGCCCTAAAACCCGAAACCCTCCGCTTTTTCGAAAGTCTCGCCTCTGAGAGAAACCCAGGCTGGCCTCTCGCCGCTGCCTCGGATTCCTCGACTGTTCAAAGATGCGAAGGGCTTGGGGCTTCGTAAAGCAGAAGCTTAATGGGGCTAAGTTTTCCCCGATTCGCTGACGAGACTGTTGTAGACAGATCATACAGGTTCGGGGGTGGATCGACCTTGGCTTTATCGAAATTTTGGAGAAAGCACTGGGGAACTAGCTCTGAGTCTTGTCCCATCAAGTGGTTCCAGGTTTTGGAGCTCTTTGCCTTAGTCCTCTAACGGATTTCAACATACGGTACGTGCCGGATGCTCAACCCCTCTTGTTTGGCCTCCTCCGGTGGGGTTCTGATGGGGGGCAGCCAGCATGTTCTCGCCTGGGTGCGGAGTTCATCAGACTATCACACAGATTCTTGGGGAGGACATTGAGCTCCAGTGAAGGGCTTCTACCCTTGATCGCCATCCGGCCATGCCTTGCGTCACAAGAGGACTCGAATCCTGTACTGTATTGCTTCCTAGATGCGCTGTAAGCGCTGTATGTAGAATCTGTCAACAGCCGATGCATGCTGGACTTGTTTAAGGCAGGTGCCGAGCGTTCCAAAGTACACATATGTATGTATGGAAGAGCTGTAGATGTGTCTGTTTATATCAAGATCAACCTCGATATATATATATATATATGTGCACATATGTATAAGAACACACACGCACACACACACACACACTGCATACGTTTATTACACTATATAGGGCCCTGGTGCCTTAAACCCTTGCCAAGGTCCTGGTGCTTGCAAGATTACTGGCTGCCTGATGAAGCGGAGGCTTTGGGTTTTCGGGCTTCGGGTTTCAGTGGTACTGGTAGGTCTCTAGGGTATAATGTCTTTGTGGACATGACATCTCTTCGTGCATGATGGGGCGCTCTGTTCGCAGTACAGGTAGGTGAATGCACAGGTTCCGACCATCCACGCCCATCCTGATACTCGTACGTGCAGCGTGCGATCGAGTGCCTCCATGCAAGCATGCACGCTCATCATCCTCTGTCTCTGTCAGTCGCGCGCTGTCTCTCTTTACATATCTATGCGCATACTTGCACGGCCTAATCGGGGTTGATGCAGATGAATATCTACAAACACACACTGTTTGCGCCTTCTCTCTGTCTATCTAACCTGGACTGCACCAACTGGCATTGGTACATACATAGAGACATTGACGCATGCGTAGATACATAGATACGTACATACATATGTACATACGCAGATGCATACATACATGCACGTGTACAGACACCTTGTTTTGTCCAATTCGCCCACCAGAAGAGCTGGGGTAGTCTGACTGAATAATTCTTAACACCATTCCCTCGGGTTCCTGGTAAGCAAAAAATGTGCCACTTGTGCCCTCTTCACTTTATTTGGAGTTCAGGCCCTGTTGCCCGGCGAGTGCGAGTGTCCGTCTCATAGCTGTGGTCATTGAGATAAAAAGTACAAGACGAAGAAAACAGTGCCGCGCAACAGCTGCTACGATGACGGCGCGGCAACAACAACTACTCGCATCGCTTCGACGACTACAACGACGATGACTGCTAGTGCTGCTGCTACTGCTGCAGCTGGTGCTACAAACATATCAAGAGGTACTGCCATTGCCTTGCTTGCCGAGTATGTTGGTTTATTGGCATTCCCCCTTCTTTACAAAGGTTTGCTGTTGCGGTTCTATGTGTTTCACTATCGTGCGCGGTTTCAAGAAAGCTGCGTACCATGAATGCTGTCGGTCGTTTATTTCCGGCATGATCAACCTCGCGGGCCTCATCGCCGCGATCTCGTGCAGCTTCTAGGTTCCGGCGTGCCAGATTTCATGTCTTCCGTTTGGGAGGAGTCGAAAGTATGGGGTGTGGGAGTTGGGACATCCACGGGAGACTTCGTACCAGGCCCGCCGTCTTCTGAGAGTTAGAGTTTCACATCACTCCGGACCAAACCATGGAGAAAGCTGCGGCGCCGAAACAAGATGCCGACAAACTATGAGAACAGCGGCTTCCTGTGGTATCGCTCCAGATCTATAAGCCTTGCCTCCCCAACCGTAAACCCCTCCCCCCCCCAAATTCACAAAGCCCGCCCTCCACAGCCAGAAGGCTCGAGCTGCCGATGCCATGGCTACCAGAGCTGCCTCTTTGGGCTTCGCTTCTTTCGCTCCTCAGCCTGTTCCCGGCTCTCTTCTGGCTCTTTCCTCGGCCCTGTAGAACTTCGGGGACGGGGAAGAAGCCCATGGCTCTGCCGGAGGGGAAGGTGCGCTTCAAACCCGGCAAGGTGCCCAGGGCTCAAAGCATCAAAGCAGGGGAGATTTTCAGAGCCTCGCCCTTCCGTTTCAGTGCATGTGCGGAGATTTTCTGTGCTTCGTGGGTCTTGGGGATTCTCAAGCACGCAGGCTTTTTTTCAGTCGTCGGTATGACTGATTACGTGGATTTTAGCTGTCAAGAGCACGTCGGATTTGATCCCACCAGTCTCAGAGCTATTGATAGCTTCCTTGTTCTCATTTGCTACGCCACGAGTTCAAATTCTAACAACATGTCCAGAGGCAGCAGAAGCCACTGAAAGGAGATTGTTAAGCCGTGGACTCTTTTCTCAAGCCCTCCGACCTCCGAGAAATGTCGTAAAGTTGTAAAGGCTTGGACACGACAGCAACCCGCCATTGCTTCACCGGGTTCTGATGCGCCGTCCAACCATTGCCGCATAATGTAAGGCTGAAGATCCGAGATCCCCGGCTGATACTCGGGACTCGAGACATGACAACCTGCCCAACTCGCGAAGAGAGAATTTGATCCCACTCGCCAGTTCCCATTCCGAACCGGTCGAGCCAGCCGGTCACGAATATAGGGGAATAGGGGCCCAAATAATTACCTATACTATTTCGGTGGTTCCTTATTATACGTGTAGTATAATGGGCCCCAAAACCCTATTCTAATTATTAAGGCCCCTGTAGTACACTGCCTGTGCGAGCTCCGAGGCTCAACATAAAGCAGAAGCAGTCTCTACCCTACATCAGGAGACTCTGGCCCAAGCATGCAGTCGCAAGCAAGAAGAAACCCAGGCCCAATAGCTGACTGAAAACACTATAAGTCACTATGCTGTCCTACAAATGTGCGATAAATACACAATACTCCTATATTGCCAGCCAGCCTCTTTGCGGCAGGAGTGGAAAGAGGTGTTGCCCGAGCACCTTCTTCCGGGAGGCTTAGATGTCCGCTTCGACCTCGACGGCGGTCGGAACTTTGCCAGGCGGCTGGTGCCCTTTTCTGAGGATTACGGTTAGAGGTTTAGGGTTTAGGGTTCCCTGAAGCAACCATGGTCTGATACAGGAATCGCAAGCACTTAGGTTCCGAATCTCTCTTTATGCCGGGGAGCAACGTCAGAATGAAGGCCGAAGTTCAGTCAGCTTGCGTTGCAAATGCTTGCAGGAGCTGACCAACAGTCACCATCGCCTGCCAGGTAAATGGGAATCATCATCTTACTAGGACGAACCGTAGTGATGATCATCACGGCTGCGTGACTCTCCTTCCGAATTGTCGTGGCATCTGGTCCTACGGCGTCGTACAGGTTCTACTGATCCCCAACAGCTCTGCAAGCGCGAAGGCTCAGTTACCCCGGGCACTTTTTCCAGAGCTGAGTACGCCCCTCTACCTGAAACGCTAGTCCGAAGGCTCCAAATGTTGCAGGCTCCAACCTGGGCAGTTTGACCGGCCGCCCACCGACTCGGCAGACGAGACAAGCGTGGAGAGCCTGGGCATCGCCAGAGCCAGCTAGCAGCTAGCAGCTAGCATGCATGGTCTGAGTCAGGGAGCTGCAGAAAGGATCTATTTAAGCAGCAGACGGGCAATGTGAAATCGAAGTGGTGAGGAACAAGGTGATGATATGTGATGATCGTGAGGATGCCTGGAGCGGATCACGGCCACTCCAATGTGAGTTGTCGTAAAGCTGATTTGACAAGACCGCCACCAACCGCACCCCAACCATCACGACGTTCATCCTCCTTAGCGCTCTCAGACATCATCACGACCTCGTACCAGTCTTTACGTATGTATTCAGGATCCTACAAATAACCCAAGATCAGGGTTCAGGAGTTCAGGGATCAAGGTTTCGGTTTTGGCGGTTTAGTCATAAACGGAGGTGTTGAGGCTGAAATTTAAGTGCCAGGTACCCGGTATGGGCTTTGGGGGAGCCAGTAGGATCCCCCACTAGGCTGCAACAAGGAAGAACATCTTGGCGCGAAGGGTGGTGAGTTTTCGACTCTGCCACAGGATTCAAGGCTGATTGGCGCGGCGCATGTTGAGAATGCGAGCATTCTGCCAGTTACTATGTTAAAGTTCCAATGTTGATGAACGGTCCTAACGGAGTACTGCTACTACCGCCGTTCCGACCAGACCGTCGCTAATATCATTGTTTTGATAAGGATCAGGGTTTAGGGTTTATTATGATCAGGATTACTATGACTACTAATAAATCGGCGTGCCATGCGAGTGACAAAATATCTAATATCTATTCCTAAATCTCATTAGTATTATTATGATAAGGATTACTATAGTTACTATGGCAACTAATATCTCTTCCCGCCCGAGGAAGCTGCTGAGCGATGCGGCGACCTGGGGGCGACAGGATCGGCTCGAGAAGGCACTTTTCCTCCCGAAGCCTACGGGCTTAGGGGTCCTTTAAAGGGGCTACTATAAGGGCTATTAAAAGTACAGTATAATGGGCCCCAAAACCCTATTCATATAATTAAGGCCCCATTTTGCTCTCGAATCTTCGGGGCTTTGTAGGAGCTCTAGGCGGTTTACAGCTGAGTGTGCAGCCGACCTAATCGATATTGTACGATATGCAGTGCGTAAAAAATGTGAGGCGCGCTGCTTATGTCTATCATCTGATGTATAATCTTGTCGTAGTATGTCATAGACTGTCTGAGAGCTTGGGTTGGTGAGAAGAGTGATCCTTGGAGGGTTTTGAGCGTAGCTGAGACAAGGGTTTCGGGTGGATTTCAGGCTTTAGGGTTCCGGGACCTGGGACCTAGTAGCTTGTAACCGCCAGTGCGCAGTCTGGGCTTCCGGTTGCTTGAAACTAGCAAGATTGTCATTGTCTGCCTCGAGGTCCTCGACAGCTGCTACTACAGGCAACCTGCTTGCTTGGTTGTCAGTTCAAGGTTGCGGGTTTGCGTTTGGCTGCCGGGATTGGGACTGAGGAGGCATCCCTCAATCACCTTGTTTGCGAGTTTGGGGTTTCGTGCTGTAGAGTTCAATCAAGAGTGGTAGAGACACTCGAAAGCGGCAGGAGCTGTAAGTTGTAATTACCGAGCTGCTCATTTCCTCAGTGCTGGAACTCTGCGGCTATCTCCTGGCTACTGTGCCTGTACTGCATGGGAGCCACACCAAAAATTCCACATCAGGCCTCCCTATGCATTCTGCGTCGATGTGCATGATGTGTAAACTTCTGCGTCCCACATCGCGGCCCAAGAAAAGTTAGGCAGCATTCAGGTGTACAAAACGAGGCAACGCGCAGTTGTTAATCTGTGCTCTGAGGTGTTTTATGGTTCAGGGGAATCTTGCCTTGATTTCACAAGGCTTGCATTCTACCTTAGCCTTTGCATACAGCTGAGGCAGCCCGCGCTAGTCTTAGTAGTATGCTGTGCGAGGCAGCACGGTTCGGGAGCCAGGTATGGATTGCTCAGAATCAGGGCTTCTCGATTTACCCCGGCGTCCATGCCGACGCTTGATTATGCGGCGCTTCGATTTACCAAGACTTTTATTGCAAGCTTCATGTCCAGATCCTACAGCGCATTGCTAGTCTCGGATATTTGTTTGGGCGACATGGCGGGCGAACGCTTCAGCCGCAATTCGTACCTTCCAGGTTGATAGCTTCGGGCCTCCAGGGGAAATGTCGGGAAATAGGATGAGCTAGGCCTATGTAGGACCAGTAGGGGCGGCATCAATCCAAAAACTATACATGCATTGAGTTTGGCAGGCTAGGGTGTGCATGCATCATTTTTGAGGAACCTTGACCTGCTTGCAAATTTTGGCTTAAGCTGCAGCTAGAGCCAAACCGGCAAGCTGGTACTTTCGTTTCTGGGGTGGGACCCCAGTATAACATGAGTGTGGCTCATGAGGCCGATTGGGACTTGTGTGTGGTCCACACGAGCCAACCCATTTTGTCTGCGGAGAACCTGGTTGACTTTCAGCGGTTTATGGGTGAGCTCGACCGTGCCGGTCGCGAGAATCACTTCTGGAAAATGTGGGGCGCCGTGTGGGAAGTTTGCCATTTGCCTATCCCAGACGAAGGCCGTCAGGTACCCTTGCGCGGCTTTGTTTGCGTGGCTCCCGAGTGCAGACGATGCAACCAAGGTGTGGGCGGCTTCCAGTTCCCCTTCTTGGGACCTTGGAGTCGGGAGCGTCTGGAGGGTTATTTTCGCAGCTGAGCTTAATAGCTTCTACGACCGAGCAGGTGCGAGGATCCACGAAGTGCTCGCCGCCTGTCGCTGCTGGCAACAAGGCGAACCCCTTAAACTTTGGAAGGACCCCCATGTTGATGTGCCCGAGGCTGAAGCAGTCTTCCTGGCGGCTTGGGTGTTGCATGTTGCTGCGTCGCCACCTGAGGTACCGATGCCACATGCCTGCGTCTTCTGTGGGACGCTCATGGGGGTCGGAGACCCTGCAGGTGCATGCCGGAACTGCAGGTTGCGTTCTGCCAGGATCGAGCGCTTGGTTAGCGAGAGCTCCAGTGACTCCTGAGGGACAGGCTATCACAAACCCGAGGGTAGAGCGAGGTACGCTCTGCCCCGGGGGGCGGGCGGGATTCTCGCTTTACACATTGCTATGAACTGGGGGATGGGAGGCAGCAGGTGGCGACCCTGTGTTATAAGCCCGGCCCCTTGGTGAGGTCTTCGAGTTGGCGTTGGCTCCGTATCCGGGCTAACGTTTCTGTTGTGGACCCGGGTGTTTCCCGGTTTTACCAATGCACAACCCTCTGTGTTCCAGAGGCTTCACTAGGATCACTCAGGACTGAGCCCATGAGCGAGAAGGGAAAACGGAGCGTGTGATCTTTCTACCAGTGTACGGTCATCTGAAATGTAAACGCATTTGAATTGGAGGTCTTCAGTTTAAGGCCACGACTTGCGAAAATCCACCTTCGAGGAACCTCGAAGGGCTACAACTTTGTAGGCACCCTCAACTCTTTACAGTAATCTGATGCTGACACAGTTTGTACCATGTCATGCCCTGAACCCTAAACGAGCCTTGCCTGCCTGTGCGAGAGTGAGAGACGAAACCCTGCCGAGAGCGAGCGCCGAAGCCTTGAAAGCCCTAAACCCTAGACCCTCAAAGGCTCTGAGAACGGAAAAGGGACGTCTGAAAGAGGGACCCTTAAAGGCCTCAAAACTGCAAAGACTTCGTCTCCAACCGGTGGCAGGTTGGAAGTCTTGAATCGGCCTCTAGCTGAAGCGGCAGGACGGGGGCACGTCGACGTCTGCAAGGCGCCTCGAGGATCTGTTGGTGCCTTTGTTTGGGCATTTAGAAGGGCTTGAGCAAAATCCGAGCCCCCTCACTCTCAAACCACCAATACCACAAAGAACCCCGAAAACCCAACTTTACCCCCCAACACCCGACTAGTCGAAGCCGCGTCGCTCTTTCAGAGGCACTGCTGGCAGCGCGAGGGGATCCTTTGAGCAGGGGAGCAAAGGGCGTCACGCCTCTGCATCGCGACCCGGAAAGACAGAAAAGCTCTCGGGGGGTGTCATACGGCGGTTTCTACCAAAAGCAACGGCAAAGGTGCCCTCAAAGGTTAACGGGCGAAGACCTATCGGTTTCTGTCCGCTGTTTGCATTCTTTCTTTCGCTAAAAACTTCGGTATTGCCCACGGAACACGCAGAGGGCCTCGTCTCCCGTCCGAGCCTCACGGCCGATGTTCGCGCTCAGCATCTTCTCAGGGACATAAGCCCTAAAATCCGAAAGCCTTATAAACCTCTATAGACCGAGTTGTGCGTTCCGAAGCTCTTATAATTAATCCCAAAGGAACCACCATGGAGGGCCACGAAGAGCTGGCGACGCTGCTGCTCCAACGATGTATGGACACCCCGGAAATATCAAAGCCATAGCTATGTCAAGGGCTCCTCTCAAACGATGCTATAACCAATGACCCTCTGGTTCATGGATTGCACAGGCCGTCGGCGACTGAATGGGCTGTGAATACCAAACGTGTTGTCCTCGAGCAGGAATTCAAGGATTAAGTGGTTCCATGAATCATGTCGAACAGTCCCAGCTCAGCAGTAGACGCTGATGCAGGAGCTTGAAAAATCACCAAATAAAAAATATTCTTTAGCGTTTTATCCATACAATAGTTGGTGCCAAACCCTATTTTAGCTATTGCGGCATTTCTACTACAGTCTCTGACATATCACCTGTTTCGAAATCTTGGAGCCCCTCTCGGCTGTTCGACCGTTCGGATCTCCCCTTTGTCATAGTTGGGTAACATTTTAGAATTTTATGGGTACTTAAACCCAATAAGGAATAAAAGTGTACATTTTTAATCCTATCCCAACCATGAACCAGTCCCGTGCCACAGCCCTGGCAGGAAATGGGGGTGATGGATGCCCTGACAACGGCAGACGACCTTGGCAGAAGCTGCGCCTGGGCTTCTTGTGGAGAGGGCTTGGGAGTGTTCCTCGTAGCCTGCATCCGACAGGGCCAAGAGGTGAGAAATCCTTCATAGTCCAGTATCTGACGATGCACGACGCAGGTCTGAACCGTGTTAATGTGCATTAGGTGAGGTTTGTGCTGACAGACTTATGGCATGATCAAATTCTCGCCGTAGCCTCTGTTTGAATGCAAAGGCATTACCGCCCGTTGATCCCTGGCCGTAAACACGGCCCGGCAACGAAATTGGGCTTGTATAGAGCATAGACATGTGTAGACCCTACCATGGAAAGATCCTGACTGGAAGAACGCTTTTCAGAACCCAAAGCCGGGGACTCGAAACCTTAGTACTTTAGGTGCCTTAATAATTAGATAAGGTTACGGGGGCTCCTTATTAAAATTCTAGTATAATGGGCCCCAAAACCCTATTCTAATTTTTTTAAGGCCCCTATATCATAGAACCCTACTATAGATCCCTTATAGACCCCTTTACGGAACCCTTTACAGGAGCCCTATTCTATATTGAGGCCCTTATATTAACAAGATAAGGTCTCGACTGCGCCGAGGAGCAGGCGAGCCCTTTTTTCGGGCTAAAGCTTCGGGGTTTGTAGGGGTTCATTTAGGTTTCCTTTAAGTGCTCCTTTAAGGGTTCCTTCACGGGTTCCTTTAAGGGGTGGAGTTCTGGGAGATATCGCGTTCTCTGAGGGGCCCGACTCATGTAGGGTTTTACAAGGTTAACCATGGCGAACAGGCTCAGGTGGATGACAGGAATACTGGAGGTAAAAAACCGTCTGAAGAGAACAGGTTCTTCGAGTTTGGACATCAGCTCGCATTATTCGTTCCGAGATATTGTTGTGCTTGCGGAGATAAACCCTAAACCTGCCCCATGAAACAAAAAGAGGCCTTCATCCCTAAAGCCGAAACCCTAAAGCCCAACCCTAAACCCTCCTAACCCATCCGTTGAGCCAAGCCTGACTCCTGGGTGGCCTGCTGCCTTCTTCTGCTGCGACCCTGGCGCCTGCTCTCCTGTTCCCTCTCTTTGCTCCTTCAAAGCTCTCCTGACCCCTCCTTTGTTTCTGCCATGACAGATGAATCTACGCTGCTCCTGCCGGGGCTCGTGGACCGGGGGGGGNGTGCTGGGGGAGGGTGGGGCCAGGGGATACCGCCCTGGATGTCTCTCAGCGCCCTGCGGTGACACACATGGAGTTGGAGACCAGAGGGCGCACTCGAGAGAGAGACCCGCTACGCAGTAACAGGGCAAGCAATGCTGCTGACATGCGGGTACTTCATGATGCTGTTAGTGCTGTGTCGGCCCTGCATGCGGCCCTGGGAAACAATAAGCCGGCTGCACCGTCTGGAGAGCCTCATGAGGATCCGTTTCAGGACGAAGGTAGCTTGGACAGCGTTAGGAACTTACGAGACGAACAAAGCCCAGAGAAGAGGCCTCGGGTTTCCACGACGACCAAAATGCCAGGGACAGCTACAGCACCNGATCCGTTTCAGGACGAAGGTAGCTTGGACAGCGTTAGGAACTTACGAGACGAACAAAGCCCAGAGAAGAGGCCTCGGGTTTCCACGACGACCAAAATGCCAGGGACAGCTACAGCACCTAAGACGACGCATGCTGCTTCTGCTCCTGTTCGGGCCCCCCACTTTGGTGGAGGCCACCACCCTCCGTTATTCCACGGAAGGGCTGCCCGTGATACTGAGGCCGCTGCCCGTACTGCTGAGGCCGCCCTTGGGAATGCCGCGGCCCCCCAGCACTTTGACCTTACTGAGCCGCCCTGGGTATCGGGGCTAAGAGGGGACATACAGGGGATTGCTAGAGACCAGGGAAGCATGTCAGCTCAGCTTGCGGAGTCAGCCAGAGCCCTGCAGGCATTACAAGCAAGTATTCAGCAACTGGGGGAAGGGCATGAAGCCTTGTTGCGCAGAGCGGATGCCCAGGAGACTGCAATCCAGAAAATGCAGGGAGAATTAAGGGAGCTCGAACGAGAGCTCACGGCCATCAAGTCTGCACCGGGGACTCGAAGTGCCAGTCCGGCCCTCAGCAGGGGGGGAGCCGGAGGCCCCTCCACACCAAGGGCCGCTGGTGTGGGGCCCATTGACGTTGATGAATTGCAAGTTGTGATCGGCGGATGGAGTGAGTGTAAGCGCGAGCACATACAGCAGGATGTGCACGAAATGTTTCAGAACTTGGATGCTGCAGCGCTATTCAAACATGTATTTACTCCTTACGTCCGCAGCGGCTATTGCCGTGTTGAAATTACCTACCCTGAGCCCGACATCTGGAAGCAAAGGAAGTTGCAAGGCATCATCGTGCAAGGAATTAAGGATATGAGCTTTTCCTCCCGTTCCCCAGGCCAGGCCAACTGNCGTGTTGAAATTACCTACCCTGAGCCCGACATCTGGAAGCAAAGGAAGTTGCAAGGCATCATCGTGCAAGGAATTAAGGATATGAGCTTTTCCTCCCGTTCCCCAGGCCAGGCCAACTGTAAGTTCTGGGCAGCCCGGAATCGCAGTGTCCAGGAAAGGGCTAAGATTCGGGCCATATTATCCACTCAGGATCTCTGCCTTCGACACCTAGGACCTGGATTAGTCGACAAGGATTGGAAAGGTCGCGTCTGGGCCAATAGTGTCCAGATTCTTCATCATGTAGACATGCGGGAGAGGCCCCTCAACACCTTGATGTTAATCGACTCCCGCGGAAATGAGACCGGCTGGTTCCTTGACCTTGACCAGGTTCAGGCGGTTCTTGGGGTAAGTCNTCATCATGTAGACATGCGGGAGAGGCCCCTCAACACCTTGATGTTAATCGACTCCCGCGGAAATGAGACCGGCTGGTTCCTTGACCTTGACCAGGTTCAGGCGGTTCTTGGGGTAAGTCCGGATGTAATACTGGCTCACTTTGACGCACACTAGGGGGGAGGGAGGGAGAGCAGGATGGTTGACCAGCCATCCCATGAGCAGCAACAACAACAGCAGCTCACTTGTCTCACATGGAATTTGCATGGTAAAGGCACTCAACATGTGTCCACCTTGCTGCATGGACTGGAGACCCCCCCTGACATTTTCTTCTTTCAGGAGTTGGGGGATGTTAGGGCCTTAGGGGAGGGATCCTCGCGAGTGGAGACAGAATTTGTTGCTGGTCGTGAGTATCAGGTGTTTCTGGCCAATCCGCTGCTTAGCCACAGGTGCTGCGCCGTACTGATCGCATTGGATTTGGAATTTACACATATGCATGTGCATGTGCATGAATTTGGTGTTATTGTGCAAGGGTCTATGCATGAGGCCCCTTGGTTTGTTGCAAGTTTGCATTTTCCACACCAACAGCGGCGTGATGCCGTTGACACCTGGGAGCGGGGGGTTAGTCACCTTCTGGGCAAGCTTAGTGGGCT
>BGNK01000726.1:1373-34656 GCA_003297005.1 Symbiodinium sp. clade A Y106
TTACTTGCTTTCTTCCTTCCGTGCCTTATGCCTTCCTTCCTTCCTTTCTTCCTTCCTGCGGTTCCTTCCTTCCATTCTTTCTTCCCTCCCGCGTTCCCGGCTTCTTTCTTTCCTTCCCGACTTCCTTTCTTCCTCACTTCTTTCCCCCCTCCCCTCCTTCATTTCTTTCTTTCTTTCTTTCTTCCTTCCTGCCCTTTTCTTGCTGTTGTTTCTTTCCTCACTTCTTTCTTTCATTATTTNTCTTTCTGTCTTTCTTTCTTTCGTTCTTTCTTTCTGTATTTCTTTCTTTCTCTCTCTCGCTCTCTCCCTAGATCAGCGCTCTTTTTCCTTTCTTCCTTCCTTAATTTCTTGCTATTTGCGAATTTAATTTTTTGAGCCTGATTCAATGTTTGTTTGATCCTAATTTAATTTTTTTGATCCTTATTTTATTTTTTTGATCCCTATCCCGTAGTCGTAGTAGTAGAGGTAGTAGTAGTACTACTACTACTACTACTACTGCTACTACTACGACTACTTTTACTACTACTACTACTACTACTACTACTACTACTACTACTAGTACTAGTACTAGTACTAGTACTAGTACTAGTACTAGTACTTCAACACGGGCGGGCCGTCAGAATTTTGGAACTGTTGGTATAGTGAAATAAGTATACTAGCACTAAATAAGATATGTAGATAGATATATATATATATATGTGTATATATGTCTGACACAATGCGAAGAAGCCAGGAAGCTAATGCCAAGAAGCCAAGAAGCCGAGAAGCCTAGAAGCCAACCAGCTAAAAGCCGAGGAGGGCCGGCCGAGAAGCCTAGAAGCCAAGGAGCCTAGCAAATGCGCAGCTTTTTTTGATCCTTTTTATTTTTTTATTGATCCCTTTTTATTTTTTATTGATCCCTTTTTATTTTTTATTGATCCTTTTTTATTTTTTTATTGATCCCTATCCCCTTTCGAACCTGGAGCTCTATCCAAGCGGCCGGGCTCTTGTGACCCTAAACCCGAACTGGATTTTGCATCAGAAATGCTGCGGCTGGGCTCGCGGCGGTTCCTGCACCGCCGCAGAGCTCGGCCCGCTGGGCCTCCATTATAAGGACTTTTATGAGGGTCTCACAAGGCGTGGTGTACGGCTTTGGTAAGGGCGCCTTACAAGGGTTTTGGGGAAGGTTTTATGATAAGTTTTATGAGATTTTCTAAGACTTCCATAGGGTTTTATCATGATTTTGCATGTAGGGTTTGATTGGGTTCTGCAAGGTTTCGTGATGGATTCTAGGGTTTGGCCTAGAGGTCCGAAACAGATGGGAATAGTACAGCACTGTCCCCTTATGATAGCCCAAAACCCTACGCTTATGAATATTAAGAAATCTTTGTCTTTGGTTTTTTTTTTTGAGCTGTCTTTGGTTTTAGGGTTCAAGGTTTCGGGCTTTAGAGTTTTAGAGTCGAGGGCTTTGGTCCTCGACTCTCACACTCGCACGAGGCAGGAAGGATTTAGGTGTGAGGCTTTACTTAAAGGATCGTGGGACTTAGTAACTAGGGTTATAATTAGGGTAACTATACTTATAACCCCAATTAAGGTACTTATAACCTTACTTACTAAGTCCCATGATCCTCCAAGTAGTGTTCGTCAGGGCAGCAACTAAACCAACTAAGGTGTACAGGTTCTCCGGTAAGTAACTGAGTCTCTCCTTCCATACCTTGTTTGAGGTCGCTGCCCCGTTCCTTCCAAGTCTGAAGCAGACCTGAGCGATCCAGGCAGGTGCAGCAGCCAATGATCGCGGAGCGGCCACAAGTGTCTCTGTCGTGCAGTGAAAGCTGAGTTCATAACGTTTGCTGAGGTCGCTCTGAAGGCTCTGGGCCAATGCTGGGTGCGCTGAGCCTTGAACAATGCATCGTTGGGTCAAACGTTCGGTGCTAGCCCCACGAAGTCTGGTCACTAAGCTTCCCTTGAGGTCACCACGTTGTTCCTTGCAAGACTTCGGTGGCCTGGGACCTTGGCAGTGCCGTCTCGGGTTAACGCAAAGCTTTGAGCAACAGACTGGTGCTGGAAACCTTACCATCTACTCCTGAAGGGCGTAAAGTGAGCTAGAGGAAGGATTCTTTCCGCTGAGATCACGGCGCTTGCTGGGCGTCCGGGGCAGAGCTGGGTGCGCTTGGCCTGCGTAGAGTCAGACTAAAATCGGTGCCTCAACCTGCTTCCTGCTTCTTCTTCGCTCAAGATCTCTGGCTGTGCGACACCCGTTGACAAAAAGTGCAAGTGATTGAGGTCGCCGCGCCGTTCCCTCTAGCTCTGCAGCAGGCCTCAACGCCGTCATGAATGCGCGTCGTATGAATGCGCGTGGTTTGCAACACGGCACAGCATCACGAGAACGATCCTTGACAACATCTAGGCATGACAACATTGGCACGATCTTCTCTCCCAAACTGTACAAGAAACCCAGGGCCTTAATGTAGGGGCCTTAATAATTATAGTATGATACTAAGGCCCCTATATTATAAACATCCCACGAAATCAAAGCCTGTAGAGATGCAACGAGATCGGAAGCTCTCCCTTAAGATGAAGATGCAAACAGTTGCGGAGACTTTTACCTTCCTAGGGTTTAGGGTTTTTTGCCTCCTGCATGGCTGAGTACACGAAGCAGGGAGGTCCAATACTCGGTGAATTAATCGCCACTCAGATTTCGAGTGCAAGTGCTTCCAGCATGATGTTTGCTGATCTCCAGCCACCATCCAGCTTTCACTTGGCATTCAATTACAAATTTGCAGCATGCAGTTTCAGCAAACTGCCGCACTTACCAGGAATTCTCAATTACGACCTCTAGGTCAAGCAGAATACAAAAATTAACAGTCAGACCATGAAGCATTGAATTAGTGTCACGTTTAGGGTTTTTGTTAAATGCAATGCCCTTTTCCTTGCGTCCAAGGGTCCGCCCCGGTAGCTTGCATAAAGTGTGTGCCAGATTGAGCACAACACCGAAAAAACATTAGCACGTTTAGGGTTTAGGGCTTTGGGCTTTGGGTTTAGTTAGGGTCTAGAGTCCCTCAGCTAGGGATGCAAACAGTTGTAGGGATTCTTGACTTACTTGTCTCCCGACTTGCTAAAGTAGTAGGGACCTTCATAATTTGAATCGGGTTTTGGGGGCTCCTTATTTCAATTGTAGTATAATATACCCCCAAGCCATATTCTAATTATTAAGGCTAAATCCCCTAATGTTCCAAGTAAGCCCACGACACTTCTCCTGCAGGTTCCGTCGGCGCGCTGGGCTCACCAGGCCTTCAGCAACTAACCAACCCTTTTCGCTACTGGAGCTCAGTCTAGCCAACCTTAGTTGCTGAGTTCGTAAGCCCCAAAAAGTGTACACTTTTAGTTTTATTGTGGGTAATATTATCCCCAAAAGCGAAAGTGTATCCACTCAGCTACTAAGCAACTAACCATTCCGAAACCCTAAACCCCCTTGTGAAGTTCGCTGGCCGGAGTAGCCCCCTACGTTAAGACTTCCACACACTAAGCCCTAGCCCCTTTTTTGAACGAGGTCTCTCTGAAGTGCCTCCAGTTCTAAACCCTAAACGCTTGCCCCTAAACCATAAACCCTAGACCCTCAGCCCCTAAACCCTTAAACCCCAGATATCATCGGAGCCTGGACCAAAAGCCGAACAGATTCCACTACGTGGATGGCAGCGTTGAAGCAGAAAAGCATCTAAGCGTTACGGGTTCCGGGTTTCGGGTTTAGGGCTTTAGGGTTTTAGGGTGTTTGGTTTTAGGCCCTCAACCCTGTAGAACCTCAAGAACCCTTACGGAAAGCCCCAAGATAAGCTCGCGGCTTGGGCTCTGCAACTTCCGGCGCAGCATCCACTCCGCCTGGCCTCGACTTCGCAAGCGCGTTTAACGGACTTTCCCCGAAGCGCTAAATTTACTAAAAGCTGTTTATGGCGTATTGCCGGCTTAGCGCTTCAGGTGTAAAACCCTTAACCCTCGAGCTTTAAACAAAATTCCGGAGCCTTGACTCCCAACTACCCACCTACCTACCTGCCTTGAACCTATAGACTCTACACCCCAGAAACCATGCCCCTACAGTCTAAAACGATGGGACCGTCAACCCTAAAGCCTCAAGCCCTAAAATCTGAACCCTGAAATAAACAATCCGGCCATATGAATCCGGAATACTTCTGGAAGAAGGTCGAAGTTACCTCCATGTCGGAGCAAACTCAAGTTGAGCCATCTGAATGTGTGCTCAACGACATCGAAGGCCCCCTTAGCCTCTAACAGCTCTAATGTACATGAAAAATGAGTCTGACTCATCCACCAACTGGGCTCTCTGTGACCACCTCACTGTCTTCGGAAACGAGGGGAGGGACCTGCATGATTGGACCTCATTCTTTCCCTTCTCTGTCGAGAACGTACGCAATTTCTTCCATATAACGGTGGGCCGCCCGCCCTATCCTCGTTGGAAGTGGTCCCCACTCCCCCCCGCTTGAATGGAACAGGCATGGTCCAAATTCAGCATCTTCTTCTGCATTCTTGAAGAGGACCGCCTGAGCGCTCTGAATTCCAAAGTGAGCTCGCGTTCATAATTTCGCTGAGCAGTTCTCCCGGATGTGAAGGATGATGGTTCCAGCGGGACCGGCCTTGTGAAGAACTTGCGCAATCACTCCACCTATACCAAGTCAGGAAGCAGGCTGGCGAGAAAATGTGTATCCATGTTCATGGTGAAGGTGTGTAAGGTGTTCAAGGCTTAGGGTTGTGGGTTCATTCAGGGTTGCGCTAAGGCTGCTGTACTGAACTACCAGGGAACGCAAAACTCTTAAGTAACGAAAGAATGAAACACCGTTGTGCATGAAGGATTCCTAAACTCCGCAACTTGCAGGATGTTCTGCAAACATAAAACCCCACACCCTGAGGTGGGTATGTCTAGCACAGCAGAATAATTCAGAGCAGCACCTATGCCCCCAACAAAACGCGCAGGGTGACCATGCCAGCACCGTAGAGTTCAGGGTTTGGGGTTTAAGCGCTAACCCAAAAAAACTACAGGCCACTGACTACACCCTAAAACCCCAAAAGCCCCAAACCATAAACAGTAAGTGCTCAAGAGGTACCAGGTCAAACTTTTTGGCTGCCACCCCGAAATCACTGGGGTCGCAGCGCTTCTTGCGTGCCATCCTCCATGGCTCAAGCTAGAGCTGAGACCATGAAGCTGCAACCTCACAGCACCCTAAACCTTATATCAAAATTCCAAACCTTGAACCTCCCAGCCTCGACCCTGCACACCCAGAGCCGGTACTGGCTGTTGCGCATTCCTAAAACCTAACATAAATCTAAAACCCCACAACGCTTAAAACTGACTAAACCCCGAGTTTGAAGGCATCAAATGACGCTGAATCCCAAACCAAAAAAGCAACTAGCGATAAGCCTTAGGCTGAAAATGAAGCTGCCTCGAATGCCACTAGGAATGCCAAATCCTAGCGTCACGGCTGCAAAGGCATGGGGGGAACAAGGGAGTCACATGGCGTTTAAGGATGCTTACGGCAGGGTTCCGGATTCTGGAGTTGCAGGATTTTGCCTTTCAAAGTCCTGGGGTTAAGGAATTCGCTGAAACTCTAAACCCTATCTTGTGGAGATTCAGAGTTGTTGAAGGTTTGGGAACTTTGGCATTTGGGCCTGCGGTATCAGGTTTAGGGTTTCGGGGTTTATTGTTTAGGGGTTTAGGGTTGAGTTTAATTATTTAATGACCGTACTCTGGGATGTGGAGCTGGGGGTTGCTGTTTTCGGTGAGATCAGGTCTCCAGGTCTCGAGGCGCACGGGGAGCTGATGCACAAAATTGGGAACCACGCGTGGGACAGGGTTTAGGGTTTAGAGTTTCGGGACAATTTGCCACTATACATCTCCATGGAGCACCGTGCGAAAGTTAAGCCTTGCCAGGGCAAGAACCAAAGGCAACAACCGCAACACGAGACCCGCAACCCCCGCTTTAAATTGTGCCTCACGACTTCGGGCCAAAGAATCTTGCCGGAGAGCGCTCACATGGGACTGATGCAAAGTGGGAAGGTTAGGAGTTAATTAGGCATAGCTACAGCTTCAATAATTCGAGGCTGCCACGTTGCCCCTTTTCGAAGCGACAACCCGGGAAGCGTTTGGATTGGGTGTCTACTCTAGAATCCGGGTGCGCTCGAATAAAAACGGCGCATCATGGAAAGGGCGACCGTGCTACCGGGGGCGGCTTGTTCGAGCCGGTAGCCGACCGGAACACCTCCATATTCATAATAATCGCAATGATAACAATGACTTTGACAATAACAATCACAATAATGAAGTAGTCTGTGTCTCATCAACGGCACGACTCCGGTGCATGAGCATGTTCTGCATGGGCAGCAAACCCCAGACCGACGCCCCTAGTCTTGAAACCATTTCCATGTCTTCGATTCACAACTTCTCCTCCCAACCCTGCCGTAAACTGCAATTAAATATCTGAAGCGCCACTGCACAAGCCCCAAACCCTGATCCCTAGAAACCACACTAAGGAGCCCTGAACTTCCATTTCTAAGGAACAAACTCCCAAAGCCTAAACCTCGACCCATGACTCTTAGCTCCCAAATTTTTACCTTAAGGCACCATCTAATTTCTTATGTTTTAGTATCTGCTCCAACTCTCGGCTTCTGCCACTGCGCACACTCCAAACCTTAAGCCGCAGGCCCCAGATTATGGAGCTTGCGGTTCAGATTCAGAACCTTTCCCAACCCTAAACCCTGAGCCCCAAGCCCGCCCTCAGCCCCGAACCAAGGAAAACTCCAAACCCTAAACCCCTAAAGCCTTAAACCCTAAACCTGAATAAACCCTTAACCTTAAACATGAACCCTCAAAAACGAAATAAATAGAAAATTGTGTGCGTGTGTGCGTGTCTGTTCACCTTGAATGCCCCTGGCCGGGCTTTTTTTAATTCCTCCGCATCGAGCAACAACTCCCGCAGAACAGCATCTCGCAAGTTCTTGACGCGCACTATTTCCCGCTGTGCCAGCGCATTGTCCACCAAATGACCATGTGGCTGTCGAGCCAATAATCGTGGCTCCGGCTTGACCGCGAGTTATAGGGAAGTCCAATAGCATCGGCCACGACGTTACAAGCGTTGCTGCGAATGACGTTGCTGCGGATGCTGTTGGGGGGAGGGGCATCCTTCTCGCCAACATGATCAGGTCGGTCACCAGCCTTAGCAAGTCGCTTTGTGAGGGCATCCAATGTCAAGGAGCGAACATCGGAGCCCTGACGGTCCAAATCGACTATGTGGCATTAGTCTTTGAGGCAATGTGATTTCTTTGCGGGTCGAAAAGGTTGAAAGCCTGAGAACCTGACGCAAGCCGCGGGCTTGAACCCGCTGGGTCTCCAATGCCTTAATACCTCTGGCTCTCGGAGCCCTGCAGCCTGATGCAGCGGCATCCTCGTTCCCCGGCGACCTCTTGCCAAAGCCACGATGAAGCGGAAGGGCAGTCGCTTACATCTGAGACGGCCGGCCTTGCACTGGTGGCTCCAATCCGGCCGATGCATCCCATCAAAAAAGTCTGAGTGTCATCTGCACGTATTTCGTCCTTATACGCCTCTGTGACGACTGTTTCCTTTTGCAGCTACGAGGCGTACAACACCTCGCCGTGCTCCATCACCTTGTAGCTCACGGCCCCGCACGGCAATCCGCTTTTGAGCCTATACAGGTTTGCATGCACATGTATGCGCAAGAGACAATCAAGCCAAAACAAAACTGCTTGCACGATATGTGTCGGCATTTGCCCTCGCTGCACAAGATGCCTCAGTACCCGGCTTTACGTTCCGATGATTGCACCGTAGTAACGAGTAGAAGAATTGTATGGCGTGGCAGCGATGCGGATGCACGCAAGTGTTGCTTACGATGTCTATTGCTTGCACATGCAACTGGAAGTAGGCCCACAAGCTACTGCTCTTGGTGGAAGAGCGCTTCATGATCTGGCTATGGAAATGCGTTGTAGCGCCTGTTGTCTCCCAGCCGAGCTGCACGGTGCGCACCAACATGTAGCAGGATTGCCGTACGAGTGTACTTGACCTTCTGTCCCGATGATGCGCCGTAAGAACGAGCAGACTTGTACAGCGTGGCAGCGATCCAGAAGCACGCAACTGTCGTTTACGATGTCTACTGCTTGCACGTGCAAAGGAACGGAAATGGAAGCATACCCGTCCTGCTCGACTAGACTCGACTAGACCATGACAAAACACAACCCTTCGAAGGAGAAAGACAAAGAGCAGGGGTGTAGTGCATCTGCCTGCCCAAGAAAGCCGTCAACATGCATGTGCATGTCTACGACCAACGTGGCTAGCTGGAGATTTCCATTTCAGGCAAGGTAGTCCTTCAAAGGCAAGCAAGCCTTCCATAGACTTCCAAAAGCCCAACACGAAAAATTGGAAGCAAGTGAAAACTGATTCGGAAATTGCTCAAAAACCTGTTCCTTGGATCATGGTTTCAGTCCCGCAGCTCCTTTCTCAGTCCAGCCCAGCCCTGCTTGGCCCCCTGCATGGAAAACAACGTTCAAAAGGAAAACCTGCTCAAAATGCTTCGGTCAAAGCTTATCGGCACCCAAACCCTCAACAGTTTCTGGTATTAACTGTAAATCTGAACCCTATATCCCTAAACCCGAAAGCCCTAAACCATACAATCCGAAGCCTTAAACCCCTTTTTGCATCCAGGCCTCCTGAGGGTGTTGCCTTAAACCCTCATTCCGAAACCTGGCAAACCCCAAACCGCTGCCCCCGGCCGCATCGAGAGACCATAGCAGCCCGAGATCTCGGGGATGGTCGCTAGGCCCACTCCCTAAGGGTCCTTAGGGTTTTGGGGTGCCATAGTAAGGTACAAGTAGAGTTTGGGGTTCACGGTTTTTTAGGGTTTGGGGCTGGGGGTTTAGGTTTAGGTTTAGGGCTTGGGCATTTAGCGATGTAGCGGTTCAGGATTTAAGTTAAGGAGTTGGGGAGTAGAGTGTCGGGTCTAGCTTAGGCTTTAGGGTTTGGGGCCATGTATTCATATAATATATTGTATGCATCAGGGCCCCAAATGGAACCCCTGCAAGGCCTAAGTACTAGAAAGGTACCCGGCATGGACCCTTAGGGACTTGACGGACAGTTCTGTGGACTCGTCGCGGAGAGAGGCTTGAAAGGATTTGGGAGTTTCCGAAGGTTTAAGGTTTAGGGTTTAGGGTTTAGGGTTTAGGGGACCCTAATATAGTACCCTAAATAGTAGGATCCTTATTATAAGGACCCCCAAATAAGGTACCCCGAATTTTCGGAAACTCCCATTTAGGGTTCGGGTGTTTTGGGTTTGGGGATGGCGGCTCAGGCTCTAAACTTTCAAGCTTTAAGTTTAAGCTCTTTGGAGTTTAGGGTTTAGGACTCATCTTAGTCGCTGAGTTCATAAGCCCCAAAAAGTGCACACTCTTAGTTTTAACGTCTGTAGTATTATCCCAAAAAGTGTAAAGTGTATCCACTCAGCTACTAACCTTTCAGGCTTTAAGTTTAGGCTCTTTGGCCATGGACTGGAAATGGGAGGATTGAAACTTGACATGCGGAATTTTGGCCATTTAGGCTCCGAAGGTGTGCTGTTGGGGCCTTACGAATTAGAATAGGGTTTGGGTGGTATACTCTGCGATAACTATAAGAGGGAACCCCCAAAACCCTATTCACATTATTTAAGGCCCATATTTAGAACCCTTATAGATAGATCCCTTTAAGCAACCCTTATCCTTTAAGGTACCCTTATAGATCCCTTTAAGGAACCCTTTTTGGATCCCTTTTAAGGAACCCTTATAGGATCCCTTTAAAGGTACCCCCCTAAGTTCCGGAAACTCCCACAAAATTCGACTCCGGGTTGCTAAAGTCGCGCCCTTCATCTCAAAGTCTTACTTGGAGGATCATGGGACTTAGGAACTTAAAGGGTTCCTTAAGGGGCTCCTTAAAGGGCTCTATAAGGGATCTATAGGGGGGTTTAGGGTTTAGAGTCTACTTGGGGGATCATGGGACTTAGTAAGTAAGGTTATAAGTACCTTAATTGGGGTTATAAGTATAGCTACCCTAATTCTAACCCTAGTTGCTAAGTCCCATGATCCTTTAAGTAGGTAGTTTTAGGGAGCCCCACTCTTAAGGGGACTCTTCCTAACCCTACTGCTGGCTCTCTTATAGAAGGGACCTTATTGAGAGGGTCTATATCCCCAAGGGTCCCCCTAATCCTAAGTCCTAAACGTTCCTAACCCTAAACCCTCTCTTAAACGGGACCTTATTGAGAGGGTCTATGACCCCAAGGGTCCCCCGAATCCTAACTCCTAAACGTTCCTAACCCTAAACCCTAAACCCCACAAAGGTCCACAAAGCTGCAACTGGATCACTGCGGCCCCTTCCACCTTTCGGTGGCGGCCGTGGTCTGAACTGGCTTGACATATTTGGGCTTTCGACGAACAAACATATGTTAAAACTCAGAATACGAGTAAATAACATCCATGAAACAAGGATAACACCAATACGTTATGTATCAAATCGTCAGGATGACCTCCGAGATGTTGCAAACCTCTGTGAAACCACCCGATTTATGAAAAATTCCACATGCTCGAAGGCCCATAATTGCCCAGAGGCCCTGACTGCCTTAAAGGAGCACCGAAAGACCTCGCCTGCAAAAGCACTGACAAACCTATACGCAAGCAAGCGAATGGAAATCCACCAACCTACGGGCCGGACTTCGGACGGTCCTCAACCCTGCAACAGCAAACATAACAAGCAGCTCGAAGCTCGACAAAACCGTCTGGATATCAGCGATCCCAAAACCCCACCCACACTAAAAACAACCTAAATCCAGCAAAAACTTACGTAAACCCGAATTAATGGCGCGCTGGTTCGTCGGAAGCACAGAGCTTGGTCCATCTTGTGCGGCCTTGCCCTCAAATCCGCTATGAGGGTTCCTTTCAGGTTCTGTGAAGGGGTTCTCTGTGGAGATGGTCTACAGGCGTTCCTCCTAGGGATCTGTCTGGGTGTCTAGGATGTACCTTTAAGGGTTCTATAGAAAGGCTCTCTAAAGGTTATGTGAAGGGTTTAATAAAGGGTTCTACGCGGCTTCTTTCAGGATTGACTTCAAGGCCTAGGGTTTCGGAATGCGCAAATGCAAACCCTAAACCCTACCGTAAACTACCAAACCCTACTTGATTGTAGGTTCTTATTATAAACCCTAATATGGAATTTATAGGGGCCCTACAAAAAAAAGGAAGGTTTTGGTAGGTTAAGGCAAGTTTTCAGCTAGGGTTTCGGGCCTTGGGTTCAAGGTTACCTCAGTTGAAGAGGGTTCAGGCTTGGGTTGGAACCCAGAAGCCTGAGCCCCGAGCACACTCAAGAATGTGGACCCCCGCTTGGGTTTCAGATTCAGGAATGTCTAGAGTTTCGTGATTTTTGCTTAAATTGTGGACTTGCAACCCTACCTTAGCGAAGGAAGTGGGGGTGTCTTCACCAGGGGTCTACATCAAGTGCTGACTCCACAAGACACTCTCGCAAGGTCGGCGAACCCAGAGACTCTGAAGCCCATGACCAAAGAATAAAGGTATCCTCAAGCAGGGTTAAGGGTCATATAAGGGCCTTAATAATTACCTATACTATTTTGGGGGCTCCTTATCATTACAATTATAGTATAACATCCCCCAAAGCCCTATTCTAATTATTAAGGCCCCCCTACTCCAAACCCTTGTAGTAATCCTGATAAACCCCTTTTAAAGGAACCCTCTCAGGAGAGTCTCTGGGGACGTGTAAGAGCGGCCCTCAACAAAGGCCAGGCTCTCCGGAAAGGTCGTTGGCATCTTCCTGCGAAAGGAACTTGTCGGGTCTTGGTGGGCCTTGTAGGAGTTTCCGAAAATAGGGGACCCTGATTTAGCACCCTAAATAGTAGGATCCTTATTATAAGGACCCCAAAATAAGGTACCCCTAATTTGCAGAAACTCCCTTGTGGGTTTATTGGAATAGAATGCGGTTTCGTTTTAATTTAGGACCTAGGGTGCGTACAGGCCTTACGAGGGTGCTGTGCCTGTTGAGCGTAACTCCACAAATCATTTTGGCCCTGTTTCTGGGGATTCGGACATGCAGACAGGAAGCCTGCAAAGCATGTGCTTGAAAGGTTGAGAGAGGAGACGTACGCACTAGTACACCCTTTTTTTGCAGCTGGGCTCTCAGTGTCAGCCAGCAAGTCCGCCCACGCTCTGAAGCTCAGTTCTACACCCTAAACCCCAAAACCCCAAATCTAAAACCCCGAAACCTGAACCCGTTTTAGGCGGGTGGAATTCCCTGCGCGATGCCGAATTCTATGGCGCAGTGTTTCGGCCCTACTTTCGCCCTACATACTCGGGATTCAGGGCTCAGAGGTTTTCGAAAGGGTTCAGAAGCTTTGCAGTTCAGGTTGAAGATCGTCAGTAGTATGCTCACACCCTCGAAGCCACTTCAAGACTGGTCCAAACAAGGGAACGAGGCTGCAAGAAACCGTTCCAGTCGGACAAACCCGGTGAAAAAAGCCATCAACGACATTAGTCAAGGGCACACAGAGCCCTTCCAAAAGCCCCTCGGCGCGCATACGTATGTTCATGTTGAGACATCGTCAATGAACCGCTCCACCTTAGCTGAGTACTAAACCCTACTTGGAGGATCATGGGACTTAGTAAGTAAGGTTATAAGTACCTTAATTGGGGTTATAAGCATAGTTACCCTAATTGCTAAGTCCCATGGTCCTTTAAGTAAACTCCTAAACTCTCAAACCCCCAGCCCTGACCTCTAAACTGTCAAACCCTAAACTCCCAGACTCTCGAACCGCAGTACCCCTTAACCCCTGTTTACACCTGGACTATGCATATGCCAGGAAGGAACCGAGGCGCCGACTGTGCTGTGGACTCGTGCCACACGGCTACCCAGGTTGCAAAAACTGAAACAATAAAGCCCCTCACCCTGAAGCTCTACACAAAGCCTGAAGCTAAGGCGAAGAAGCGGCCTGGAACTAAGCTTCCAGAGCTTCCAACTCCCCGGTTGTGCGTCCCAACAACCTCCGCCGCAGGGTTTGGATCTTTTTAGGCTTTAGGAATTATTGTTGAAGACGTTTTTGTGTCTGCCCCGGTTCGGGTTTTTTTGCCACCCGCACAGCTGAACAATGTCGCACCGGTTCGGGTTTAGGCTTCAGGATTGCAGTGAATGGAAAGGGCAAACCTCAATAGCGCATGATGACCTGAGATCGGTACCAAAGCCCAAAGCAAGCAGAATCTCACACATCATAGCATCCCATCTTTAGTAGCAGGGAGTACAGATACGGGGTGTGAGGATACAGCCCAAAGACAAAGTGATGGGGAGGTTTAAGGTTTCGGCTTTAGGGCTGATCGGGTTTAGGGTTTGGAGCTCTCTCATGCGCCAGGTATGTGCAGAATCCAAAAACCTAATTTGACTCCGGACCAGAAGCCCTGAACACTAAAGGAAGGAGGCCTCACCGATTCCTCCTGTGGGGCGTCGCACGTCAGCCGCGTTCCGAGGCGAATCGCGCCCTGACCCGGTTCAGGGATTTGGGGTGCGTTGAAGGTTTCTCAGGGTTTCAAGCAGTAGGATGGTTTAGGGTTCTGGTGGTGAGGATGTTGGCACCCACGCTCCGACGTTTGCCTCGAAGTCCTGGGGTGCGTTCAGCGTCAGGGTTGGGCCTCTCCCTTTTTTTTGCCACTGGGCTTGGGGACTAGCCAGATCCTTTGGGCGTCTCCCTAAACCCTGAACCCTGTTCCCTCTGACTTGACTGACGCCTTTCGATCGATCGTGACAAACCGCCTTCATTAGTTGAGATCAGAGACCCCAATACCCCTTAATTAACGAATAGTCCTTAAATCATATTAGGGATCCTACTATTATTTTACGTATATTCTTTAATTAAGGGATATTGGAGTCTCTGGGTGCTGGTAAAGCCGCTAAAGGGCTGAATGTCAGTGAAAAGACTGGCTAAGCTGGCCGACGGGACTTGCCAAGTTTGGCAAACTTCGGCTAAATAGGCCAGTTTTTTGAACCCAGACTCTGCCAATCAGCTGCTAAATAGGCCATAAACCCTAAACCCTAAATGAAGATCGTTTCGAGAGTGTTGGAGGCTGAGGTGCTTTTGGGTCAGTTCAAAGGTTTCTTGGGGTGAAAGTATCTTAGTGGATCTCAGCGGCAGTAGCAACAACTGTGAAGGTACCAGGGCTGGCAAGACATCATATGAATACAGCTGCTGCTGGTGGCGAGAGGGCCACTGATAACGATTAAAGTGATGATGGTGATGGAGATGGTGGTGATTTTTATTGTCACTGCTGAAGCTGATGTTGGTGTTTGCCTTGGTAGAAGACGATAATATGCTCAACCGCTTTGCACAGCACAAGCACTGTAATTCCGAAGTCTTAATCTCGGAACCTTAACTCTAAGGTCTAAACCCTACGCTCTACACCCAGGGACTCCAATATCCCTTAATTAAGGAATATACCTTAAGTTATAGTAGGATCCCTAATATGATTTAGGGAATATTCCTTAATTAAGGGGTATTGGAGTCTCTGGGCGCCCTCAACCAGAGCACTGAAACCCAACCCCTCGACTTCGGGTGAGGGTATGGGCATGATGGTCTGAGATCAGGACCATGGCCATTGCGACCGCAGCCGCTGCAGCTGCGATCACCTGGCATTGCGCTATAAGCACTGTCTGCATCCAGCCTACCTTGCATCTGCGCTAAATTAAACGTGAAACCTGTACCCACTTTTTGAGGAGGGGCTGCAGAGCGCATGCCATCATGCCGAGCCTGCTGCACTTCACATCCAGACATCAGACGCAGCGCTCTACATGTACCGGTTTAAAGCCTCAATCTTGAACCAAATATTGTAAATGTCGACGCCTACAGCCTCTCGCCTACAGCCGGAACCCCCGAAACCCCAAACCCTCAAATCCCCAATCCAACAAGACTGGCATGATCTTTGAATCCTGGCTAGCAAAGACCCCAAACCACCAAATCATTGCACCGCATTGAGCCCCCCCGCCCCTACACCTCTGAAGCACCCTCCCCCGTCCAATCAGTACCCAGACCCCCGGGAAGATCCAGAAAGTAGATCCCCTAATTTGGGGCCCTATACTACTAAGGGTACTTTATAGGAACCGGGGTCTAGTTAAGGGCCCCCCAAACAATGCCTTACCCCAAACCCCCTGCAATCAGAGTCTGGGGTTTAGGGGTTTTAAGGGCTCCTTGTAAGGATCCTAAACCTTATCTGTGCCCAAAAAACCACCTTTTGTAGGATATATACATATGTATATAGTATACATATATATATATATATATATTTCAGATATATGTACATATAAATAGAAATAGAAATAGAAACCACAACAAGAAACTCTCTTTAGGGTTTAGGGATTTAGGGTTTAGGGATTTAGGGTTTAGGGATTTAGGGTTTAGGGATTTAGGGATTTAGGGTTTAGGGATTTAGGATTTAGGGCTTTAGGGTTTAGGGATTTAGGGTTTAGGGATTTAGGGATTTAGGCATTTAGGGTTTAGGGTAGTCTCGCAGCAAGGATTCCAGAATGACTGCCCACCACTTTTACGGTTGATGGCTATAGTTTTTTAGGGGTTTAAGGCTTTGGGGTTGTCGGGGGTTTAGGGTTTAGGGATTTAGGGCTTAAGGTTTCGGGTTTAGGGCCTAGGGAGCTTGTTCGGGATTGAGGGTGTCGACTTTGGCAAGGACAATTCGGCTGCATGCAACGCTCTTTCCTGCACACACCAATTTTTCTATTTTTTCCTATTTTTCTCCTAAAATTAAGAAAAAAAATTAGGAAAAAATTAGGACCAAAATTAGGACCAAAATTAGGAAAAATTAGGAAAAACCAAAACCTGATCGCTCACTAAACTGTGGGTTTGGAGCTTTAGGGTTTAGGGTTTAGGGTTCCTTTACCCCACCCTGAACCCCCCCACCTTCAGTGCGTCGACTCTCTTGGGTTAGGGACTCGAGCGCAAGACGTGCCGGGCAGGACCAAGATGCGGTTGCTCATGGCCTGAAGAAGCGCCAAAAAGGAGGCCGAAAGAGAAAGCTTTCGGGAGTGGTTTAGGGTCTAATATAGGGGCCTTCATAATTAGAAGAGGGTTTTGGGATATATAATATTGTATTTATAGTAATATAAGGAACCCCGAAAATAGTAGAGGTAATTATTGAGGCCCCTATATTAGGGTCTAGGGTTTGGGGTTTAGGGCGTTTTTTCCCTGGGGTTTCGGCATTCACTCCGGGACATGCCGGGCGAGGTTCTTATTGATGAGTCGGTAGGAAGTGAAACTTCTCCGAAACCTTGTTTTTCAACCCGCACTGAGGCCGAGGCAAAACCCTTAAACCCTTAACCCTTCACCCTTGAACCCTTCACCCTCAACCCTTGAACCCTTAACCCTGAAAACCTTGAACCCTAAACCCTAAGCCCGTGAGCCATAAACCGTGAACCCTACCTAGTCTCCAGTGTAGTTCCTTTTTGGGGTTACCTTATAGGATCCTAAACATAAACTTGGCTAAACCTACCTAAGAGGAATTACAACGGAGACTATAGGAAAACCCTGGGTTTCGAGTTGGGTCCGCGCAGCCCGGCCGAGAAACGCGAGACACCTACTGGGCACCCACTAAGGCGAAACACTAATATAATGTAGGGCCTTAATAATTAGAACGGGGTGTTGAGCTCCTTTATTATCATAATAAGGAACTCTAAGAAATAATGTAGGTAATCATTTAGGCTTCTGCGGTAGATGCCTTAATGATCAGAACTGTTTGTTTTTGGGTGGGGTATGCTATCATCATAGCAATACGGATACTAATACCAACAAAATTAGTCATAAGAATACTGATAAGAATCATAACAAGAATCATAGTAAGAACAAGCATAAGACTAAGAGTGATGAATGTATTTAAGAGATTTTATACTGAGGAACCGAACTGGTCTTCACGACTAGAACTGGCTTGTGGGGTGTATGTTTTAGTATACTTATACTGCGGAACCACAATGGGGGAAAGGAAAGCTCGTGGCGAATTTTTCGCTCCTATATAATTGGGAGGCGGGCGCTGGCGAATTTCGGCACGGTCCCAAAGACGGGGACATCTGCATCGTTCCTGCGCATCACAGCCCATCGCTGAGGAGAGTTGAGGATTGGAACGGTTTAGGGTGTAGTAGGGTTTTGGAGCTCAGAGCTCCCCAAAAATTGTGTGAGTCACATTGATGCATCCCATTCACGGCAACGTTTAGTAGGGTTTAGGGTTGGGGGTTTAGGATGGTGTAGGGTTTAAGGTTTGTGCGTCTTGGGGCTTGGAGCTCTAAGTGCAGCTTGCGACTGTCTTCCAGGCCCAACCCCTTCGGGGGCACCTCTTCATGTAGCTCGCAGCATCACAGGTCATGCTGCCCCCGATGTAGTCTGGACCCATGTCCTGCACTCAGCTGGCAGGACCGGTTTTGCTGCTGGACTCAAGTCTAGTCCGAAAGGCCACGCGAAAAAGCAGTAGGTCGTGGGCGAAAAAACCCTAAACTACCAGAAGCCAAGCTCAGAGCCTGCGTACAACCCTAAACTGGGTGCGCTACAAGCCTAGAAAGCCTCAGCTGAAGATTGGAGCTGCGAGTCATTGTTTGCGCGTCCTCAATCGGCGAAGCACTTGCCGGCGGGCAGTGGCAAAGCGACAACGGCACCTGCCATTTCATGTTGCCCAGCATCACTGAAGATGTTGGAAACGTGGGTGGAAGCGTGGCTAGTGCTGCGATCACTACCATCAGAAGCTTCTGTCGAAATTGTATACTTGGCAAACGGATCTCGCAACCATGCCGAAACAAGCGAGGCTACCCGGACCCAAAGCTCCATGCACGTCTGCTCCCGATTGCGAATAAAATTCTTTCCCTCTGCTTACCCGACCCATTCAGCCAGACAAGCATCAATCAGACCAGGTATCAATGTGGTCGGCCAAGCAGTACATCAGTGCAAAACTAGACCCTGAGCCCCGCGGGCCTGACGGACCTGAAAACTTGCCTTACCCAGAGAAAGCGGGCCGAGGCGGCATGGAAGAGGAAGTAAGATGCCTCCTTGAAGCCGGCACAATGCGCCTGTACGGACGAATGGCGGTTAATATAGGAGTGTTAATAATTAGAAGAATAGGGTTTGGGTGCCCATTATATTATTTTCACAATCAGGAATCCCCAACATAGTAGTGGTAATGATTTGGGCCCCTATAGTTGTTGTTTGCTCAATTTAAAACAATGTCTCTGAATCTGAGTAGCCGCTGCTGTCTTGCATCTGTTCCGTACTTTTAATTTTTCCTCGCTAGTCTCATGCTTTTCAGTTGCAGCAGCATTCATGCTGCTTGAGCTGAAATTGACATCGCCCGAGCCTTTAACCCGTTAAGAGCAGTGCCGAAGGTATGGTGAAGGTTTTTCGTGCGAGGTTTTCTGCGGGCTTTAATATGTGTTCACTTGCCGCCGAAGCTCCATCCGTCATGATGGATGGAAGAGTGTTCACATGGCACGGTGCCTCTACATGTCAACAAACACAGCCCCACCCTAAGCAAGTATTGATAGCCAACCAGGTAGCAAGAACCACTGCGCATTTCGGGTTTTGCCTTGGGACGCTTCTCGATTTGCGCGTTTGGGGTTTAGGGTTTAGGATGCAGCATGCAAGACCTGTCACAGAGACCTGGCGGTCTTTGGCCGTTCCTTCAGCAAGCGATCAAGCGATTACAAGTTTCGGCACAAACACACCTGGTGCTCCACTTGCATGTCAAAGCCCTCAACCCTAAACCCCTAACCCTTTCTTTGCTACTGGACTCAAAGTCTAGTCATGTCTAGCCTTTTTTTGAATCCACAGCCGCCATGTCTAGCCACAAACCCTAAACCTCAGGGAGCAACACCGCAAGTCCAGATTAACAATGTATCCAGATAGTATATACTTTGGCCCCAAAGTACCAATATAGAGACTACTTTAAGGCCTTAGTATATACTATTTGGCTACGTGGACCCTTAAACCCACAACCACCCATGTGGACGAAGGGTCTCGGGCGAGCGGCCACCAGAGGATCCTACAGGTCTTACTTGGATTTTTCAGCGACGGAGGCGCGGCAAAAAGAGTAATGAAAAAAAAGCTAAACCCTAAACCCTGTCCTTTTCCAGAACCTCCTAGGCTGAAGCCGAAGCCTCTGAATTCAAAAGATCGTTGAAGCCGGGAGCCTCGCAACCCTGAGGCTTCAACCCAAATCCAGATGGCCTCTAGCCTGTATCCCAATCCCCGAAGTTGGCATTTCGAATCCTCTCCTCCGCAAACTAAGCAGTAAACTCCCATAACATGCTTCCTTGAAGGGCTCCGAAAATGCTACAGCAGGGCTGGTATAGGAGCCTGAATAAGTAGAACAGGATTTGGTGGTTTACTATACACAGAATCACAGAGGGATTACAACGGGATACTACAGTATTACCAAGTCGTGCACTACTTCGCTAGCCTTGCAGTCTTCTCTGCTGCCGGTGATGCTCGGGACGTGGTTGAGGCAGTCGAGCCTATGGCTGTACGGTTAGGGCTGAAGAACCTCTGCATAGGGCTCATGGGATAGAGGGTTTAGGGAGTAATCGTACGAACATATACTCCATGTACATATACAGCACGAACAGACATGTACTTATACATGCGCATTTGCAAACTTTCTGTGTAGGTCGAACTAAGCAGAACCCAAACAAGTCTGAAGGTTTGGTATTCGAGAACTAAGCTACATTCACTCGATCTGCTAGCAATGAGAACAAGGTTTGGAGGGGCAAAGCCAACATGAACTCTACAAAACCTTATACGACTTTACTTGTGAAACCCTCATGGAATCCTAACAGACCACTTACAAAATCCCGTTAAATTCAGTTTCAGCCTCTAGATGACCATGACACTTTCTTTGAAGCAATGGACTTGTTAAATACCATATTTATTCCTCTTGCTATGGCTATCCAACTTATATGGGGGTTGATCAAAATTATGGGCCCCTATGGTACCCTAAACTATAAGGAATATGTACTAATATACAGACCCCAAAAGGGCCCACAATTTTGATCAACCCCCATATATTGAATTTCCCGTGGTTTGGGAAAACTGAAGGTGGGAGGGTTGAGAGCCAGTTTAAGATTCGAGGGTGCAGGGTTTAGGGGAATTTTAAGCATTGAGGGTCTAGAGTTTCAGGCAACTTTAAGGTTTGAGGGTTTGTTTCAGATTTAAGGCTTAAGGCAAGCATAAGGATTGAAGCTCAGCTTAGTGCTTAGTATAGAGCTTGTGGGTGACTGCAGAATCCTTCACAGCCAGTCGCATGCAAAATGGTCTGGGGCCTCGGGTTTACCCTTCTGAAACCCTGCTGTATCTCGAAACGAAGCCCATAGTAGGTTACGACCCCCTTTTTCTTGACACTGGACCGACCCCCTAAACCCTAAACCCAAAACCCCTAAAGCCCTTTTTCTGAGCAGGGACTGCAATGCCCCTAAACCCCTAAACCCCTAAACCCCCCAAGTCTCCAAAGCCCACACCGAGAAGTCGGAACCCTCACACCTGTAATCCAAGACTTCCCCCAAACCCCAAACCCCAACATAGGGGCCCTCATACTTGGAAGAGGGTTTTGGGGTAGAGTGTTTATAGTGCATAACTAATACAGGGTCGATACGTGTATGTTTTGCAAAAACAGATTCAAAAATTTGTTGCGCCTTGTGAAAGCCGGGCCTTTACAGAAAACTCCACATGCCCCCATAAAGCCCTTCTATAGAACCCTGGCAAAGCCCTTACAACACCCAGGCAAAGCCCCCGCTTGCAACCCTTATGTAACCCTCATAAGCCGTTCGCAGAAAGCACGTCATACCCTTGAAAACCACTGCAAATCACTGCGAAGCCCTTATAGAACCCTTATAGAACCCTTTTTGAACCCTGATAGAACCCCTTATAGGACCCTTTTTGAACCCTTACAGAACCCTTTTGAACCCTTATAGGACCTTCTTATATAAAAAAAACCGCTTGCGGAGCCCTTGGGATCCGAGGGCCGAGGCAGTGTGTAGCTGTAGCCGACTTTGAAGCACGCCTGGGTTTGGGGGTTTAGGGTTCAGGGTTCAGGGTTTAGGGAGGGTTTGGGCTTTAGGGTTTAGGATCTAGAGCTTTGGGGTTTTGGGTTTAGGGTTTAGGGTCTAGAGCTTTGAGGTTTAGGGTTTAGGGGTTTAGGATCTAAAGCTTTGGGGTTGAGGGTTTAGGGGTTTAGAGGATCTAGAGCTTTGGGGTTTCGGGGGCAAACTCCTGGGTTTAGGATTTAAAGCTTTGGGGTTTCAGGGTCTTGGGCTTTGGGTTCCAGGTGCATTTGAAGGGTTTTGAAAGGGTTTCGCAACGGCTTCCTGGGTTGAGGGCTTGGCTTGGAAGAAGGCTTTAGGGTTCACTATTTGGGAGTTTCCGAAAATTAGGGGTACCGTCTTTGGGGGTCCTTATAATAAGGATCCTACTATTTAGGGTACTATATTAGGGTCACCTATTTTCGGAAACTCCCATTTAGGTTGGGTGTTTCAGCGGCTTCTAGGGTGCAGGAAAGTTTGCTACTGTTGCTACAGGAGTTTGAAAGTTTGGAAGGTTGCTTGGGCGGCACATTCTATCGGATTCGTTGGGGCTGGAAAGGAGCAAGAACAAACCCACTGAGGTTCCGTATCATTAGCTTTTCGGGCCTGACTCAAGGCTTTACTACAAGTACGGTGTTGTCCGAAATATTTGAAGGCAAAACATCTCGAATGACACCGTAGCATTCGAGGTTGAACGCTTAGGTTCGACGTCTCAAGGCTTCTGGCCGAGGCAGGGTCTGAACTCCCGACTACAAGGCTTCGTGAGGATCTCTGCAATGCTACGCCCCACACCTCCAAACCCCAGGAAATCTCAGGCTCCTGGTCCTGAAGAAATTGTGGGCGTAAGTATATCCCCAAAAATGACACCCCAAGTCTTACAAAAATCTCCAAACATGTGATGGCGCGGCACCGGTTTCTTCGACCTTGGTCTGCAGTTGTTGCACAGGGGCTAGGCTTCAGGTTCTGCTAAAGCTTTTCTGACTTTAAAGGACTCTGCGCGGCTTGACGTAGTTTTTTGGGCTTTATACGCGTTATTTAGGCTTACTTGTCCAGTATCCTAGGGCAGCTAAAGGTTGACCTTTGGAAAATATGGGGATTATAGTCCCCCGCAAAGCTTAAAGGTCACCGACATGTGGGTAGAGTCTGAGTTGCTGTAGGTTTGGGATTCGGACTGAACGTCTGATTATCTACAGTAGAAGCCAAAAAGTTGGAAACCCCATAGCCTCAATCCTTAAGAGTAATGTATTAGGGAATCCCAGCACTATTTGGCCTTAATCCGGTTTCCAACTTTATGGGGTTTACCGTATAGGCACTTGTTTCAGGAACAGGGGACCTGGCAAGCAACGGTTTTGGGTTTGGGGTTTTGGGTTTTGTCGCTCACTTACGCACAAGGCAGGCACAAGGCTCTAAGTGGATTTTAGGTTTAGGGTTTTGGATTTTGGGTTTAGGGTTTGGGACAGGCAACGTAACACTAGCTACATAGAGTTACTTGGAAACCCCAACGGAAGCACTTGCAACCCCGCGTGCTAGATCTCCGAATTTGCGCGTGTACGTGCACTAGATATTCAGGCTGTGACAAATAAGGTCGACCTGCTGCTTGTCTCAAGCTCACTAACAGCATACATCTTCGGAAATTAGGTTTTCTAAAAAGCGTCGGTATCAGTAGCAAGGAGCTGTTGCAGCAACTCTGCTGCTCCCTGGAAAAATTCAGTCAGAACCAGCACGAATTCGCTGATTCGGCGCAGACCATGTCAACAGACCATGCCGAAAGCTCCTCCAAAGTACTTTGCCAATGAAGCTCAGCTCGCTGCCCCTGGTGAATAGAAGGCAGGCTGGGCAGTGGCGCGGGTGCGGGTAACTGGGTTGTTGGTGCTGGTGTCGGCGCGGGTGCCTCCGTGGTCGTGGTTGGGGCAGGCGTGGGTGCCTGCGTCAGTGCCGCTGTCGTGGTCGGTTCAGGTGTGGGTGCTTGTGTGGTTGGTGCCTGTGTAGTTGGTGCAGGCGTGGGCGCCTGGGTGCTCGGGGGCAGAGTGGGCACAGGTGTTGTGATAGGCGCTTGTGTGGTTGGCGGCTCTGTTGGCGGCATCGTGGGTGCCTGTGTGGTTGGCGGCTCTGTTGCGGCCTGTTGTGCCCCCTTCATCCAGCTTTCGGACTCCGCCACTTGGACACCCTGGCCAGCGTGGGGTCATGTGCAGTTCCCCGTGCACGCTTTCTTTACAACACACTCACAGAGAGAAACTGCATATTTCAGCCGTACCTCGTAGAAAGGTTCGAAATGACCTTCCACCTCGTCATCCTGCATCGCAGAGACAGCAACCGAGTGCACTCTCCCCACGGTCTGACTTGGATTACGGTGATGGTGATGATGATGATGATACTGATCATGACCACGACGGGTCGTGGTGGCATTACGCGTTGGTTTGATGCCACCACGACCCGTCGTCGCCGCTATTGCCTGTTGCGCCGGCGACAATCACCAGATCTTTAAACCGATGACCACAGAGACGATCACGACTAATTCTACTAACCACTGCACAGAGAAAGTTACCTCTAGCAAGTAAGAAGTGCGCTCAAAGCGAAAAAGGTCGCCAAGTACGGAGTCCAGAACATGCTCTGAAGGACGCCTCCCTCCTACCCCTCTGACAAGCTTACCGACAATAGCACGGCGATCTGCATCCTTGCTTATGCAACCAAAGGCGTCTCGCCAACAACTTCTAACGGCAAGCCTAACACCCGATTGCCACTGGTTTCAAGTCTAGCCAGATCTCGACCTGCAAACCCTAAGCCCTGAACCCTAAACTACCCTAAACCCTAAGCCCTAAACCCCACAAACTCCATCAGCCAAAGCCAGGCCCCCCAGTCCTCACAGACCCGTGGACATCCCTCGATGCCATGCCTCCCAGAAGAAGTCATGTAGGGGCTGCCATAGGTGTTCTACAAGTTTACGATTAGAGAGGTGGTGAAAAAGGATACTATAACGCTGCCTCCAGACGACAAAAATGGAGATTTGTGGTGTTTAGTACAGCGGCCCGCAAAAAATGGAAGAGGGTTCGTTGAAAAAGGTCGTTGTGGGATCTCTTCACAAGAACTCGGTAACGATGCGCTTACAATATGTAACAGATCATATATATATATGTATGTATGTATGTATTTATTTATTTATGTATGTATTTATGTATGTATGTATGTATGTATGTATGCATGTATGTATGTATGTATGTTATATGGTACCATACATATATATAATGTATAACATATAACATATAACATATAATACATAATATATAATATATAATATATAATATATAATATATAATATATAATATATGATATATAAAATATAATATACAATATAAGTGCTCCTCCTCTGCTCGCTGAATTCCCTTTTGTCGGGGCTCCCCAGCTCGAGGTTCCGTTTCAGACGTGGGCCCTTGCTGCCCGGAGGTTAGGGAGTCCATGCTCAGTTCGAAACATATGGGGGAAAATATGAATACTAATAATAATCATGATGATAACAATGCTAATAACTGTTGATAATACTAATAATGAGAAGAAACATATACTTTTGCACCAGTATGTTTATTGTTTAGGGACTTCAAGTTTAGTTGCCGACAGCGACCCTACATGTATCGAAACCCCAGAACCTGGGGAGACCGCGGGCACCCTGGAACCCAGGCCCTGAACCCAAGCGGAACATTGGGTGCCGAGTTGAGAACAACACAAGCCTTGGGATTGTGTGTGTACATGGAGGATCATGGGACTTAGTAAGTAAGGTTATAAGTACCTTAATTGGGGTTATAAGTATGGTTACCCTAATTATAACCCTAGTTACTAAGTCCCATGATCCTTTAGGTATCTTTGTCTTGCGTCGGCTCCGACGCAAACGCCCGAACCGGTGCTAAGACTACACACTAATCATCTCTCATACCCTGATGATCGATGCTGACAAACATGGATTAAGAGCCAGTTCCGGAACTCCAAGCCGACAGGATTCGGTATGTTGTATGCTTCACCATCGTCGTCATCATCACCATCATCAGCAACAACAGTACTAGATAGAAACCAACGTCAACATCAAATCAGCATCACCATCATCACCACCGGCACCATCATCATCACAAGTAGCATCGGCATCATGATGATCATCATCATCGTTATCATAAAAGAGAAGACGGCGACGACAACGACAGTATCAAATGGAAGCCAACATCAAATCAGCATCATCATCACCACCACCACCACCACCAAAACCGTCATCATCACAATCATCATCAACAACAACGAAAAAACAGCAGCAACTATGACAACCGCAGCGACAATGACACTGACAGCCACGGCGATATCAACTGCAAAAAAGAAGGGCAGCAACAAAAGCAACAGCTACCACAACCTCATCATCATATCCATTTTCATCTTCAACATGCTCACAATCACCACCACCATGACCATCACCATCAACAACATGGTGATAGTCACCTTCAGCAACACTACCACCGTTCTCATCACCACCACAGTCATCGTCTGACACACCCGCATCACACTATCACCTGCTGATGGTTGTAGTATTGCAGCTGGGTTTTTCGGGTTCATGTTGTGTCCTGATACCAACTACATATTCTCGCGATACTGGTAGTACTTACACAATCATGCTTGCTGTCTGTCTGTCTACGCATATGCCTCTATCGACACACACTTTTCGAGTCGTTCCGTCTTGAAGCTTCGTGCTTAACCCCTCAGGCCCCGGCATGTATAGCGCTCTGGCAATCTGCTTGTCCGACGAGTGGGAGGACAACTCAGGATACCACTCCGGATGCTTCGCCTGGATATCTCACACAGGATCATTGAACCCCTGGCCCGCCATGCTTCTGCAGTAGAGCTAGTCTGTGGTGCAGGAAATCGGCAGCATGGCATGATCTCCTTCCTGAAAACTGAGATTCTTCTCCGGTAGAACATGCCAGCCAACAACATGGAGATGCCGAGGAATTGGAACTATTTCCTGAACTCCCGTGATTGGTATGTATAGATTCTACGTATCCGTAGTTGCCAACCACGTGGTCGTATGCATACCATGTCATGGCGGCAGTGGTGTTGATGACGAAAACAGGGACCATAGTCTATAGTCGTTTCTCTGTCAAGACGCAAGACCTGGCCGCCCTCATAACCCCAACGGCTACGGCGACACTTGTCGAGGCGTGGGGAGCACAGCGGGCACAAAATTCTAGTAGCTGGGTCAGCAGCTTTTGATCGCACAACCGACGACAAGGCAAGGTGCAACAGCAAAAACACGACGACAACGACGAAGACCACGATGCAAGGTGGCACGTGAGTCTGCCGCCGGGCGGGGTGGGGTTTTTTGGTCAAAAGCCTGAAAACCCTGAGTTTTGCGTGGTTTTCGTCCTTGTTGACGATGCTTCGGATTTGTGCTTTCCATAGCTTTTTTGTCTTGTTTTTTGGCTACGTTTTTGCGAATTTGTCGCAAATACCATGTTTCCGTCTTTTATGTATGATGATTTTGGGGGTTCGTTGCGAAGTTTTTGTTTGGAAAGCCTCAAAACACGAGGGTTTTTGCATGGTGGACGTTTCAAAAATGAAGCAACAAGAAGCGGCAACAAGGGCTTCACAGAGCAACCGGCAGCGTTTGAGAAGTAACGCAAAAAAAGAAACAGAAGACACAAGCCGCATTCGCATGGACGTCATCACCCCCANGCGCAGAGCTAAATGCAAGTCTAAGCGGGCATGTGCAAAAAGTCGAGAGTCGGCAAAAACACCGTAAAAACCGATGCGAAATGCGACACACACACACACACAAACACCGAAAAAAACGATGCGAAATGGAGAGCTGAGCATGTTTTTGTACAGTGCAGCCCGCCGGCTGTTGCAGTTTTGTGCTAGAAAACACCGCAAAAACCGATGCGAAAACAAAACGCAAGTTCAATTGCGGGTGAGCAAAGCGCCAAAACTCGAGTTTCAGCACATGCCAGCAAAGAAATCGCACAACCCCGCGCGGCGGCAGACGCACGTGCTGCCAACAACAACAACAACACCAGCAACAGCAACAGCAACAGCAACAGCAACAACCACAACCACAATCACAACACGCGAGACTTCAAAGAACTAAGAGCAAGAACACGAGCACAATGATTGTCGTTTTGCTTGCCGGATCTTGCCGGCCTGACCTTTTCCTTGTCAGCGACACAAACTTGATGCCTATGCTTTGAGCTGACAACGTACGCACCCTGCCAGTTGCGCAGGTGCTGAAAAAGAGCTTCGGATGTCATGTCAGATCGCCACTCCTGCAGCTGGTGATAGTCCCTACTCGCTTGCTCGGCACTCGACCTTAGAGGACCTACGCAGCACGAGGTACCGACGTTCATCCGCGCTGTGAAGCCGCGTGTCTGTCGTCGGACGCCCTTGGGGCAAGGAGCGGCCAGGCCGAAAACATCTTCTCCGTTCTCCTTGCCTCGCACTTCGAAGTATGCCGGCGCACGAAAGCTTTTCAAGCTGCGCTCGATGGTGCCTTGATCTGCATTTCCGAACACATGCGGGTTCCTCCGCACATGTTCCAATAACTGTTTGTATGTGGCCCTTCCACCGAGATCCTGCATTGCTGTCAGCATAGCCGTCTTCTTCACACCGTTGCCAACCCAGTTGGACTCTGTGCACCTCGGTTTCCTGCGACGCAGTGGCAGCCCGTCGAACTCATCAGCACTTTGCAGCAAAAGGTCCACTTCTCTTTGGATGGCTAGCCAGGCGGTGGCCGCTGCTGCGAAGCATAGCTGGCTCGCTTTCTCCTCGAAGCATCGAATCTGCCTCTTCACATGCTCCAACAGGTGACGGATGGAACCGCAATCAAATTGATTCGTGCGCCAAGCCCGCAAGACCTTAAGCAGCAATTTCCGAGCGCGGCGCTGCAGCCCACCGCAAGGGTCAGAACTATCAAGGCCGCTCTCTTGCAGATCCTGCTCGGTCTTGTTGTCTTGGGGGTGAAGTTGCCACGTGGCCTTGCGAGGAGGGGCCAAGGCAGCGGCCAGCTGGTGCAAGACCTCGGAGAGGTTTGCCGGAACGATGTCCTGCTCGGACAGGACCACAGCCTCTGCGCGAAGCAGGCACTCCGCTCGCTCCGTGGGACGCATGTTCGTCCACGCAGCCTTCTTCCTGAAAAGCTGCTGCAAGTTATCGGGGGCCGGATGCAGATGGGTCGGAGTTGCCTCTGCGCCTCTCGGGGCAGGCTGCAGGTCCCCTTCGGAAGCATCTTGGTCCATAGGCTGAGCTGTGGATTCCTTAGCTGAACTTCGAATTTCATCCACCAGTCGCCTGCCATCTGCCCGTCCCTGCCGGCAGCACCGGAACTTCTTGAGCTTCCTCGTCAGAGAATCTGCAGCCTGCGCCCATGTTTCGTCGGCGCGCGGGACTCCAGGCGACTGCAACACTGTCAGCACATCTGGCAACACCTGCTGCAAGCGTGCAGGAAGGACTCCGATTCCGAGCCTGTCCAGAAACTTGCTCAGCAGCCGAAGTTCGGCCTCATTCGGAGAATAGTCTTGGGGGCCATAGGCTAGCCATGCAGCCACATGGGCGGCATGCTGCTGCGCTGCAGCTTTGTCGAAGCCACGCAGGGCCAGGAAATATTTCCGCACCACATGCTGCCGCTGCCTCTTCGAATGGAATTTGTCAGCATGGCGATGCAACCGCTCTGTCATGATGCCAAAAAGCACGACTGAGACTGGAAATACCGATTCTGCTGAAGAAACGTTGCTTCCATGCTTTGGTGCACGGGGTAAACACGCTGTAGGCTTACAACTGGAGGATATCGAATGCTTTTCAACACCCCCGAGCTGTGTCCTCTAGGACCTCATTGCGCGCTTCAGGCTACATGCAGAGTTCCTTCAAGGCCACTGAAGCCATATCACTCCGCAGAACCAGGAAGGACTCCCCAACTACAAACCAAAGCCACAACCCGCGGCCCTTGCCATCCCTTTGCAGAGATTCTATTTTCTCGGTGAAGCTTCCCTACATCGCCCAAACAGGATAACATCGCATATTCTTGAGGTTTAAGGTTTACCCGTCTGGAGATCCGAATGCCAAATATAGGGCCGGCACCATGCCCACATCGCGGGCCCAGGCAACTTTGGCCATGCCTGCTGGGAGGCCCAAAGGCAACTCTTCATCGAAGAGAACTCTAGCGGGGCCTCAATGATTAGAATTGGGTTTTGGGGCATATTATACTACAGTTATAAAAAGGAACCACCAAAATAGTATTGGTCATGCTTTGGGCCCCTATAGTAACTAAAACCTCTCCTAGGGAAACCCCCACAGCACTCCCACAGCCCTGTAAGCCCTAAGAATCCAAGAACTCGACCCCTAAACTCAAGTCAACCCCACCGTGAAACTTGAAAACCTAAACCCCCCAAAACCGTCAAACGCCTCATGCCCTTAACAACCCTAAGCCCTAAACCCTAAACCGTAAACCCCAACCCTAAATCCAACCCTCAACCTTGAACCCTAAACCAACAACCGTAACAACCCTAAACCAACCCTAAACCCTACGCCCTAAGCCCTAACCCCAACCCTAAACCCAAAACCCTGGAGCCAGATGAACCATTGGATGGCCTGGGTATGTGGAGCTAAACTTCACACACTCCTCCTCCTCGCGCCAGATGGCACTGTTGGGGTTTCGGGGTTAGGCTTGTTGGGCTGGCTTTATTTAGTAGAGGTTGAAGGCGTTCTAGAGTCTAGGTTTTAGGACTTGCTTCTTTGGGGATCGTGTCTCCGCTCACCTAGCTAGGACGATGAAGGTTGAAAGTCACAACAGCCCTTGTTTTGCTCGACGCTGTTGGCAAGGTGTGCAAGCTCCGGCCCTGCTACCGGCTTAAAAATTGGAATCCGTGCTTCCAACGGAACAGCCAGCACACCAAAATTCGACAAGCCTTACTGTTCAGGGCTTCACCAAGACGACCTGGGCCCTATCTTGTAAACAGGGCTTTGGGGATGCAGTCGCCTTTCAAGAAACCGCGTTTATAGAAAACCCCATATACTTGAAAAAATGGGGGGGGACCCTGCACGACGCTACAACAGCCCTCCTGACACCCGTAAGGTCCTACGCCGGATCTCAAGAAGTCCGGGTGCCCGGCTTGGGGAAAGCATGGCCGCGGGCAGTCGTGCATGCCGGCGTTGTGGAAGTAGGCCTCTTGCAGAAAGCTTTGCAGTGCGAATGGTCAGCAACGAAATAAAACTGGAGCGATATGCAGCTGCAACAGAACGTTCTTGAGAAGAGAAGAGGATGCAGGCAGCGAAACGACAAAAAACAGCAGCCGCAATAACCGAAGCAACAGTGGAGGCGGTGGCACTAACGGCAGAAACGGTGGTGGTGGTGGTGGTGGTGGTGGTGGCGGGGGCGGCGGCGNGGTGGCGGTGGCGGTGGTGGTGGTGGTGGTGGGGGCAAGGTTAAGACGAGCTGGCAAAGGAGCATCTAGCAGCGGAAGCAGCAGAAGCAACAACAAAAACAAACAAACAGTAACAAACAAACAAACAACATATAACTTCATATAACAACATACAACAACAATGACAAGCTTCAAGCAAGACTTGACTCATTGCCGTGCTTAGCCCAAAGACCCTCTATGCGAAGTCCTGCTCCGGAAGAATCGCCAGAAAGTCATGATGTTTGGGGGTTCGGATTTTTTCGCGGGCTGTCATGGGGTAGATGAGGGCGTAAGGTTTCGGGCCTGTGGGGCTTACTTAGGGTACAAGGGCTCAGTAACACCCGTCACAACCGATCCTTTTCAGCACGGAGTGGGGCACGACCCCAAACCCTAAACTCTTTCTTTGCTACTGGACTCACGCCGAGCCAGTATCAAAAACCCGAACACTAAACCCTCAACCCTAAACCCTAAACCCTCAACCCCTAGAAACCTAAGCCAGAGGAGGCCTGGAAGTCAGTGTACGTGGAGTGGATGGTCAGGCCAACATACTTGTTCGGGTGCTTGGCCTGGGTATGGTGCTTCGCGGATTCGTGGGCTTGGATTTCACTAAGACAAAGTCCCTCGCTTGTAGGACCAGTCACAATGACTTCTACGGAAGTTATTATGGCCTCCAAGTACACTGCGTTTGATGCGTGAGTGCCGGCCTGTCTGGGTTGGGACTTCCAAACTTGGAAGCGCGAACCTGCGAAAGCCGGTCTCCCGAGAATCCGACCAATGGCACATTGAGCTTCCATGATCAACCCCAAACGGCACCCGGGAAGCGGAGGAACGCTGGATGTTTTGTCTGAGATCTCGACAAATCCTTCAAGCATGGCCTTCTCCACTTGACGTCCACCTGGCCACGTCATCCCGTGGCGCCCTGGTTCTTGGAGCCTCTGACCGGAAAGCAAACCTCGGGCTGCTGCCCCCCACCCCCCACCAAAAACCCCATCCAAATACATACCTATACAAGTCGAAAGCCAATCGGAAACACTTTAGCAATCCTGCAACCCAGACCTTCCGAAAAGAACACTCGTCGGCATCGCATTCGGTCTGTCCGGGAGCATTGATGCATTGGTGGCCTCTAGCAGGCAGCGCCTGTTCAAGCCGGCCCGAGGTTACTTGAGGGGCTGGGGCAGTTGCAATTAAATCGGGGTTTGGCGTTTAGGATTCAGGGTTTAGGGAAGCTAAGGGTTTCGGGTTTACACCTAGGGTTCAGGGTTAGCGTTTAGGGCAGTCTAGGGCTTTACTGTCGCAGGGTATCATCCAGCATCCCAAATTGTGAAGCCTTGTAACGCTGCTTGTTGCGCCAGCTTTTGCACTGCGGTACGCTTACTGTGAAGAGTGGTGTGACTCTATGCTGCAAACCCCAGCCTCTAAAGATAGCATTTGCTTGATGCCTTAGGTTCCCATGAATGAGGTACCTATCTAATTGCAAGTCAATGCAAGTCTCGTTGTGCAGGAGTGAAGATCCCTAAAACCGCATTCAAAGCAAGCGAGGCCATTCTGCGCAAGCTCAGCCTAAGCTTGCGGTGCCAGCTGCGCACTGAAACACCATTGGACTAGCAAATGTCGAAGAAAAACGTAACCTTGATATCAAACAAGAACCGCCCGACCCACATCAAAATAATGCCCAAAACCCTACGATTCCAAAAAAACGTACAAAACCCTAGCATTCCTTGGAGCTATCCCGAACAGCCACGGGCAGGCCATAAGCGCGACGAGCGCAACGGAGCATGGCAGGTACATGGCCCTTGCCTCGGCCAGCAGTTGAGTTTAGACCCTGAATAATATCACCCTCACCCTTAAACAAGGTTGATCCTAGGGATCCTAGAATTATGGGTCCTCAAAAGACAAGGGGTGTTATTCATGAGGGGTCTGCATCAAGTGTGGGTTTCGGGACTCAGGATCTTTGGTGTTAAGGGCTTCGGGCCGCCAGTTCGGGACTTGAGGGAATCACTTGGCAGGGTGTTGGGACCTCTGGCGTCCCCTAAACCCTAACCCTTTTTGAACGAGGTCTCTCTGAAGTACCCTAAACCCTAAACCCCTAAACCCCTAAACCCCTAAACCCTAAAACCCTAAACCCTAAACCCCTAAACCCTCTCTCTCTCTCACAGCTGCTCGAAGCGTCAGACCTGTTGATCGGAAGCCGAGTTTCACGGCTCCAACCGCTGTACTGTACGACAAAGAAGAAATAGAAATGATTGCCAAATAGTGCAAAAATTGCAGAGGAAAGGTGAGTTCTCAACCATTAGGCTGAGGGCAACTGGCACGGACACGCCTACGCTCTTGGTTTTCACGTTCTGCAAGTCGAAACAGCTTAGCACGTAAATCCTCCAGGGGAGTACTGGGACATACATTCTCTGTCTGACGAGGAAACGGAGTCGACTGCTGAGACACGGAAGAATGCAACATATCCCCACTCGGTGACCGAGTTGGCCGGGCTGATGCAGTGAAGTATTCAGGGGTAGAGGCTGCACCTGGTGTGGTTCCCTTGCCAGATGACTCTTGCTCCTGTACCTGAAGTCTGAGCTGCAGATCACGGAGTTGATCGCTGACAGTTTGTAGGGCCACTTCATATTGTAGAACGCGCGACTTGCATTGCTTCTCCGAAATCAATTCCTCAGACGTCTGGGTGCCAACATGACAGTCAGAAAGCTTCCCCTCGAGAGTTTGAGCGTCACAAGTCTGCTTCCCACGAGAGCTGGAG
>BGNK01000726.1:34797-45522 GCA_003297005.1 Symbiodinium sp. clade A Y106
CAGCGAGAAAGCCACGCTGGACGTCAAATTCCTCCGGAGCTTTCCACCATCCATAGCGAGCGCAAAGGAATTACGAATTAGGATTGCTCTCTAGAGCCTCGTAGCCAAACACTTGAGCCAAAATGGCTTGAGCCAAAAATGGCCGTAATTCTAAACCCCCTAAGTCCCTAAACCCTAAACCCCTGAACCCTAAGCCCCTGAATTCTAAACCCCCTAACTCCCTGAACCCTAAACCCCCTAACCCTAAGCCCTTGAATTCTAAACCCCCTAAGTCCCTAAACCCTAAACCCTAAGCCCCTGAATTCTAAACCCCCGAACTCCCTGAACCCTAAACCCCTGAACCCTAAGCCCTAGAATTCGACGCCCCCTAACTCCCTAAGCCCTAAACCCCTGAACCCGAAGCCCTTGAATTCTGAACCTCCTGACTCCCTAATCCCTAAACCCCTGAACCCTAAGCCCCTGAATTCTAAAACCCCTAACTCCCTGAACCCTAAACCCCTGAACCCTAAGCCCTTGAATTCTAAACCCCCTAGCTGCCTGAACCCTAAACCCCCCTGAAGTCTAAACCCCCTAACTCCCTGAACCCTAAACCCCTGAACACATCCTAGAGATTCCGAAGTCTCTTGGAACCGCCTCCAGGATCTCCCCAGGGCACGGAGGTGAGAGGTGAACAAGTGAAGTACCTGAGCTTCGTATCTAATATAGGGGCCTTAATAATTAGAATAGGGTTTTGGGGGTATATTGTACTATATGCATAATAAGGAACCGCCAAAATAGTCTTGGTAATCACTTAGGCCCCTATCGTCTCTCTAAAGGATGAGGGCCAGTATAGAAGCCTGAATATTTCGCGATACTATTCCCTCATTGTCCCCAAAAATGCTATGCTTGCCCCACAACCCTTTTCCAAATATTCGGACCCCTACATGAAAGTTGCAGTGAATAAAGGACTCGTATATAAACTCCACCTCTACACTGGATCCTTCAGCCTCCTTCTGCCGATCCCTAAGGCTCCCAAAACCCGTAATTGAAGAACATACCTTCAATCATACAGGGATCCTCTGATTTCAAGGGCAGATTCCTGAATGAAGTTGTCAGCCCTGTCCGCGGTACCCAGCTCCCCCCAGACTCTCTGTTTGGATCAAACTCCCTAAACCCTAAACCCGCTTTTTCAAGAATTGATGAATCACTCGCCCACTTGGGCTCCCTGAAACACGCTTCGGGAGCTGTGTCGCGGTTTGCGGTAATAAAAACAGCCTAGCTAAAAAACTTAGGGGTTATATTGTTCTAGTGATTCTAGTGTAGTTCCTAAAACCTCATTCCCGAGAATATTATGTGCAATCCTCAGCACCCCAATAGAACTTCTCCGTCCAGGTGTCATGCTGTAGCCCGGAAAAGGCTGCGGAGGGAAGATGCCCCATGAGATGGCCATGGATTCCTCGTTACTCTGTAGCGTTTTTTTAGGGTTTAGGGTCTAGGGTTAAGGGTTTAAGGTTCTTAGGTTGAAAAATAAAGTTTAGAGTTTTCAGGGGGTTGTTTGCTACAGTTCTTTCACTTTTGGGGGGATGTACACAGCTTTGGGATAGAGTTGTAGCATTTCGAGTTTGGGGGCCTGGGATTGGCAACCTCATGTCGCGGGGATGGGTTTGTTTGAGCCTCTTGTTGGACAACAAGCTATGTAAATCGTAACATCCCACCAGAGAGAGCATCAGGAGAATGCAACCTCATGAACAAACGACCTGGCTGTCGAAACCGATGAAGCAGAAAGCGTTTTCAACGCATTCAAACATCCATCCAAAATCTCCCGGGAGCCGTGAACAGTAGAGTCAGAAGATGAGACAGGTCACGCTAAGACCCGCCAGCTTTGTGCAGGTACGACAGGAGCTGCCTTGACCCTCGAAGTCTGACTCCTGCAGGGTTCAAGGTTCGGGGCTCATGCCTGCTTTCGTCGTTCCAGCTCCCGAAAACCTGCCTTTACTACCATGACAACAGCAGTCACTTGTTGAAAGGCTTTGTGCTTGCTGGTCTTGTCATGTTCCTGCGTGGTTGCCAGCGCTTCTAGTGCATGGCGGACGCTACTCTTGCGACCCAGGTTGGTGTTCAATGTCATTCTAACGAAACTCTTTCAAGCTGCAATGGAAGAAGTCAAGAACGGACAGACAGGGCCGCAAAATGTAGTCGACGCGCACGCACAAGACCATAGGCACAACCAGGTTGAAACGAGACTGAATGCACAAGACTGGACGCACACAGGGTGGCAGGCTTTGTGCAGGCATCTTTTGCATGGCCTGCATGTGATCATACCAACACAAAACGGTCTCAGCTCTGGGTCTGCTGCCTTCGCCTGCCGGGCGACATCCGCAATGCGCCGGGCAGAAGGCAACCCAGGAAAGGCCAGCCACCAAGCAAACAAAATCAAGCGGAGCCGGCCCATGGCGTGGCAAACAGTACAGTACGTAATAACAAGACGAAGCGATGGAAGCAGCATCGAGAGGCAACGATTGACGAGAGCAGAACTAAGATTGGACCAGTGAGTCTGCAGCTTCTCGCGGCACAATCCGAAAATCCCCACGAGTAATTGTGAATTTCGCAGGCAAGAAAGCCTTGAGCCCAAAAAAACGTCAGGCATCAAGGTCTGCACTTAAACAGACCTATCTATCTATGTACTTGCAATCCTGGTACTAGCGCATAGACATCATTATTATTATTATCATTATCCTCTTCTAGTGACTAGTGATCCATATTCAGGAGCAGACGCTTGTTCAGATTTACAAATACTTTTCTACAAATGTTCGAGGTGACGCGAGAAGCCGAAGCTCTCCCATGCGAGCCGGCGACCTCGACTAAGGACGGTGTTTTGGGTTTAGGGCCTAGGCCTGGGGATGGTTAGGACCGTTTAGGACGCATGGAGATCAAAAGCTTGGCCTTCGCGAACAATCTCCGCCAGCCCAGGCGCATCCCGCGTCATCGCATAACCTGAACCGGAACCCTGCAGTGGTGCAAGCACAGGCCCCTCCATATGCTTGGGAGATCGAGGATTTTCTTCCTTGGCGGGAGGTACAGTCAGGATTTACAGTGCAGGGCTGGAGCTTCGGTAAGACAACTGCTTTCCAGCAGCCTCAACCACTAGCAGAACTCCGTGGCCAGCAGCCGCAAAGGATATTACACTACATAACATCACTTTTTGTCTTGGGTTGTTGTCTTATGCCTATCTAAAGAGACAGGAGCCTACCACACAGGTAAGTCCATCTCAGCACAAGAAGAAGCACTGCGCTATCGGGCACTCAGAAAAACAAAGGACCCTAATGAGGACTTCTAGATTCCTAGATAGGAGGGTCCTTCTTGTAATACCCCCTCAACACAGAGCCCTTAACTTTAAGAACTCCCCCCCTTTTCAAGCCCCACCCGCTGCTCAAGACTCAGGCCAGCAAGCCGTGGCCGATGCGATGCGCGCCGAAGTCGAAAACAGCATGACGGACGTTTTCCTTGGGTTTGGGGGGTCCAGCAGACAAGTTCGGACACATGTGGGGTGCTTTGGCTGCAGGGTTTGGCTCTAGACGGAGTTTCACACGTCCCTTCCTGCCTGTACAGTCTACCCGACAAAACGTGCCTTGGGCTCAAGGTCTCAAAATCTCACCCTGCTGAAGCAAGACCTTTATACGTGGCTTGACATGCACTCCCCCACACTAGAGCAACAATCCAAGCATGGGGTTGACCAATACGTGTCACATATTAGTCATGAAATCAGGTCAGCAGCGGGACCACCCACCTCGCCCGCATGCACCGTGATCTTCAAACCCAACTCCTCCCACGAGCATGCCAGGTCTTCTTACATGACAAGTCTAATCTCAGACTCTCAGACTCCCTATTGTTTGTTCACTGTGTTTCTCTTGTGTGCCGCACATCTGCATGCAACGGCATGCTAACAGCTAGCCCGTCAGATGCACATGCAGTTCGCATGCAGGATGCTGTAGCCGTGCAAAAACACGTGTTCCCTGAGCACACACACACACACACGTCGTACATGTGAGCGCACACACACACACATACCCCATGTATCTATGTGTGCTTTTCAACCTTCCCACCGAATCAACCAGACACAGAGAGATAGATGGCAGGCTAAGAAAGTGGTTCGCACACTTGAGCCAATAAGCCGATCTTCAGGAAAGAGAGATGCAGGCGGTGAGAGAGCAAAAGAGAGAGGCAGCAGGGGGAAGGGAGAGAGAGAGAGAGAAGAAAGCGCAGGGATTCTGGTTCTCCGGTCCAAACCATCGTCCGAAACTTCCACCTCTCTGACGAAGTAACCAAAAGGGTCTTTCAAGGTTCAGTTGAGCTTGATAGGCCCTGCTGCTTCGACATTATGGATACCAGAAATATGCGTTACTGGACCACAATACTGTGTCATATACTGTAACTTCACACTATAATGTACGATGTAGCAATATAATGTCAATATAACATACTAGCAAAAGCTATGATGTGCTATCATGGGCATGATGTACATAGGCCGAGAACTTTTGGAGCCCGACCTTGGCCAAGGCGAAAGCGTCTTCGTGGCCTTTGGGATCATCGCCCACCTCCTTGAGAGCACTGCTGAACAACACAGAAGTGTTTATAATGCTTTATAAACACTACAAGGTTTTTTGAAGTGCGCTAATCCTGAACTAGTCAGGCCAGCGAATATAGGGACCTCCTTGGGATCACTGTTAAACCGAACGTGAGGGCCTGAGTAGCATAAGGGTTGCTATAGGGTGCTTTGATATATATAGAAGCCTGACTGAACCAGAATAGGGTGTTGGTGTGTGTTCTGCTTCCAGTACACTACGGGGACTACAAGGGATCAGTGACGATCACTGTTTCATCTGCTGGCTTGCTACTTTTGCCGAAGCTCCAAAATAAACCACCCGACTAAACCCGAAATACTAGAACCCTAACCCACAGCCCGCACCCTGAACACACACCCTGAAGATTGTGGGATTTCTTTGAGGGCTTAAGCTGCAAAAACTGGGTTTGGGGGTTAAGGTTGAGGTTTAGGAACGGGTTCAGGAAAGGAACTAGGGCTTCGGGTCCAGCCGAGCAGCTCCGGCTGCCACGTCGACGCCGACCACTGCGCAGGGGAAGTCCTTACGATGCTTGGCCGCCATCCTCGGTACTGCATGATGCTATATACGCTTCTGGAGAGACAAAAAAAGGGCAGAAATCAATGTAAGTTTCGGGTTTAGTAGATACAAGTCTGTAGTTGGATCAGGCTGGCTGCCTGTGCTTGATCGATTCTCACGGAGCATGCGCCCGGGTGTCAGGGCTTGCGCCGTGAAGTTGCGAAGATTTGTGGATTTGTTGAAGGAGCACTTTTTCGCGCATCGGAGCCTTGGATCCGAACCCTGTACAGCGGAAGCAACGCTACGCTACAAGTACTGTATACATGTAGTTAATCAGTTGTATCACATAGCTATATAAAGTTATAGATTCTATTCTAGATAGTTATATACAGTTAGATATAGTTATATGTAACTATATTATACAGTTATATATGTAGTTGTATCCAGCCATCAATGGCGGACGAGAATGCTGTAGAAAAGTGGGGTCTGAAATTCGCGACTCTCCGATACCCGTCTTTGTCGTCACCGTAACCTCTTCAGTCATTGCGTATTGTCTTTTGGGCTCACGTTCCAGCCTGAAGAGTCAGTAAACGCGTATACCCGGAAGATCTATAGCCGCGAAAGGCCTAATCAATTCAGCAGAGCAGCTCGACGCACTGCAGAGACCAGGCCGGCTGGAAAGAAATGCAGCAAATAATCTGGTTCACAACCTTCGGTCGCAAGTCGGGCTTGCCCAAATCGTCGAGTCACAGAGCCGAAAGTCTAGCCCTACACCGGCTGGCTTCACGGCCTCGACTCGACTCGACTCCATCTTCACATCGTTTCCAAGTATTATCTCCAGACCTTCCCCCCTCCAAAGTCTTTCCTCGATCCGAGGCTCAACCATCTTCCTTCAGCACCTTATGACCTATGGACCCTAATCTTGACATGCCATTATGATAGTATTCTCCTATGTAAACGGCTCACATTCTACTGCATGAGATACCCGAATGCTCATTCTTATTCGCCAAGCATGCCGCAAGCTGGGAGCAGCTAAGGACTCGGCCACACCGTGGGCCTTGCCTTGAGAAGTACGGGCTTCAGGGATTAGGGTTTCGGGGCTTGGGGATTTAGGGGCTCAGGGTTTAGGTTTTTTTCCCTTAGGGTTTAGGGTTTAGGGTTTAGGGGTTTAGGGCTTAGGGTTTCGACACACACACACTCGCACAAGGCTGGCATGGCTTCACGCAATAAGTCGACTCAAGAGGCCAACAGCACACCGAGGGACCAGAAGAACCCTGAAGCCTAAGGGGCCCAGTTAATCGACAGATAGACACAGAGCCACCCCATGGTCCCACGGCATGCCACGGCATGCCACGGCATGCCCGGAGCTCGTGTGGCCCCACCGGCTCACATTGCAGTTGAAAACATGTCAAGATGGCTGTTCCACAAAGACCGGCATGTTACTCATGCCACAACTGAGTACGGTGAAATCAAGTGGTCCCTACTAAAGTCACCAGCAACACAAGCAGCAGCGGGAGGCGACCAGTTCAGAAGCATCGTGCTTAGGGTTTAGGGTTTAGGGCTTAGGGTTTAGGGTGTAGGATTTGGACGCTTGCTACACTTCTCGATCTGTGTGCGTCATCCATGCGCAGGGACCATGCTGAATCTTCTCTTGATCGTTCCAATTTTTATCCTAGGGATGTTTGGGGTTTAGCAGGTTAGATACGGTATAGTCATTTCCTCTTGGCATTTACAATTCGGACTCTACAGTTGTGTGTTCTGCCATGAATCCATGGGACAGCTTCACCCATGACCTGTCCCATATGCTCGCAATCTTGGGCCCTCTCTCGGAACTGGACTGTGAGTTCTGAACTGCCACACCAAAAAGAAACATGTTCACGCCTGTCCAGCCCCTGAAACCGACATTTGCAAAAGAAACTGTAGAAGCCCCGATACCGTTTTGATAGCTTCCTTTCACTATCTAACCTTAAATACAACGGCCCAAGATACAGGAAGTTTGCCCGACCCTGGTCCTTCAATCGAAACTACAAGCCCGGCTGCAGCCCTTGCGCAAGCCGCGCGTGACGGCAGCAAAGGCGGGCTCGGGGTCCACGACCTCGAATTTGCGGCTTTGGGCTTTGCAGTGTCGATTCTGGCCCTTCGCAGTTTCGAGTTTGGGATTCAGGATACAGGATTTGGAACTAGAGGCTTTTGGTGTAGGGTTTCAGGGTGTGTTATCTGTGGTTTTTGTTTGGGTGCTGAACTTCAGCACCCTGTTGGATCTTAGGGCCATGTCTGATGGCCTTGGGTTAGTTTAAGAAAAACAGCTCAATTCGGAACGTGCCCAAAGTCCAACTCAACTCCCAACTTTGACTACCAAGTGCGTTGCAAACGAGACTGGGAGTCGTCTGAAGATTATACACGGAGTCTGCTTGAAAAAGAAGCACCACAAGACTCTGCAAATACAGAGATGCCGAGATGCTGAAATAGTGAGTATAAGCCCACTCCAGGATCAAGCGTATGGTTTCGTATATAGCCATCAAACGTAGGGTTTAGGGCCAGGGTGTTGCGCTGAAGTTGCAGCACCAAGACTCCAGGATCTACAAGGGCTTTAGTTTAGCGCTTTCGGCCGTGGAATGAAGGACCCCGGCCTGACCAGGTCCGAAAATGTCACCCCCCGTCAGCAGATGGGGTGAGTAGCGAACCTGTGCACGCCAACTTGGGGCTGTCTCGGGATGAAAAGTTTGGAGTGCTTCGGAACGGTTCGTGATGGCTGAAACAGTAGCGCAGCTCCGCAGCACGTCACATGCCAAAGCACGTGCACACTTGACCAGCCAAGACGTGTGGCCTGCAGTAGCAAACGAACGGTAAAAACATGACAAAAAACGACGACATCACCAGAAGCACCAAAAATTAAATAACACCAAAACCACAACGAGGCCAGTACAAGAAATGCAGTACGACAGCAGGAAGACGCCAAGAACCGTTCCATTAACCCTGAACCAAAGTCGCGGTAGTGCTAGCGAAAAGGCTGTATTGGAGTACCTGATGGGCGTCAGCGAGAACATGCGGAAGAGTAGCATTGTTTCGGAATGCGGAGAGGGGTTGCAGGCTCGTAGTCTTCGGAGACGGAGATCGGCCAAACCGCACCGGATGAGTGTCTTATAAATCCGACCTCACTGACGAATCCAAAGATAACGGCATGCAAAGCAAGGCAATCCACACTGAAATGCCCGGACAGTAATTAGCAAAAACGAATGTCGGTTGAAAGCAACACAAAACTGTGTCAGGAAGGAATCACAGCATAAATACCGTCTCTGCAGGTACGGCAACAAATGCCGCTGTGTGGTGGCCTCTGTATAAACGATGCCTTGCGCGGCCTGTGCTGCGACGAAGCGCGCTCCAATCTCCTTGAAGCCGGGCACCAAAGTGCTAATGTAGGGGCCTGATAATGGTTAGAAAGGAAGTTTAAGGTATACTAGGCTATAAAATTATCTTGCTGTAACCAAGAAAGAACCCTAAGGAATACTATCATAGCTACGGTACATTAAGGTACTAACTAATTGTCAAGACCCCTGTAGTCTCGGTCTGCTTTAATCCACAGAGGGGGAGTTTACGGCGGGGATAACCTCCTTGCGGCACTAACTAATCGTCAAGACCCCTGTAGTCTCGGTCTGCGTTAATCCACAGAGGGGGAGTTTGCGGCGGGGATAACCTCCTTGCGGCATGCTTCTCTACGTTTACGAGCATCTCAGGACAGGAGACGTTCGAGACTGCCTTTGAAGTGTATGGGTCCCACTGCCGAAAACAAGCGAGAGGCATTCGGTTGTCGTATCGTAGCTGTGCTTTTCATGCTGGCCTGTGGCCCTTCCGTATCGGGAGGAGTGACACAACACTCATACTCCTCCAGTTGCCTAGCACAGGGCTCAGACACTCAGCTACAGAACGTGCAGAGGTGGGATATTCTGATTCCTCACTCTTCGCAGAAAGAAGCACACTCTGCAGACTGCCTTTTCAGCTGTTGCGGTTATGCTGCACGCCGGACCGAGCTCCTTGATACAGCCCCGGAAACCAGCATCATCAACCGGTCCGGAAAGGCCTACCCCAAGCCAAAATCGTAGCTAGGTTGCCAAGTAGCCCCTTACCAATGGGGATGCCCTTTTTCCTACTAATTACTCGGTTTGAATAAGGAGACCCCAACATAACACAGGGCACTCACAGGGCAAACTGGGTACTACTGACTGTGAGACCTTGCTAAACCCCTAGCGGCCTCCAAGGTCTTCAGGTCTCCACGGACGGCTGGCAGAAATCGGCTGAAGCAGTCCAGCATGGCCTAATGCGCTGCTCCGGTAGGAGATGGGTTTGGGTTTTCTTTTGGCAGCGTGCTTTTGTTCTTCAGCTCCCTTTCCAACCGCTTCGGGTCTTCCCGGAATGGAAGGAGTTGGGGACAGCAATACTACCCCTGCAAACTCTGGTGGCCCATCAGGTTTAGGAGTTTGGTGGTTCAGGTTTTTTCTTTTCATAAATGCTGCTATCGATGTTAATGCTTGTGTTGTTGTTGCTGCTACTGTTGTTGTTGCTGTTGCTGAATCTGCTGCTGCTGCTGCTGCGGTTGCGGTTGTGGTTGCGGTTGCTGTTGCTGTTGCTGCTGCCGTGACCGTTGCCGTTGCTGTTGCTGCTGTTGCCGTTGCTGTTGTTGTTGCTGGTGCTTGTCTTGGTGCTGTTTCTGATGATGTTGTTGCTGTTACAGTTGCTGTTGTCGTTGTTTTGCTGGTGCTGGTTGTTGTGGTCGTTGTGGGTTGTTCTTGGCTGCTGTTGGCTGCCGTTGGTCCTTGTTTGTTGTCGTTGGTTGTTGTTGGTTGCTGTTGGTCGTTGCTTGTTGCTGTTGGTTGATGTTGGTTGCTGTTGGTTTCTGGTCGGTTGTGGCTGGTTGTGGCTGTTACCTGGCTATTGTTGGTTGTTGCGGGTTGTGTTTGTTGCTGGCTGCTGTTGGTTGTTGTTGGCTGTGGTTGATTCTTGCTGGTAGTTGCTGGTTGTTGTTGGTTGCTGTTGGTTGCTGTTGGCTGCGGTTGATTGCGGTTGTTGTTGGCTCTTGCCGGTTGTTGTTTGTAGGCTGGTGTTGTTTGTTTTCGCTGGTTGTTGCTGGTTGTTGCTAGTTATAACTGATTGTTGGTTGTTGTTGGTTGTTGTTGGCTGTTGTTGGTTGTGGTTGGTTGTGGTTGGCTTTGTTGGTTGATGTTGGCTGCATTGTGGTTGCAGTTGTGGTGTTGGTTACGGTTGTGGTTGTCGTTGTTGGTGCGTTTGCGGTTGTGGTTGTTGTTGTTGCTGCCGCTGTGGTTGTTGTTGTGGTGGTGGTGGTGGTGCTGGTAGTTGTGGCGGTTCTTGTTGTTGTTGGTACTATTGTCATTGCTGTTCTTGTTGTCCTCTTGTCGTTCTTGTTGTTCTTACCGTTCTTTTGTTGTCGTGGTTGCTGTTGCTGTTGGTGTTGCTGTTGCGGATTGTGGTTGTCGTTGTTGGCTGTTGGTTGTTGGTTGTTGGTTGGTTGTTGGTTGTTGGTTGTTGGTTGTTGGTTGTTGGTTGTTTGTTGTTTGGTGGCTGGCGGCTGGTGGCTGGTGGCTGGTGGTTGGTGGCTGGTGGCTGGTGGCTGGTG
>BGNK01000726.1:45966-87177 GCA_003297005.1 Symbiodinium sp. clade A Y106
GTGGTTGTGGTTGTGGTTGCGCGTTGTGATTGGTGTTTGTGTTGGTGCTGGTGTTGTTGTTGGTGGCGGTGGTCGTGGTGGTGGCGGGGGTGGTGGCGGTGTGCTGCCGGTCGTCGTTGTTGTCATGGTCGTGGTTTTGGTAGTTATCGCAGTAGGCGGCTGTCTGCACGTGTGGATGTATGTGAGTAAGCGACAAAGCAAGAAAAGGCGGACATCTGTCATCGAGTAGTTACTTGAATGGACGAATCGGCAAGCAAATGAGCGAGTAGGCATGTCGCTCTGCGTGCAGATGTATCACTGCACGTTCTGCGAACCCTAGCACTTGCAGCGCAGCGCCTGCAGGGATCCTTTTCCTTTGCAGACGATGAGCCGGCGAAAATCCTCGAGGTTTCTGCCTGGGGCTGTGGCTGCTTTGGGATGCTTTTGGGCTTGGTGGATACACGTGCTTTGGATCGAGAGGGTTTGGGGAAACGCGGTCAAGCTCGCGGCACGTCTAACTCCGCTTGTTTTGAACATCCCGTTCCAGGACCTAAGCTCTGAGCGGGCATCCCGGCAGCAAGGATAAATTCGGAATCAGTTGATTTACCGCTTACAGTAGCGCCGTGTTGACAATCCTACAGTCTAATGCTAAGCCCGGCAAGTTTTCGGTACATGCTAGTCTTGCAGCGGCCGCTGCCTGCACCATGAGCTGATGAAGATATCATGTGGCTGACTGGGCGACAGTCCACTTTTGATTAAGCTGTAAGCCACAGCCAAGGTGCAGTTGTCGACTTCTGATCGAACAGGCATCGGTTTGCGTGTAACTGCACTTTGCACCTCGCAGGGGAGACCCAGTAATAGCCGCCACCAAGTCCCAAAGGACTCGTCAGCACAGCAACTCACGGCGGGGCTCCAACCGAGAACCCCAAGTTGGAGATCCCACAAACGGTAAGCAGCACAGACACAAACAGCAGCTGACCGGTCCAGTTCTCCTCCTAGTGGAACCTCCTCAGGCAAGGCCTCTCGATTTCGCTGAGCCGCCTCTCCACAGAGTACGAAAGCATTGGTAGGAAGTTAACACTGCCATTGCATGGCATGGCCCACACTATGTGCAGCCAGAGCCAGAACAAGCCCATGCAGCGCGTCCTTGGCCACTGCCCAAACTCCCGCAAACCGTCAACGGACTCACTCGAACACCACGGCCCTGCGCCTCCCAAAGCAGCGGTGGGTCAAAAGAGCCGTCCTCTGTAGAAGGTGTCGCGGGAAGGGCAGGTGGGAGGTACATTCGCATGCTTATAAAAAGTCTCTACGAGGCTCGGTTCTGTGCGTCCAATCCATAAGGCACAGTGCTGTATTTGGCCAGCCGTCTAACAGGCTCTTGCACACCAGCTAGCAGCTATAGTAGCTAGCCGTGTTGGCAAGATCTTTCTCCGGCTTCATCCTCCAGGAACGTCCCTGAAGACCGTTTCGCCAAGGGTCCAGATGTATGTGCAGCTCCACCTTCGGCAAAGCTCGCACCCACCTGACTGGGAAAAGTGCCTTCTCACGGCAAGAAGCACCATCTCACTGCACATTCGAAGCCCACACCATGTGGCTAAACCGCAACGCACTTCCCGAAGAATCCCCAAACTCTGGACCCGAAATGGGAGAAGGCACGCGAAGTTCCGAGAAATCTCTTTTAAGCTTGTTCTCACCCATAACATGCCAAAGAAGAAACAGACCACACACCACAAGCCGAAGGTGCTGTCCCCCCGCAGGGTAAACCCTAAACCCTTAAACCCCAAACCCTAAACCTCAAAGTAAGGCCTGGCCAACAACTCCTCAGAGTCCGCTTCGGCCGCCATGGCTTGCAAAGGCTTAGGGCTTTGGGAGTTGAGGGCTTCAGGGATGAGGTGTAGAGGGAGTAGGGCTTAAGGGTACTATGAACGGATCTGGGGTGTAGGGCTTGCGGTTTTGGGTTTAGGAAATATAGGCTACTAGGTGTTTGGAGATTGAAGTGCACGGCTTAGGTGGCGTCTGGCGCCCTCAACTTGTGGGAGGCTCGATTCATTGGTTTGTTTCTTGATGTCGCGCGTTGCGTTTTCAAGAATGTCCGCATGTCAAAGGTATGTGATGTGCGTGGACGGTTGTTTTGAAAGCTGCAGGCATACGGAGGGTCCAACGCTACACGTTAGTTTGGGTCTGGCTTCGAACCGTGTCTTCATGCTTTGAGCATATGGGCTCCGAAGGCCTGTTTTTGATGCCATCTGAAAATGCTGAAGTGCTAGACGCTCAAACGCAGTGCTGTCCGCATGAAGCCCTGCACACCGTGTACACGTGTTTCACCCGGCTACAGCAGCATCTAGTCCAACCTGACTCGCCGCTTCGTCTGCACATGTAAGCACCCTAAACCCTGAACGGCCCTAAACCCTAATTACACCCCAAACCCTAAACCCAAACCCTCAAAGCTACGCCCACACCCCGGCAAGATGGTCAGATCCACACCCATGTCTTGGCGTCCAAGAATCTTCCAGTGCCTCGTCACTTCGGAGAGACTGGGTTCAGGGTTTAAGGCTTATACTAGAAACGGGCTTTTAGGGCTTTTAGTGCTTCTACAGCTCTGAGAGTTCTGCCTCCTGTATTGCTTCACTAGGTCCACAGTCAGGCTTCAGGGCTCAGGGGTTCCAGAACACTCTTTTGCTCTTCCTTGGTGTATTTTGGCTCGTTGTGACTATTCGTATCTACTTGTGGCCAGGGCCACTGTTGGACTGTCCCATGACATGACTTCCAGGCGCTTTGAGTCGTGAGGGTTTGTACTTCAGGATTTGTTCAATAGAACGTGCTACTCCTACATTGCTTCGAAATTACACTGAAACTACACATTGTCAATTCTACGCTGGAGCTGCGCAGGTGCACCCTTGATTGCATTTTTGCCAGCACAATCATGGCAGTGTAATGTTCAATGATATCTAACCAAGGAGGCTGAAGCCCTCGCTGCGCCACCTTCGAGCGTATATCAGAAGACATGGGGTTCTTGGCTGTGGGTATCGGGTTCTGGGTTTAGTGACAGACTTCGTGGCTTCGGGTTCGGAATGTCCCAACTCGAAGCTGCAGACGAAGCTGCTTAGGGTTTCAGGCTTTGGGTTTGGGGCCTGGCTTTTTGCGTTCGGGTTTACTGCTTTGGGTTTGGCGTCCAGGGCCTGGGGTTTAGGTTTGAATAGCGTTAGCTGCGAAGGCCACAGCTCCCTTAATTCGGACAGGAGAGTCCACGGATGCCCAAGGCCGCGGCATTATGGCGGGAAAGGCAAACATCAGTGGCGAGGAGAAGTAGGCACTCAGTGTCCTTGATTTCACGGGCACACGAAACACATTTGCCAAGGCTCACATACATATACCCCTGCAAAGCATAATTAATTGCTTACTCATTTTACATACGTGCACGTATGCATGCATAGGGCTCAGGGAATCGAAAGCCCAGAAACTCAGGAGGCGACCCGATGAGGTCGGCGACATGCGGTGACTTCAAGGCAACGCCCAAGGTCTGCCCGAGATTTTGGAAGGAGGCCGGGACCCGATGCGAAAGATCTTACAGGGGTTGAAATTTCGGTTGGCTATGCGACTCCGACTGATTCGCTTCAGCATCGGGCTGAGGCACGGTTCGCCCACTACCGCGAAAGCTCTCAAGGCTCAATCAAGCCGTGCCAGCGCGAAAGCTTCGCGGCTTCATGTGATTTGGAGCAGCAGTTCGAGCTTGGAACTCGCGCGATTGATTGTGCGACGCCGATTTAGTTCAATGCTCACGGCTCTCAAATTCGCCCATGTGGTTCTCGGCCTGGCACCTTTAGTTAATTACGTTAGTAGCACAGTTCGCCTTGAAACTGAAATAACGTGTTGCGTGTGCAAATGCCATAATAAATTTCTGGATGTGCAAGCATGTCAACTGCTCATTGCAGCGACGGCCCTTTCCCCAGGCACCAACGCAAAGGCTGCGGTGGTGACGGGAATCCGCACATGGTGCATGTCGTACAGACGCTCCTGCCGATGTTCCGAGCACTGACACTAATCATGATAAGTTCTTGCATGGTTCGTCCGTCTTTCACCCCTCCATTGACAGATGCAGAACACGCAGGGTCTGCAAGCAGGTGCTGGACCAGTCCGCTGTTTGTATTGGAAAACCCAAAACGAGCAGGAACCGAAGTAGCCAGGCACGCTTCCTTGTGCTTGGATAGGTTGCTCACTCCAGGCATGATTTTAGCTGAAAGTCTTCGGGTGGGCGTGTGGCTCGAAGCCGATATCGGACTGAAAAGCCCTGGACTGAAAAGCCCTGCCCACCTTCCTCAATGAAACCGACTCCTGGACCCTAACGACGCTCTCTGGCCCCCGAAGATAAAGGAACAGGGATCTGGGAAGAGAGAACAACAACACAACAAAAACAAAAAGTGGAGTGTACGCTCGTTTTGCGCCCTCACAGTCTTGCAGCGGCAGCAGTCTCTCGCCTCGAGCTTTCTCTCACTCTCTCAGCAGAATCCCTTCCCAGAAGCGCAAAGCAAGTCCTCGTCAGGCACCTTCCTCAGGTCGGAAAACTCTCGGCATTGTATGTATATACATATGTATATAGATATGTAGACATATTCTGTATACCTACAAAAAAGGGGTTTGTTTGTCTGTCCCTCTTCACAGATACCCCCACTTCTTACCATTGCCAATGATATGCTTCGTTGGTAGGCCCCTTTTGCATCAGGACTTGCGCAATCGCCTGAATGTTTGAGCAATCTGGTATGGTCCTAAATCCAGTATTCTTCCAGCCGCGACCATATCTGAAGAGCCTTTCTGCAAGGAGCGTTATCCATATTATTCTCAGCATTGCAAGCTTTCTACAAAAGGAGCCGGCGGAGGTTGGGGTGATGAAGGCGGCGTTCGGGGTTGCTACGCTCGTGTCTCGTAAGCTACCATATGCTGCCATGCTATAGTAACTATAGTATAGGCTGTGCACTGAAAAGAACCTTAACTTGCCCTTCTGCTGTATTTCATAGTGCACTCAGCTTGCGGCCCACGCAGGCCCTCCAAGATGTTGAAGAGCGCCTGTTCTTTTTGTTGCCCAAAGGTCCAGGAATGTCCAGGATGCAGGTTTCAGGGTTCAGGATGTTTCCAGCCTACAGATTGAGAAGAGACCATGTATCACCACCCTCGCGGACGGATTTGTAGCCCTCCTGAGGCAGCACTTCTTGTCAGAACCCGCCAGGATTGCCTGCATCGCGGGGAACATGTTGATGGGACAAGCGAACCTGACGAAGTCATCCACTTTGGCTGAGGATGTGCCAACATCGACCGGGAATTCAGCTACCTGACACGAAACTTGTATTGTCTAGGGGCTACGCGGGCACATAAACTGAAAACATCCGAATACTCCGAGAACACTAGCAAATGCCTGACCTGAAGCCAGGAAAACACAGCAAGGGCGTGAACTGTATGGGGACCACCTGACTTCAGGCTTCTGGCTTGTCAAGCTACGCCTGAACTCGCCTTCCGATCAAGGCCTCACCTTTATCATGGGCATCGCCTTGAATCTCCGAACCCTTCTACAGGAACATGAGTGGAGAGACTACGTGGGGTACCCAAGTTCCCTTTGATGCTGAAAGAACATGCTTGTGCTAGCGATACCAAACGGAAAACGGCCGAGATCAGCACACCAGCGTGGAAGACAACAAGCATCGGCACAACACCTGCCCCGTGAGGATGGCACTGGATGAGGCTGGGCATAGGATATGTTCAAGCTCTCTCCATAAACGTGGCAGGGTGTCGATGAGCCGATCTCGAACTTCATAATTTGTCAGGAAATCCTTGCGGGTAAACTCGCCGGCAAACGGTTGCACTGCCCACGCCCCCTCATTCCCTCCAACCACGAGCTGTTTGTGTGTGGTGCTGACTGTCGTGTCTGTCCTGCTTGATGTCGTCCAGGAAAGACAAATAGCCACAAACAGCGATTGCACAGTACACAGCCCAAAGAAGGCATGTTTGAATCGTCAGCACCTGCAGCAGCCAGAATTGTGCTGATGCAGTCTGGGACCACAGATTTTCGTGCTACGGCGCATCTGCAGCAACTGCCAGCCTTGCGAGCAAGCCGTGGCCCGCCGACGAAGCGCAGTGCGATCTCCGGCGAATTGGTGTGCCTAAGCACAGACTGGACCCATGTCCGGTTCTTTTCCATGTTAGGCCATGTGGATTTTCGTCATGGTGCGTCATGAAGGCGAAGCATGCCATGGAGAGCACCTGATTGAGCAGGGTGCCGGCCGCTTGATAGTGAACGCCACAACAACACAATGCGCGCACTCTCCAAAAATGCAGAAGGAACCTGGAAGCCGCTCATGTTCCACTTGACCTTGCGACATCTCGAATTGATGCAACACCCTCGCACAGCATTTTACACTATTGCCGAGGCCAAGTGCTTCTTCAAGCACATGCTGAAACGAGGCGTCCTTCGCGTGGAAGTGAACTGGAGCCTGGCATATCCGAAACCAAAAACCATGCTCGATACGCATGCACACCCAGCCTTGATGATAACAACAATTGAAGTCAACAAGATGGTGGCGATGCTGCACGTGGATGTATACCTCCAGCAAGTACAAAGAGCGGGAACGTTCCTGAACCTAAGTGGCTCGTACACTGCCTCAGGGCAGACAAACCGCGGAGACAGCTCAAAGGCCACACCACCACAGTGGTCGCCCAAGCCTCGGTAAAAACAATTGTCTGGGGCTGTGGCTTCACGAGCAATAACACACCTACAAGATCTAAACCAAACAGTCGGCTATACATCCCAAGCACTGACTTTCCAATGCATGCACGACTTGCTGCGAATACTGCGTGCATGTTGACTCGGAATGGGGGCCACGCCGAAAATCCGAGGGCGATGCTACATTGAGTTTGTCTGTGCACCAATGGTCGTCCCCCCACAAGGCACACACCTACCAACGAGCATCAAACTCACTGCATCTGTGTTGCAATAATGCTACAGGATCGCACTGCAACATGAGTAACCGCCTGCGGGACGTAGTCCATGATGAAAACTATGTAAGTGGCCACAGCACCAAGCCCCTGCCAAGAACAGAGCAGCCCATCCCGCAAAAATTTGGTGCTTGTCAAACTCTGAAGCCCGTGCTTGCCTCGATAAACACGAACATATCGAGGACCATCGCCCCAGACCTGGATATGCAACTAGTGTTGGACCACCTCACACGCAAGACCTCGTGCAAAAGCTGGGAACAATCAGGACGATGCTTCCCAAGAATGTCCAACATGAGCTGACCGTAAGAACCTCGGGGCGACATGCAGTCGTCTGTCAAGCAAATATTTGTGGACAAACATCGAAAACCACGTCAGGGCAGAACCATGCCCGGTCTTCAACACGCAATCGAACAAGATGGTGTTGGAAGCATACGTAGCCACACCTTCCCATAGCTGTCATGCACCCGATCGCAACAACAGAAACGGTCAGCATTGAGTGCAGAATGCCTGCCAGCGCAAAAAGCGATAGCGACAGACCGATTCCAACGCAGCTGACCTCAGCACTTAAAACTTGTTTCACGACTACAACACTATACAACCTAATTAATTGCAAACACAAAAACCAAGTGCGGCAAACTTCTGTCCTTGTGGCTTCGATAACGGAGAAGTCATGTATCACCAGGCTGAGGTTTGTCAGGTGCACTAATTGAGACTACGCGTGGGCGATGCGAGCCACAGCTTGACAACACGCGTGGCTGGCAGCGTGCCGCGTCCCAGGCCGTCGACGGCTTCTGCCAGCAAACCTTGTTGCGAGAACTCGATGCCTCCTCCGCCGCCCTGCTCGACTCACAAACAGGACCGTATGATCTCAATGTTGTCCCTGTCCGCCAGGACGAGAGACGCATAGAAGTCATCGCGAATGGCTGCCTTTGTGGGGCGGTGTGCAGCTTGCCGTTGACACCACACTGGTGTCGCCCCTCACTGCAGCTGGCATGCCACGCCGAGACAGTGGCCACACCGCTGGGGCAGCGTTGTGTGTCGCTGAACGTGCCAAAGCTCGGACATACCCAAAGCCTGCTTCCGGGCGCCACTGTCGGCTCGTCGTGCTAGGCCCTGCTAGGCATTGAGGCTGGAGGGCACAAGAGTTCCCAAGCGGCCCAAGCCGCTGAGTTTGTCAGACTCCTTGCCCGAAGCAAGGCCCGTGCCGCTCCTCCTGCACAGCGGGCGGCGTGCACTGCTGCTGTTTGTGTTGCGCTGGTCTGCGCTCCTGGCCGGACCTTTGCCGCCTGTTGCCTGGACTTTGGGCATGTGCATTGGGACCGCGAAGCGGACGGACGTAAAAAAGGTGTGTGGGAAAAAAATGCGGACGCTGTCGAACTGCCACGGGCCGTGCGGACGATGTCTGAAGCGGGCAACTTTGTAAGCACGAGGAGATCTGAAGGCTGGCAGCGACTCGCTGCCCGAGCATGCGATGAGCATGCGTTTTGTTTCATGCGTTCGAGACGCACCTTCTCAACTCTCCCCTGCGTCCCGTGCGCGGTTGCTCTCGCAAGCCGGGCCCTTTGCTGCCCGCGCGTTCATTGTCCCGCAACGGGTGATGAGGTGACGTTCCCTAGGGCCCGCGTCCTCCTGCTGCGGCCTTGCCGCTTGCGCCGCGCCGATGCGCGTGCCATGGGCAACGCGACGTGCTGGGTGATCACCGTGCCGCGTGTGCTACATCTGGGGTGCTGTCGACGCGCGCTGCCCCTCGAGCATGCCGTCGCGCGTTTGCCGCGAAGGCGACGCCAGGGTCGCCCGCAATGTCCGGCAGACATGAACCTCGACGTGCCCGTCGCTGATGAACGGCGCATCGAGGTCGTCGCCGACGGTCTCCCCTTGTGGCACGGCTCCCAGCTCGCCCTTGACGCAACAATCGTGCTCCCCCCTCACACGACGAGTCGAGACCCACCCCCGCGCAAACACCCTGCCAGGCTGCGCAGCCGATTCGCTGCTGCCAGGCGCAAGCGTCACAGAACTTATCCCGAACTCGGCCGCGCCCGACGACGCCGCCTTGTCGTCCTCGGCACCGAGACTGGCGGCAGGTTCAACACTGAGACAGTCCAGTTCCTGCGCCTCTTGGCGCGGCATCGCGCCGCCGCCGTCCCCATGCATCTTAGCGAAGGGTCGGGTTAAAAATGCCGCACACGATCGACCCGCCACCGCCGCACCGCTCGTGAGGAATTTTTTCTTTTAACGGACCATGCTGCAAACATCCGAGCGCAGTCCCAGTGCAGCGGGCGCAACCTGTCCTAAAACCCCACCCCACCCCACCTAGACCACAGGCGGGAGGCGAGTTGGCGGCACCATCGGCACCTCAGACAAGTCAGCGAGGACGTCACTCAGGAGAGGTGGCTCGCCGTCAAGGTTGGCAATGTTGGAGATGGGAAGGGACAGCAAGCTGGCTGCGAAGGAACGCGCAGCTGCGACAGAGAGAAACCCAGACCACCGCGCGACAAAGGCTGCAACACACGCTGCCTGTTGCGAAGGGGCCGCGCTTCGCGAACGTGCCCTGCGAACAATCTGATGAACGCGGCTGCCTCTGCACTCCTGCGACCCCCAAACGTCGAGGCCAAGGACAAGAAGTCGGCACCGATGGGCACCAGCGAACTCTGGGTACATGCATTCCTTGGCCCGGCGGGCCTCAGCCAAGGCAGCGCCAGCAGTGCTGCCATGACGGCGACGGGGCACACCGGCAGTAGTGAATGGCGACACTTACGTCGTGTCAACCACAAGCTGGGAGCCACCCCACAGCAATCGTTGGCGATGACCTCAATGCGACGCTCAACTGAGGTTCATCAAGTCTGGAGGCATCGAGGTTCAGGTCTCGGACGAGGACGTTGGTGGCAACTGTAGCGCCAGCCTCACGGCAAACCCGAGCCGTTGCCCGTTCGAGCGGACCGCCCCACGCACGAAGAACACCAGACCGAGGGCAGGCAGCGACGTGGTCACCCCAGACTTCGAGCGGACTACACTCCCCCAACACGCAAGCAAGCGGGGGTTGGGGACGTGCATGCTTTTGTTGCTTCCCGCTCCGTGCTAGCTGCAGGGTGAGCCTCCGCCGCATGTCGGAGGAACGCCCGTTCCTGCAATAGTTCCCTGTTCTCCCGGACCTACAGTACAGTTGGCTCCTATACTTTCCATGTGCGCGGCTCCCCGGGGGCTCCCCGGGCGAACCATGCGCTTCGCACCTTGCCCCCGTCCGAATCGCGAGGGTACGCGTGGTGTATACACATAAGCACATGATGCGGGCATTTGAAAGACTTCGCGACTGACGTTGCGGTCCTGTATGGGCGGTTTCTGCGGGGCAGACTCGTGCCACATCGCACCACTGCCGTGCGTGGGCCTGTACAATCGCCGACCGCACTGACAGCCCCCGCGGCTCTACCCGTCAGTAGCGCTCGCGCGCCCGCTCGAGAGCCGAAACGGAGAAGCCGAATACCTTCGCGAAGCGGCGGCGGCGGCGCGTTACTTTTTGCAACAGGATGGCTACGACGGCCCTACTTAGAGCTTGTTCCTCCAGGGCACGCGCGCACCCCGGTTCAACGGGATCAACTGCGCGCGATCGCGCTTAACATCTAGGCATCGGCCATGACACACCAACACATAGCAGCCACCACCACGACTACTCCCTTCCTACCACCACCACAGTACTACAGTGCTACAGTACGACCGTACGATAGCACGACCGTACGACAGCACGACCGTACGACCGTACGACAGTACGACAATACGACAGTTCGACAGTACAACAACTGGAAGTAACAATTGCAGTACTAGAGTACTCAAGTAATTACGAAAGTACGAAAGTACGAGGGTACTGGAGCACTGGGGTACAATAGTTTTGGAGTACTACAGTACTGGAGTCCTAGAGTACTAGAGCATTAGAGTACTAGAGTACAACAGTCTTATAATACTGAATTACTACGACTACCACGACAACTACGACTACAACGACTACAACAGCTAGCACTAGCACTAGCACTAGCACTGGCACTGGCACTGGCACTGGCACTGGCACTGGCACGAGCACTAACACTAGCACTAGCACTAGCACTAAGCACTAGCACTCGCACCAGCACTACCACTACGACGACGACGACTACGACTACACAACAACCACGAATACGACGACGACCGCGACGGCTTCGACCACTGCTACCACTACCACCACCACCACCACCACCACCACGACGACCACTACACCAACTACCGCTACTACAGTACTGCTGCTACTACTACAACTAGTACTACGAAAACGACAACTACTAGAGTACTACTAGTTCTACTAGTACTACCAGTACTACTAGTACTACTAATACTACTAGTGCTACTAGTGCTACTAATACTACTAGTACTACTAGTTTTGCTAGTACTGCGAGTACTACTAGCACTACTACTACGATGAAGAGTAGTGACTACGACATACTACGACGACGACGCCAGGAACGGTGGGTGGAAAACACACGGGCGTGCGGATGCGGGCAGGCACGGGGCCTGCAACACGTCGCTGCGAAGTACTAGCAAGGCAAGGCCAGCTTGGACAGCCGACACATCCAGCCCATCGCACCCACGCTGCACCGCGGCTGATGCACATAGCCTCACGTAGCCTGTACGAAAAGCTGCTGCGAGACGCGTCGGCTATGCGTGGCATTTTGGACCCAAGCGGCGAGCACTCCCAAAATGCGCGTGCCCTCGGGGTTTACGCGATGTTACAGTGTTGTTATCCTGACATCCTGCCGCTTGGGGTGAATTCACCCAATAACCTGTCAACAACGTAAACCATGTCTCTAGCTTTCTTGCAATGTCGCAGCAGTGAGGCGAACAAATAACATACCGAATCTCGTGCACTGCGTATTTTTATGTGTGCCACCATCATCTCTGTGAATGCCGCCGGGACATATGAGCATGTCTTGCGACCGCTCCCACCCATTGTTTTGATGCAGCATGAAGAATCCGGTCCAGCAGTCTACGGGAAAAAATGCCCCACTGCTGAAAGGGGTGGCCTGCGGGAGTCGACGGCGACGTGTTTGCGATGCACATCACCGTGAGGGCAAGCGACTGGCATGCGGCGAGCTGTCTGGCCAGTGCTCGGCGAGCACGTCCCTGGGAGGAGGGCCATCGACGTAGCGCCAACAGCGAGGCTGCAAAGGACCTGGCGGCTGCAAAGGCAAGAACTGCACCTACGCTGCGGTGCTGCTGGCGGTGCGGACCGTGCTCGGCAGCGGCAGAGGAGTTGCACGAACTGGACGGCCTCTGCGCTCCAACATCCGGCGACTTCGAGGGCGAGCACAACGAGGCGGCACCGCAGGGCGCGCACGAGGTCTCAGTGGCGCGTGCGATGCAGAGGGCTGCGAGAAGCTCGAAAAAACGCAATGCTGTGCGGAAAGGGTGTGACGCTGCGCAGCAATGAATTCATCTGTACCGAACGGTGTACCCAGGACCTGCAAGCCTTGTTGGTATGCACGCAAGCCGGTGTCGCCGACCGAGATGTGCGCGTGGCGAATCCCTGCCGCGTTGTCAACACGAGCTTTGGCGGCGCTGGAGGTGCATGTGGGAAAACAAGTGGTGCTCAAGGCGCGGCAGCAACAATGTGGTGCGACAGGGCTGACTGGCGAGGTATGTGTCGTCGACGAACGCGCGGAAGCCTCGTCACTAGTCAAAATACACATCACTACATGTGGAACCTCATAGCCTGGACGCCGGTTGTAGTCTCCAAGTCGCTCCAGCTCAATGCGCAGGATGCGTCGGGGACGCATGGTTCACGGACCCTTTTGCAAACGTCCGAGCACGATCCCAGTGCAGCACACTACTGGGCGTAACGCCGCAACCAAACCCTCCCAAACCCCAACTAGCCAAAGCTCACCCCATGTGAGACGCGAGTGGCGACACCTCAGACGAATCCGCAAGGACATCACTCAACAGAGGTGTTGCTTTCAAGGTTGGCGGTGAAGGCGATGGTGAGGGACAGCAAGCTGGTGGCGAAGGAACACGCAGCTGCGACGGACAGAAACCCACACCACCGTCCAATGACGCCGTGCAACAAAGGCAGCACCACAAGCTGCTCGTGGTGAAGGGGCTGCGTTTCGCGCCCGTGGTGCTGCCACTGTGGCGACGGGGCACACCCGCAGAAGTGAGTGGCGACACCAATGTAGCGTCGACAGCAAGCTGTGAGCTGCCCTACAACGGCGAACCATTGGCGACAAGCGCGCTGCGAGTCTCAGCATGGAAGCTTCGAGGTTCAGGTCGCGGTCTAGGACGTTGGTGGCAAAAGTTTTTCTTTGCATATAAGAATCTTTTCGGGCACGGGATCTCCAAATGTAAACGCTTTCTCTTGTCCCGGGAATCGAACGTTGGCGGTGTACCGAGTACGAGTTCTGAGCTGTCAGCTAGAAGTCAGGCTTGCGACCTCCAACCCTATCCCCACCGACCCGCCATCAGATATGCACTGCAAACGGGTGGAGTTTGGATATGTTTTAATTCTATCTATCCACCGCAGACTTTTCTAGCGATTCATGCGCGGCCCCAGCGCACCTGCGAACTACCGTAACGCTGTGAGCTGCAGCGGCTCACAAGCACCTGCTCGCGCCTTTGGTTCCTGCCCACACTCTGCCCACTTCGTGCCTGAGTCGCCGCTGTCGAGTTTCACCGATGACCAGACGACGGAATACTGCGGAAGCAAGCGGCACTTCATTCGCGCCAGCAGCCTCGTCCATAGCCTTCGGACGAATGCGTTGCTCCATTCCGCCGCCCAATCTCGGGCACACAGAACGCTATCCGCACACGCATGCAACGGAAGAACGAAGCGGCGACCAAGACAGTGGTGTCAAACTGTCGGGTCAAGACCAGTCGACCGTCAGTGATGCGGGCTGCATTATACCGCTCCGCAAGACATAAAGTAAGGTATACAAGCGCAAAATGCGTCTCTGTGCATCTGTCCTCGCACGTTTCTCCATATCAGGCATCCACAACCTGTGCAGCCTCTGGCGCAATATGCTTCTGGAATGAATCTGTATACAACCATTTTCTCACCTCATTGAACTTGTGTACCACGATGTCTTTTCAAACCCCAGGACACTCTCAACACTCGAAGCCTAAGCTCCCATGAACGCTGAACCCTACAACGCCCTAAATCCTACACCCCACAAAAACCCTGAAGCCCATGCAAACCCTAAACCCTGACCCCAAGGGTCAGGCGCCATAGGGCAAGGCGAGCACTCCAGTACCCACTGCACCCGACACCAGCAGCGCCAGAGACGTCCCTGCGGCTCCCTGTGGGATCATCTGAGGGCTTTCAGATTTCAACGTTCCAGCATAAACCTTATATGAAGGGGACTGGATGAAGTGTGGTGCCGCACACGCACGCAATCCATGACTTTTCACGCTGGTTCCCGCACGCTTCTGAACGAAAGCATGTTTTTTGTTGAAGCCTCTATCGGCTTGGGGTCCCCCGGAGTGGACCTCAGTGACTAGCTTGCTTGCTATGGGGCTGAACGCTGAAGCACTTCGGGCGTCAGGTTTCAAGCTTTCGAGATGAGGGACCCTCGGGCTGAAGGCTTCGAACATACTTGATGTGCATGCACACATAAATTCGGGGTACCTTACTTTGGTGTCCTTATAATATGGATCCTACTACTTAGGGTACCATATTAGGACACACATACATACATACACATCAAGTTTTACCCATGCAGCTGCAGCTACATAAGAATCACATACGCATGCAAATACAAGTCACGAACAACTCATAAACAAGTACAGTACACTACAGTATTTTCCCGTTACGTCACATTACATTACATGACATTATACACTACATTACATACACTATTACACACATACACACATAGACACGTACACACATACACACATGCACACATGCGCGCACACACACACATACACAAACATACATACATCCATCCATCCATCCATCCATCCATCCATCCATATGACAAACGCACCAACCATGCCATGCCATGTCATACAATACCATACAATACCACACAATACCATACCATATAATGCCCTACACTTGTCATACAATACCATACAATACCACACAATACCATACCATATAATGCCCTACACTACCATACAATAACAAGCAATACCACATACAACCATACTATACCATACCGTAGGGTACCGTACCATACCGTGCCATACCATGCCATACCATACCATCCCTTACCATACCATACCATACCATGCCATATCATACCATATCACACCATACCCTCCCACACACGCGAACACAGACGCGCACACACACTCACTCACTCACAACCGTCCCTGTACCTATCCCAGAGGCGAATGGGATTCAGATTCGGTCAGATGCAGGGTTTGGGTTGGGCTTTTCAATCCGTCTAGTTCGTGTGCTGGGGACGTCGGCTTGTTTGGCAACATCCGTTGAAAAAACCCTTGAACCATTAAAACCAAAGCCGCAGCCTCTTTGCCTAATATAGACAAGCAGGAACATCCTGATGTAGGGGCCTTGAGAATTGGAACAGGGATTTCGGAAAAGTTATATGAGAGCTCTATAGGGACCGTAGCAAAGGGAACATCCTTTCAAACTCCTCCCAACTGCCTCGTCAAAGGAGAGGAAGCCTTTGTCCGCCGGGTGGCCTTTCTTCGACGCCTGGCTTCTCATCGTGGACCCTAAACCCTAAACCGTGTTTAGGTCTGAGGATCTTGGAGGGAGTTCGGGGATTCAGGGCGGGATTTATAATAGCATAAAGTGCAGGTTAATCTTAAGTCTTATAAGGCTCAACGCAACAGAATTGCGACCCCAGGTGCAGATCTGTCGGTTTGAGGCACCTTACGAGCGGGGCAGTCTGTGGCAATGACACAAGTGCTCTGCTCCCTCAAATGGAGCTGCAGTTTAGGGTTAAGGACCCAAGTAAGTAAGGCCTCCGACCCTTATTATATCCCGGCCCGGAAGAAGGCTCAAAGAGCCTTGGGGAGCAGGGATTGCTGCGCTCCGGCTGCTCGTGGGACATCCATTCTGCTCCACTGCGCCTTCACTGCTCGGTATCTATGAAAGCCAGACTGTTGTCGAGATCTAGAAGTCTTCCTCGGATTGCGAACTGTTGATGCAAAGATGTCACAGATGCTTATCTGGCGTGCTCATGCAGAGTATCTACTCTGGATTGCTGGATCAGAACTTGATGTCATGCTGGAAATCAGCTTTGCATGCCCCCCTGGCCAAGTGGTTACCTTGGTATGCCAGCCTCGAGCATTATTTCAGCATGGGTTCTTCCCACGAAATTTCAGGCACCTCCTGTAGAAGCGAGAGCACCGTTCCCAGTCATCAGAAAACATGGCAGAGCATCGACTTCCCAAGAAATGTAATGCCGGGTTCTCTTTCAGGTGGCTGCTTTTCGACTGGTGCCTAACTAGTGCAATGATTTAGAAGAAGCATCTCGCCATCAACGTTACACCCACCACGAACCCCAAAAACCTCCAGAGGCCCAGGCCCACGCTTCACGAAACCCCCAAAGTGCACAAACCCCCGCCCCTCCGCTTCTATGCCACAACCCCTTTGATGCTACAGCTCCGGCAACCATGGCTTAGGAAGCTATGCCAAATGCAGCATCAAGTAAGGCGAAAGCATCCCCTGCATAACCCATACTCAAGGCCGGGGTTACGTCGACGTAGATAGTCTGAGTTCTCTTGAAAGAGATGCAAGAGAGAGCCAACAACTCTGTGGCTGAGGGTCCTTCATTTTAACCCAGATGCCTCACACACCACTCCGGCAAAGAAGACTAAATAGGAGTTGAACCTGAGTCCACAAAAGCTGCTTCCCCAGACGACCTCAACACCCTTGAGGCCAAACCGCCTAGGGCGAAGATACAAAAGCCAATCGGACCAAAAACGAAAACACGCTCAGGCACTGACATCCTAAAACCCTCATGTCTTATTTTATTTGCGATGCTATGTAATTGTTTGTATTGATTGAGATGTGTGTGGTGTCTTATGTTTGCTGTATTATGTATTGTATATTCATATCCTCAACTCCCAAGGTATTCTGAATCCATCAAGCTGCAACTCAAAGTCCCAACAGCATGTGTGTTTGTCTGTCACTCCGACATCGCCATGGCCCACTGCTCAACACCACAAACCCGAAACCCTAAACTCAAACTCAAAAGCTCCAGACCCTTAAACCCCTGAACTCAGAAGCTTTGTGAGACGCCACGATTTTCCCTGGGGTGCACTAGCCCAGCGTCTGGTCCACACTGCGGCAATCGCCATGCCAATGAGGTTTAGGCTTTTGCAGATTTGAGGGCTCAGGCTGCAAGGTTCAACTCCTCATGAGTTTAGCAGAGTACTTGACAGGCAGTGGCGGCACCGGAATCACTAAGTTTGTTAAGTGATCCGTCCCATCATGCATCAGGTGCGGCTGAGCTTCCTCTTGTTGAAGCTGTTTTCTTTCTGGATCCAAGGCTCATCCGCATGACGTCCTGAACGCGGTTACAGTTCCAATGTCTCAAACCCGGCTTGCCACGTGAGTCGTCTGTGTCTTCTTTCATTTTTGTTGGTTATTTACTGGCTTACCTACTTACATATGCGACTCACTTCTGCTCTTCTGCTGACTGCTACTCACTTCGACTCACTACTACCCCTTCTTGCTACCTCTCCTTACTTGCAAGTGCTCCTGACTGCTGCTCCCTGCTGCACTACTTCGCACTTCTTACTACACATGTCTACTTCTTACTATTGATTTTTGTCCGTATTACTGCCACTGCCAGGAACAATACCGTATACCTAAAAAAACACTGCTAGTACATCTACCACAACCACCACAAATGCCTCTAACTAACAATACCATTGGCGCTGACATGGCACTGCCACTACCACTACCACGACCCCACGACAGCGACCACCACCGCGGCTACTGCTACCGCCACCACCACCACCACCAGCACCACCACCGCCACTACCACTTCTACGACTACTCCTACTCCTGCTCCTGCTCGTACTCCTATTCCTCCTGCTGCTACTGCGACTGCGACTGCGACGGCAACTGCTACTGCCACTGCTCCTGCTGCTGCTACTGCTACTCCCACTCCTCCTCCTCCTCCTACTACTACTACTGCTACTACTACTACAACAACTACTACTACTACTCCTGCTACTACTACTACCACTCCTACTACTACTACTACTACTCCTACTACTACTCCTACTACCACTACAACTACCACCACCACCACCACCACCACCACGACCACCACCACCACCACCACAACCACCACCACGACCACGACCACGACCACGGCCACGACCACGACCACCACCACGACCACGACCAGTACCACGACCACGACCACGACCACTACCACCATTACTACTACTACTACTACTACTACTACGACTACGACTACGACTACGACTACGACTACTACCACTACTACTGCTGCTACTACTACTATCCTGCTACTACTACTACTACTATTACTAGTACCACTCCTACTACCACTACTACTACTACTACTACTACTACTACTACTACTACGACTGCCCCCGTTTCCCGCTCGTGCTACTACTACGACAACGGCCAGTGCGACCACTTCTTCTTTTCAAACCTACCATGTGGGGAATGCGGGCTTGCAGTGCTTGGATCCCTTTGCTTTCTGGAGCACACAATGGCTCAAAATCTGACTAGGCCGAACAGCCTACATCTCTACGACTCAAAATGGCCATCACCTCTTCGAGGTGATGGATCTTGATTCTCTTGTTGAAACCTTTGGGAGTCCTCAGAATCTTGGCTGTTCACTGTCACAGTTTAGGCTCAGAGCTTCGTTATCAGGTTTGAAGTGCAACCACTTGGTCTTCTGTCCACCGTAGCTGCAGGACTGCCACCCAGCAGAGGAAGCAAGTCAACTACACAACATCCTTAAACACTGCAATCAACCATGCATAACAGATAAGAGTCCGCATGCTTGAATGTGTATATGTTATATATATATGTAGATATATATATATATGTTGACGTAGCCATACAAGTTCATGCATACACGTACATGCTAGCGCCAAGCCTACCACCAATTCAGATATATGCCTCCGTGTTGAAGGGGTATTGGGCGAACCCCGGCGTCACACTCCTAGCTCCATTTGGAGGCCGGAGATAGATCGCACGTTGAGTTGAAACCACTGCCCGAAAGGATGTCGAAGGTCCAAGAGCTTGAGGCTTGGCAAATCGCGGGTTGCCTCTTAAGGTAAGAAGTACGCGTCGACCTTCCGGGGACTGCAATCTTCGCTACTTTCTTGTCCGGTTCTCCACACTATCACTATGGTTTTGCAATTGTCACTTCGACAAAACAAACTGTGCCCACCGTTGCGATGGTCGTGGCAATGTCAGTGTTTCTGGTGGGCGTTCTTAGTCTGCATGTCGTTCTTGCGTTCTATTTGGCTTGGGGGTTCTGCAGTGATGCAACGATGCCAATGATGTTGTCGCGGTTGGTGGTGAGGAAGAGGAGGAGGAGGAGGAGCAGGGAGTGATCGTTATGGTCTTGCGCTGAGAGATGACAAGGATGACGATGGTCATATCTGTGAGAATGGCGATGGTGACGGCAAAAAGATGACAGCGACAATGACGAAGCTAGTCAGCCAGTGCAGCTAGGTTGTGATGCTGATGCCGGTATTGATGCTGGCACCAAAGCCGATGCTGACGGAAATTTTCTGAAATTCGAATCTTTGTGGCCCTGAGGAGACCAGACTAAACCCATCCAGGTAAGGAGTGAAGTTCCCATACTACTACTACCATTACCATTACCATTACTATTACTATTACTATTACTTTTACTATTACTAGTACTTCTGTCCTCACTGACAGGTGTCAGCCGCGGCGGATCTATTGAACACGGCCGGAGGTGTGGTAGCAGACTACAGTGAGGCCCGATGGGGTGACGACGGAATTTGAAACAGGGCCAACATCTCTGGGTCCGGACCCGCAGACCCCACAGCCCGCCTGGGCTGAGGTGTAGGGCTTCGGGTTCGACGTTTACGGTGGGTTTAGGGTTGAGGCCACGTCGTATCTTCAACTTCTTTGCGTCCGCTCAAGCCCCTTCTCCTCGCATCCCGGGCATTCAGATTGAACCTCTGGCAATGTTCTTGCAACTTGCTAGGAATCTAAGCCGTACATGTGCTGTAGTTTACGAAGTTGATGTACGTTTAGGGTTACCATAATAAGGAAACCATATTTTTTACTATAGATCCCTATTATTTACTATAGATACTTATTATGGTACATCGACAAGGATTCAAACAAACTTCAGCAGCGACTGGAAGACCTCCACCTCGGATCGGATCCGCGGAGGTCTACGAAGCAGGTTTAAGGGCTTAGGGTTTAGGGTTCAGGGTTTAAGGGTTTAGGGTTCAGAGCTTAGTGTTTAGGGTTTAAGGGCTTTAAGGCTTAGGATTTAGGGTTTAAGGGTTTAGGGGGCCAGACGGGCTTTAGAAAGGCACTGTTTTGGGTTCTGGGTTTTGGGGTGCACGGCTTCGGGGCCTACTGTTGCTAGGGCATCGGGCCGCAAGGGGTTTCGGGCCTGGGTTTAGGGTTTAAGGCTCAAGTTTTCGGTTTAGGGTTTAGGGTTCAGGGTTTAGGGTTCAGGGTTTAGGGTTTAAGGGCTTTAAGGCTTAGGGTTTAGGGTTTTTTAGGGTTTAGGGTTTATTTAGGGTTTAGGGTTACCCTCCACCCTCGAAATCTCTCGACCCGAGAACTTGAGCTTCTCCAAAAGCTCTTCACCCCACAAGCTCGCACCATCGAAAACCGGATCTGTCCAAGCCTAGGCTCGTAACATGGCACCCGAAAACTCATCCCTAAAACAGCGTACGTTCAGAGACCCCGGGACTGACATCTTCAGGGTTTAGGGTTTGGGGTTTGTGGTGTACGGCTCAACTTTGCAGGGTTTGGGGGTTCTACGGTGAACCGTATCCCGCGACACCCCTAGCTCAAACCCCTCCGAAGCTTAAACTTCAAACTGCAAACTAGGGCTTAGGGTTAGGAGTCAGAACCAAAAGAAGCGCTTCTGCAGATATTGCCTACCAATCCCAGCTACGGCCAGAAACTCCAACAAAACCCTCGAATTATGTTGATGTCCCCCGTCCAATATAACAGGAATCACACTACCATAAGGCTTCTATGCGGGTATTGCACGATGATTCAAGTACATTCTTGAACGGGGTTTCGGAGTTTCTACTGATAAGCTTCCACGTGACTGGGAGTTCCATGATCATCTGCCTCGGCCGCAGCTCGCCGTTGGGTCGGTTCGGGAAGGCAGGGGCCTTTTTTATTAGAATTGGGGTTTTGGGGCCCATTCTACTATCTTTATATCAAGGAACTGCTTAGGCAGGCCTCCATGGTAGACATGGGATGGCTTTGGATTCTTCAGGTTTATAGGGATAAGGAGACTTCGTAATGTGGGACACTCTCTCCCTCGATCCATTTGCTCGTCCCCATGTAGGGCACTGTCTGGAGGAGCGGTTGCAAACAAATTGGTGGAATCTCCGGAGAAGATCAGCTCCGACCCAAGGCCCTTGCTAGAAACGCCGGTAGTTAGCATCGAGAGTACTGCCATTACCCGCCATAGTAAAAAGGGTGGTGACACGAAGCAGCTGTCGTCTGCGCCGTAGTGCAGCAACATCAACACACGAATAATTCTACTGCACCCCACAAACCCTAGAATCTTCCTACATCAAAACATTTAAGTTCCGAAAACCGAGAATACGCAACCCCAAACCCTGAACTCTGAAACCCTAGATCCCAAACCCTAAACCCACAATCCGAAACAGATCCTGCACACTCCACCTTACAGCCTTCAGGCTCAGATCCAGCTTCCGAAAAGCTTAAAGTTTCTGAAAACTAGGTGTCCCTTTATTGGGGACCCTTCCAGAACAGGATACCACCTACTTGCCAAGTTGGGAACTTAACTACACGTGACAGTCGAAAGGTGAAGAAGGCCGACTGTAAGAATAGGAGCAAAGACAAGTTAGCACAAAGAGCCACCATGCTCGTTACAGACATGCCAAAGCTCATACCAAAGTGCCTATCTGAAGATCTGCATCTGTCTGTCTGTCTGTCTGCCTGCCTGCCTGTCTGTCTGTCTGTCTGGCTGGCTTGCTCTGTACGTCTGAATGTCTGTTTGTCTGCATGCATATCTATATGCCTATGTGTCGGTATGTACGCATGCATGTGTGCACGTAGGGTGTATGTGTTTGTGTATGTATGCATGTACGTATGTACGTATGTATGTATATGTATATGTATATGTATATGTATATGTATATGTACATGTACATGTACATGTACATGTACATGTACATGTATATGTATATGTATATGTATATGTATGTGTATACGTATGCGTATATGCATATGTATGTGTATGCATATGCATAGGTGTATGTGTATGTGTAGGTGTAGGTGAATATGTACATGTACGTGTACGTGTAAGTGTATGTGTATGTAGCATAGGTATGTAGGTATGTAGGTATGTAGGTATGTGGGTATGTATGTAGGTATGTAGGTATGTATGTATGCATGTATGTATGTATGTATGTAGGTACGTAGGTAGGTAGGTAGGTAGGTAGGTCTGCATTTATGGGTGCAAACCTGCGTATCTGTGTATCTACGTACCTACGTACCTATGCACCTAGGTAGGTAGATAGCTAGCAGCTTCTAGCAGCTAGCTGGCCAGATAGGCGGGCAGGTAGGTTATTAGGAAGGTAGGTAGGTAGGCAGGTAGATTGTATCACACCGTACACGCACACATGTATATGTATACATATATATATGTATACACACACATATACACACATACACACGTACACATACATACATGCGTGTATACATATGCAAGCATTTGTGCGTGATCTCTCGAAGGCCCGGACATGAGCAGCGCAAAGTCAGAGCCGCTGGATTTCGCCATGCCTGCTGTTCAGGTGGGAAATTTTGGGTCTATAGGGTTTAGGGTTTAGGGATTGAGCGGGGTCTTGCAGGGTTTACGGTCGTAGAGTTTAGGTCCCTAGAGCTTACGGCACGGGTCATCCGGATCAGGGTCTTGTGGATTAGGGTTTAGGACAGTCTGAGTTGCCGGTACATTGGCCTGACATGGTAATACATTTGACTTGACTGCGCCTAGAAATGCAATCATGTGGGAACTGATAGTCTGACATGCGCATAATGAGGAAAGAGCTACCACAAGTTACGGGTGCAAAGGACCGAAGTGCGCAGGGCAAAGGAGCGAAATTAGAGCTTCACTCAGATTGATGCCGAGGCACGGCCGCATTTCCTTGGTTGTGCCAACAAGCGGTGCTGTTGGATTGCGTTGCGTTGCGTTGATCTCGCTGACTGGCAACTTCGTCATAACTCACAAGCACCTTTCATATCATCCTCACAATCAGCAGCCGAACAGCTTCATGCATCAGCGTCCTCATCATCACAAGCACCAAAGCTCATTATCTTGGGCCCTTCCCATCCTTACCTTCGTGACAAGCAGCATCGTCGTTACCAATGCACCAACTTCTCAATCGCCTTCGTTATCATCATCTTAGTGTTCGTATTCACCTGGATGTCCATACTACGTATTCTAGATTCCCACCATCTTCATCATCATCCTCATCACCGACATCATGATAATCATCATCATCGTCGTTATCATCATCACCTTCGTCATCATCATCCAAATCATCTAATCACTAAACGCCACCTGTTCTTAAGTTGTTCTCTGCCATGTTTTCCCTTCCTGATGCTGGGAAGCACAGCTGCCAGTAGTAACGGTGTGAAAATCAGATCCTCTCCGAACCCTGATTCCAGGCCCAGTCTCTGAAGCACACGGAGCTTCACCTGAGCGGAGTCTATGCAGCTCATCCACGAGTGTTCGATGATTCTGAGGGCAATTGCAAAGATGAGGCTATATGAGGCTATATGTATACAGTCTTGTTTGTAGTCACATCTTGCTATTGCGTTGACTGCTCTGTCATGCTGTTCAACAATAATGGTAGCAGCGCAGCAGGATCGCCGTCATCGACGTCATCATGTCTGCAGCTGTTGCTTGCATGATGGCCGCATCACGATCATTTCAGCCAGCAGAGATGCCTGCATTGAAGATTCGCTCGTTAGTAATTCCCTGGTAGTCTCAACCACCTAACAAACATTGCAAACGGCGTGGAAACCAAGCACTCTCAGCTCTGCCGGTCTCCCTGGGTGCTCTGCTACCAGGAGCTGCAGCAGACAGAGGCTAAAAGGAAGCGAGTCTTGAGGTTGTCTGCCGTTGTGCTTCTGTCATCGCAAATGGCATGTTGAAACCGCGAATGGATGCTCACTGTAACCACACAAACCGGCTTCTTTTCCTCCATTTGTTCAAGAAGGCTCTTGTGGTGCGGACGACGAAACCTTCAAGCATCCGTCTCGGTATCCAGTGCTTCGGCTTTGCTCAAAAATCTCCTGAAATACCAAGGTCCGCCATCCTGAATGTCTAAACACCAAAATCCAAATACCGAATGCTTAACCCAAGCCATCTTTGACATACATACAGTTTCCTTGACCACCACGGCGCCCCTCACCCTGACCCTGTCGTAGCTGAGCTGTAGCTGTGGAAAAGTAGCAAGAGCCGTCATGGGTCCTTGAGGCCTTCCTTCCCTTGAGCTCTCAACAGAACTCTCAACACCAGACTTACTCCTCTGAGCCTATCTGCCGGCAGCAGTACACAAGTAAAGAGCAGATAGGTAGGCACATGCATATTGCATGCTACATATTCACACACACACACGGAAAGAAAAGCAGTGCAGCAAGCTACACAAGATCCACACGGAGTATGTGCAGGGACCGCAAGGGACCCCGATTTAGCTCAATGCGCAACCACGAGACACATCACGAAAGCAGCCCTGTAGCTGAAAAGCATTAAAACAGTGGGCGCACCGACGAAAGCGTCAAAGCCCCAAACCTTAAACCCTGAACTCCAAAGCTCTAAATCCTGAACCCCGCCCCAAAAACCTCTGCACCCCCCAAATCCTGAACCAGAGCCAAGACACCAGTTCCCGCCGCCGCTCCCAGTTCAAATGCCGGCCCTGGGTGAGGAGAGATTCAGGGCCTACGGTTTAGCGAGGAGGTTTTGGATGTTCAAGGTTTCCAGTCCTGCGCGGGTAGTTACAAGGGTTCCCCAATGGATTGGGATCCTGCGGTTAGGGCGGATGGTTTGAGTTTAGTCTTCAGGGTCTAACAGCCCCATGCTCTAAATAAACGTGTTGTTTTTCGGGGTCTGCTGCAGGCAAGCTCTCCAAGCGGAAAGGTTTAGGCTCCTGCACTTCAGCATGTAGCTGTGTGATGTAACTCTACAACAACCTGAACTTCTACACCATCAGCAGGGTCCGGCGTAACTGTTCTACCATGCTTGTGTAGACGAGGTGGGACGAGTGTCGCTTCTTTGGTTCCTCCAAGATGGGAGTTTCAGGAAAAGTCACCCTAAATCACAGTCCTTGATGTAATGGGATGCTTTTGTTAAGGAGCCCTTTTTCAGGCACCAGTAAGGTTAAGAAACCGACACATCAGTCGGTTCGGCTTCCGTTAGATTGTGGGTTTACGGTGAGCCGTTGGCTCACTTCGGCCTTGCGAACGTAATGAGGGAACTTGTAGGTTTAGGGCTTAGGGCTTTAGTGTTTAGCGTTTCGGGAAGGCTGAATTTGAAAGCTCAGCGGCGACCTAAATGAAATAAAAAACCCCTCCCCTAGTCAGGATTATCTGGAGACATATGGGCGGGGGTCTACATTATTCCTTTACTCTCATGGGCTCTGGAATTCGAGCTCTAGGGCACCTGGAGCTCATGCGGACTCTTGAAATGCTACAATCATGATAAGACTGACTGCTGCAAATCATGACCTTCTCAAAATCAGCCGGGAGAGAACTCTCGACAACCAAAAAAACGTTTCATCTTGATAACAGTGTTGAAAGGACTCATGATCGACCTTGCAGGTTCACATGGGATTTCAGAGCTGTTGAGATGGTTCTTCTCTGGCTTCGAGGCTTGGCATTGAGATCTGCAGGGCCTAAGCCCTTCTGAGCAGAGCCCAACAAGACTGAGGACGATCTGTTCATTTATGGCCCAGGTTTTACAGGTTTAGGGTCTTGGGCGGCCAGAAACCGAACTCTTCACGCTTCACCACCCCCCCCCCTCCCCCCACACCGCAAACCTCTGAAGCCTCATCCTCAAACGTGTTACCCCAGTCGAAACTTACCTCGAAACTTGCCCGCTGCTCCACTAAACCACAAACCCCACATGAGCCTAATGCCAAAGACCCAAAAGCCGAAAATGCCAAGACCCTAAGTCCTAAATCCTAAACCTAAACCCTAAAGCCCTAACCCTAGAAACCTAAATCCGAAACCCTAAACCTTAAAAACCCCGTGAAACCATCGTAGTACCCTTCTATATCCCTGAAGGAAGCCCTCAAGGGAACCTCGCAGAACCCTCGTGCAGTAGAAGCCTGGAAGTCTGCCAGCACATTCAGGAGCTCCTCTGTCTTCCGGCCTGAAACAACAAAGGGCTTTTGGGTCTTAGGGCAAAGAGGTGTTAATAATCAGAATATGGTTTTGGAGATATAGTATAACATATTTATGGTAAGTCTGGTTGTTAGTTTGACGGCGAAGGCGTTAGGGCTTATGGGGTTTTGCAAGTTTTCATAGTAATCGCCGTCGCCGTCGTCGAAGTCATTGTCGTCGTCGTCGCGGCCCGCGCGGCCGTCGCCATCGTCGCCGCCGTCGCAGTCGCAGTCGCAGTCGAAGTCGTAGCAAAAGTAGTAGTAGTAGTAGTAGTAGTAGTAGCAGGAGTAGTAGTAGTAGTAGTAGTAGCAGGAGTAGTAGTAGTAGTAGTAGCAGTAGTAGTAGTAGTAGTAGTAGTAGTAGTATTAGTAGTAGTAGTAGTAGTAGTAGTAGTAGCGGCAGCAGGAGTAGTAGCAGTAGTAGTAGTAGTAGTAGTACCCTAGTAGTAGTAGTAGTAGTAGTAGCAGCAGTAGTACTAGTAGTAGTACTAGTACTAGTACTAGTACTAGTACTAGTACTAGTACTAGTACTAGTACTAGTACTAGTACTAGTACTAGTACTAGTACTAGTACTAGTACTAGTACTAGTGCTAGTGCTAGTGCTAGTGCTAGTGCTAGTACTAGTACTAGTACTAGTACTAGTACTAGTACTAGTACTAGTACTAGTACCAGTACTAGTACTAGTACTAGTTCTAGCACTAGTACTAGCACTAGTTGGTAGTAGTAGTAGTAGGAGCCGTGTCCTTCGTGATTATGGACTGACCAGTCGCTGGGGATGCGGCTGTCGCCCCTGCAGGGCTTGCCTACGCCATGCACGACCCAGGCATTGTTGTGACGGCTGAGATTGCACACCTCGGTCCAGAGTAGACACGACTTCGGGCTTCACTTTCCATGCTTCACAACATATTACTGTCAAAAGCTTGTGCGATGCGTAAGCTGTTCTTTCCCCTTCCGTTCCAGCCACCCTCACGTGGCTGGGCTTGAGGGTCTTGTCAGAACTTGTTGTTGCACATCGTGGTCTTTCGTTTTCGCTGCGCTGACATGCTCAGATCCCGCATGTGCCATTTGTATGACATTTGCACGTTAAGAAACAATGCGAAAAACTCCCACAAGAACACGAGTAGTCCTGCCATTCACGAAGTCACAGCATGAAAGCAGAGGAATGACACTGACATACACTGACGAAACAAGCAGCAACCACCACGATAATTGTCCAAGCGAACAGAAACTGCTTGTCCTACCTTTCAGACTACGAACATCCCACCTAACGAGAATGCTGGCAAGACATTCAGACAAAGAACCATTGCTCAGTACTACAAACACTGGTTCCAACACTGATAGTAACAATGGCCAACAGAAACGCCCTGGTCATCATTCGTAGTCATCAACATCATACTCATCATCATGATGATCATTACCACCGGCACCCACACCATCATAATCACCATCGTCCATTGTCGCCACAGCAACCAACATCACCACTATCTGCATCAGCAGCGCCATCATCACCGCCGGTATCATCATCATCACCACCGTCATCATCCTCACAAACCTCATCACCATCATCATGATGCAAGGGTAATGGGGCCTAGTATAAGCCCCAACACGGTACAGTCCTTCGGGAGACGAGCCGAGCACCTGTCTGAAGACTACGAACTCAGGTAGTAACAGGCAGAACAACGAAAATGTTAGTATGCGCTCTTACAGCATGGCATGGCGATATTCATAACAGCATTTAAAATTCAGCATCTTCTTCATCAGACTCTGCATGCTCGAGCGGCGATAGCGCTTCTCGTGCTTTGAGGTGCGAAAGAATACGTCGTCCTTAGCCGAGGAGGCTTACCCTACGGTTGAAAGTGCATCGAAAGTCCGAAGCCCTAAAGCCTCAGCTTCCCTAGGCTTTGCGATGGGTGGCGGCGAGCGAGGGGCCCAAGCTGGGGGGGCCCCGATTTTCGGGATCCTGAACCATAAGCCCGAACATCCAACCTTGGGTCTTGTAGGGTTTGGCGGTGTGGATTTATGGCTTAGACCTAGGATATGCCGGACTTCGGGCATCAGGGGCCCCGTAGGGACAGAAGGGATTGCCAAAAAGGCGTTGTGACAGATTGCTGGTAGCTTCAGATGACCTTGTAGCCCAAGGGTCGAAAACTAATCCTGACCTGAGCTTCGAATCTGGGGAGGAAGCACCCTAGTCATATGCTAAACCTTAATCCAAATCCCTATGTTCTACCTAGGCCACCCTAAATTCCGGCAACCCTCCGACGGAACACATACCGACCTACACGCCCAATACTGGAGTCGGGTAGAACAAAAATCCTCATGCAACCCTTACATAACCCTTAACCCCAAAATTTAAAGCTTAAACCCTCTAGGCCCTAAAACCCTGTAGACCCCCCGAAAAGAACCCAAACATGCAAGCCCTCGAGAAGTCGGCGACTCGGAAACACCCGCAGAAGACCCCGAAGAGGAGCCAAAAGAAGCCCTCTGTTAGGGTTTAGCGTTTAGGATCCTTCAAGTATTTCCTGAAAGCTCTGGCCTTAACTCTAAGAATCCCGAACCCAGAGACCTAAACCTTTAAACCCTAAACCCTAAACCACCAAAACCCTCAACTTCTAAAAACTTTGCTCCGTGCGTCAACTCCTGATCTCGCGCGACATCGATGAGCGAGAAAGATGGCGAGGTGAAGCTCGAGAGGTCGTCAGCCTGTTAAATACAATGTATGTGTGTACATATATACATATATACTTATATATGTATATGTATGTAAATATGGACACATACATACTTATGATATACAACATAATATAGGGCATATCATAATATGTCAAAAATACCGAAGCACATGAGCATGTTTAAATTAATAAGCAATCTATGACGATATATATATATATATATACAAAACCATATGTTGTATATTGGATATGGCGAATGATAACATGAATACCATATCTCATACATCAGGTATCTAATGATCGGTTGCATATTACACACTACATACTACATGTTACATATTGCGTATTATGCATTGTATACTACAACTTACATAATGTAGATTATACCTACTATGTATCATTACACATTATAGACGATGTACACATAGTACAAACTGTACACTATATTGCACATGTTGTACAATATATGCTATATGTTCCATATGACATGTTACATATCGTATGGTGTATACATATATATATACATACATACTGTATAACATATGATACAAAACATATGTTACATATTACATAATACATTTTGCGTATGATGTACTCTGTACTATTTGTTAAAACTACATATTGAACAGTAGCGCTTATGTGATAAGTTGTACACTATTTGTACTAAACTATATTCAATATTACATATTACTTTAAATATTGTATACAATAAAAGCTATATGCTATATGTTCTATATAATGTGTATTTTTTTGTCTTATTTGTATCAATCATATACATTATATGTTTGTTTGCTTGTTGTATGTATACATGTATGTATGCTATGTTATGCTGTGTTATGTTATGCCATGTTTTGCTTTGCTGTGTTATGCTGTGTTGTGCTATGTTATGCTATGTTATGCTATGTTATGCTATGTTGTGGTGCGTATGTTATGCTATGATATCTCTTGTTATGTTGTGTTATGTGCTACATATCATGTCTTCTACACTACATGTACATATCAGGCATGTACACATATATATATATATATCTTTATGAATGCATATGCCAACATTGGTTAGTGTGTCTGCTCCAGGGGCCGGATTCATTAATGCAAGTATTACCGTGCGTTAATCCAAAAGCTGGAATAATGTCATAGTACAATATTACAATACAAGAGGACCCAGCATAGGGTCCATACTATTTGTTCATGCGCCCCGCCCCTCCTCCCCGGCCCGATAGCATAGCATGGCATTGGCATGGCGTGGCATGGCATAGGATAGTCTAGTAAATGTATAGTAAAGTATAGTACAGTACAGTATAGTATAAAACAACCTAACATGATGCGATATTACAGTTTCGAGTTCGAACGTTTCAGGCTTTCGCTCGGTGAATCCGCAAAAAGTACGGAAGCCCGAAACCCCCCGGCAGCGTTTGGGGTTTGGGGCTGGGAGTTTAGGGTCTAGGGCTTCGGGTTTAGGGTTCAGGGCTTAGGGTTGAGGGTTCAGGGCTTGGTATTCACGGTTTAGCGCTTAAGGCTTGGGTTTTAGGCTTCAGGGCTTAGGGTCTAGGGCTCAGGACCTGGGGTGTAGGATTTAGGGCTGAACATAACATGCTAGTATTACAGCTTCTTTTACGGGGCCTCTTCAACCATCGATTACATTCTTGCGCGACACCCCTTTCAAGGCACTTTAAATAAGGACTCCCCGAAATAGTATTGGTAATTATTTAGGCCCCTGTATTGTCGACCAACCCTCCTTTCTGCCGCCTCAAAGGAGGACATGACGAAGAACCTTTCAAGTTTGTGGGCTTCGGCTTGAAGGTTAGGACGTAAGCAGAGGTTCTCTGGTTTATGATGCTTCGGCTTTAGGCTTCGGGCTGAGGCCTTAAGGCTCAGGTTCAGGTTCTAGAGTTCTAGCAGTCGGGATTAAGTAGGGTTTGGGGTTTGGGACTTGTGGATTCGGACATTCAGGGTAAGTGATTTAGCGGCCAAGGTTCGGTTTAAATTTGGAGCTCCGGGGTTCATGGAAGGTTGGAGTACGCTTCGGAATTGGGCATGGGACTTGGGTTTAGGAGGTGGGGCTTGGTAATTGAGGCGAGCGGCGCTTATGACCAGTTCTTCAAGGATGCTGGGTTCACGCCGATTGAGGGTAGTGGGCTCTGTGCATGTGCGAGTACGTGTCTGTGTGTGTTTTGTCCGTCCGTCCGTCCGTCCGTCTGTCCCTCTGTCTGCGGAAGTGTGGAGGAGGCTCACAGCTTCGGGCCAGGAGGCCAACTTTCCGTTAACACAGCTCCTTTCTCTTGCTACTATTGATATCGGTCCATGCCTTTTATTGCATTATAGATAGAGACAAAGTAATTGGTATTGCGGCTTCGAGTTTGCCGTTTCTTGCTGTCGCTACAGATTGTCTTTGCCAGCGCTGCTGCTCCTGTCATCTGTACTGCCACAACTCGGCGAACCAATGATCTCACCGATGTTCCTATGGCGACAATCTGATCTGACAGCCCATGGTTCACAGTCACACCTTCGGCCCTCGGCCGATTTCCTACATCACCGGTCAGAGTGTCGGCTTCTCTCGGTTTCGTTTGGGGTTTCGGGTTTCGGGCCTTTCCAGGTCCAGAGTTTTCAGTTTACACCCTTCGTCTCTTTGTACCTTGCTGACCAGGCAACAAGTCTGTGACTTCCGTCGGCATCGCTGAGACGTCAACCACCATGCGCGCCTCCTACGCCATGAGGCTTGCAACAGGGACCTCAAAGAGGAACTGTCTGGCCGAGGACAGGGGTGTTTGTCATAATGTAGGCTGTTTTGTTGAGCGTCCTTCTACCACTGATCCTTCGGGCCTCTCTATCAGCTTTGTAGCTCTTCGCAACATAAACCCAACTGCTCCAACCCTGAACTCTAAACCGTGCCGTATCTACACTAATCTCTCTCTTAACCGCGATCTCCGACAAGAATACTTTTAGCTTCTGCACCAAACCCTGAGCTTCAAGCCTTCTTCCCGATAGCCCACAAACTGCGCCCTGCACTGCAACACCGCATCTTAAACCCAGCGTGCAGAAGTACCCCCTGAACCCTGCACTCCAGGCCCCCAAACCCCTACACCCCAAACACTGAATCAAATTGCAACAGATGTCCCCAAAACTTGCGTAAAAGCTTGTACCCGTTTCCCAACCCTGCGCCCCAAAATGCAAACCCCACAAAAGCCGTCTGCCAAACTCATGCCGAATGCAATATACTATGATAACATATGAACGCTTGTAAGAACAGTATATAAGCCGCAAAGCGCGAAACCCAAATGGTCCTGCGCATGCTCGCTCGTTGGAGCACAGTGGCGCAGGGCCCGCTTGACCTTCTTGATCAGCTCCTGGCTCAAGATGACTTGATGATTCAGGGTGCTGGGTTTGAGGGTTCGGGGATTAGGATCTCAGGCTTGTAGATCTGAGGGCTGTTTGGCATTAGCAGTGTGAGTTGGAGTCGGAGTAAGTTTTCCGCAAGACTTTGGGACAGGCCGGTTTCGTAGGTAGGCTTGGGTGCTGTGAAGTCTCGGGAAGTTTCCAGCGTCCTCATTATCGTGGCAGCGGAATTGGTAGTGGCAGTGGTGGTGGTGGTGGTGGCGGTGGCGGTGGCGGAGAGGGGAACGACATTGTGCATGGCCTGCACCTCTACACAGGTAGCACCGAGGACGGAAGGGAGCGCGTGCTGGCCTTCGGCACTACCGACTCTANGTAGCAGGGGCAGGAGCAGGAGCAGGAGCAGTAGTAGTAGTAGTAGCAGTAGTAGTAGTCGTCGTAGTAGTAGTAGAAGTAGTAGAGGCACTACTACTACGACTACTACTGCTACTGCTGCTACCTACTACAACTACTCTATACTACCACGACCCCTGCGACGACGACGACAACTGCCACAAGTACTGCTACCACCAGTACCAGTACTGGTAGTGGTACTGGTACTAGTACTAGTACGCGTGACATATCATAAAGGCGTGGTAGGCCTACGGCTCAGGGCATTCATGAAGCTTTCCACCCTGAGACGTATGGTCGTTGTGAGCCTTTCGGCTTTGGGGGTTTGGTTTATGGCATAAGGCTCACGGATGAGGGTTTAGGGTAACCCTAAACCCCAAACCCTAAACCCTAACCCTGAACCCTAACCCTAAACCCTAAACCCTAAACCCTAACCCTGAACCCTAACCCTAAACCCTAAACCCTAAACCCTAACCCTGAACCCTAAACCCTAAACCAGGGGGTCACCATAAACCCTAAGCCGCCGAATGTTCGATCATCTGCCGGGCCGGGCCTCCTGGTGGAAGCCGTCCTGGGTAAGGTGAGATTAGCGATATCTTGGTTTTTGGATATCTTGCTTTTAAGGGTTTAGGGAGGGTTTAGGGTTTAGGGATATCTTGCTTTTAAGGGTTTAGGGCTGAGCTTGTGGAGGGGGGTACGTTCATGACTAATCTGCGATCCGGTTAACGTTTATCCTGCCAGCAAAGCCAGTGCGACACACATCCAGGCCAGAAGGTGCTGCTGCCCATAATGCTAATTCGTTCACTCTACCTTGATAGTGTACTTGACGTAGCGCACCACAATAACCTGAGGCCCTTAGCGATGCGAACACGAGACGTTTACACCACGTCAGAAAGCTATCGAACACAAGGCACGATTATTTAGGGAGTATGTGACTAGTAGGTCTTACTAGGGAACATCCTTGCGCATTCTTAGAGTCCTACATGACGTGTGGCGGAGGGTCCAGGCCACAAACTCCTCGGGCTTGGTATGCATCTGAGTTGCACCCAAGGAACCCCCGACCGAAACAGCAATTCCAATTCCCAAGTCCGATAGCCAGCTCTCATCCAGGACCGCCTAAGGCTACATATCCGAAACTCTACGAGTAGACGCCAATCCGCATTGCTGAACCGGCTCGGAGCTCCCCTGAACCCGAAACCCTGAACTTCCTGAACCCTAAACCGAAAGCCGTATGCGAACCCGGAGCCGGCCTTCGGAAGAACAAGCCAGTGGGAAACCCTACAGTAGAAGCCCAGCTACCCATACATAGGTTACAGGGTTTAGGGTTTAGGGTTTAGGGGTTTGGGGTTTGGGGTTTAAGGTTTAGGGTGCAGCCCCAGAAAAAACGGTAGTAGTGCAACCCGCTCAATACAGTTTGTTTGTGCGTGGCTGGGTACATGATACAGTACAAGACTACGGGGATTAACAGAGAACCTTTATTCGTTCCAATCATTAAAGATCACCTAAACCCAAAGCCCCTAAACCCTAAACACCTAAACCCCTGAACCGCGTCTCGTTCTCAAGGAGGGGGGCCTTGCCAGTGCCAGGTGCACCAGCAGCGTCCTTTCAGGGAGTCGATGTTGAGCTTGATTCTTGGCTTAGGACTCAGGGGTTTAGGTGTTAGGGTTCGGTTTACGGGTTTTAGGAGTGGGGGTCTGGCTTGGGGTTTAGGGCTTAGGGCTTTGAAGTTTTAGGGTGAAGGAGTTTGCAAGAAATTGGTTTTGGTTGAGAAGCCTAAGCCCCAAACCCCAAATTTGATTTTTTGTGGGGGCCTTGTATAAAGGATCCTACGGCTTGGCACGGGGGCTAATTTTTGGTTGTGGCTATTCGGGAATTCCCAAACTTCTCCAGTGATGTCCAGAAGGTACTCCATGATCTAGACATTCATGATCGCCTTCCTCAGGATCAAGGACCACAATAAAGATCCTTCCGGTAAAACCCCTCCATGGCCCGAACTGTTCCGACAAGCAGAGGAATTTGGGGTTAGGGTTCAGTCAGCAGGCCTGCTAAACCGCTCAGTCAGTGAAGGAGAAACACACTCAGATTTTGCTAAGTTCAGAAGTCTGTACAGGCAGTCTCTTTTCGCTACGACATTCTTGCAAAACGGTCCCTAAACGCATCCGCAAGGCACCTTACTCCAGAGAACTACCCTGAACCCTGACTCTTACATCTTTACATCCTAAACCCAAAACCCTGTATCCTAAACCCTATAAACCCTAAACCCTAAACCACATCCCAAGACCCGAAACCCTAAACCCTCAACTCTATACCCTACACCCTATACCCCAAACGGCCCTACAACCCACGGTAGACGGCCTGACCGGCCGCGGCTCCGGAGAAGTTGGCACAGTGGAGGAAGTGCTCTTCCTCAGAGACTCAGGGTTTCTGCGGTTTAGGGGCTTAGGGGTTTTTGGGTTACGGGGTTGAGGGTTTAGGGGTTTAGGGGCGTAGGGGTTGAGGGTTTACCGGTTAGGGGTTTAGGATGTAGAGTTTAGGGCTTAGGGGTTTGGTCTAGGGTTTAGGGTTGGTGTACTTATGGAATCCGGGTTCGGCCCTAAACCTAGGGAGAGATAAGCGCGTATCATATCTGGACCTCACAGCAGTCCTTCCTGTGATTGCGAGGGGACACAACCCACTAGTTCCTAAGGTTTGGGGCTGCAGGTAGGGATTCTCGGGCTTGTAGGGCTTACAGTCCACAGGGCTCATTATGGCATTTGAGGTCTGCAGGGTTTAGCACTGCAGGGCATGGAGGGCGAAACGGGTTCTTAGAGTCTCAGAGCTTAAGACATTCAGGATCGAGGGTTTAGACTTCAAAGTTGCTCCTTCGGTTTTCGGCCGGGGATACAGCGGGGCTTCGGTGTTCGGCCTTGGGTGCGGGCTTTAGGGTTCGTCTGTCGGTGCCACAACTCTACATCTACAGTGTCACTGACCCAAGGCCTTCCGGGCTCGGGAGTTGATGCCTATAGTAGAAGCCAGAAAGTTGGAACATAGTTGTCCTCATACCCTTAAGGTAAAGTATAAGGGATCCTAGCACTAATCCTCCTAAAGCCATGTTCCAACTTATGGGTTCTACTATAGTACATCCAGAGACCTAGGACTGGATTCGGGGAGCAAACCTACGAAGTCGGAAGTGCGCCCGGGAGAGCCCGAGACCCGAGCTGCGAAGACAAAGCAGCTGCAGTCGAGACCGTCCTTCCAGTATGCTCCACTATCTTATATCATTGGTAGAAGACTATAGTATATTTCAGCATAGTATAGTATTTATATGACATTGTAACAAGCCCTCGCTTGGGGCTTCGGGTTCCGGTTTTGTGTCGCCCTGGCAGGGTTCTGGCTTGCACCGGCGAAGGTCTGGTCCGGGGAGCCCTGCCGGTGAGGTTCGGAGGTTCGGAGCTGAACATAACGCGAGATGTGTCGAAGCTGCCCTAAACCCTAAAACCCCAAAACCCTAAACCCCCAAAACCCTAATCAAACCCTACACCCCTAAACCAGGTCCTTCACTTAGGGTGAAGCGTAGCGCAAAGACTGACACCGAAGCTCATGATCCGAGATACGATCTGGCACTCTTTGATCCCTACCCTACATAAACTAAAGAACTACACCCTACCTGCACACTCTGAAGCCCTGCACCCTAAAACCCTCCCCCGACCTACACCATGCGTGTATAGCTTCCGAGTGAAACCTCTGGACTAGAAGTTGAGAAGCCAAAACTTATCGGAAAGCTTGTGCTGGTTGCAGTGATCAGAGATCAGTATGATTCATGATTGCGACATTCACTGGGACTCAGCATGATCTGAACTCGTCTGTGAAATGGCGGTGTTTCTACTCCTGATACCACAATTGAGGCTTAGAGCTCCCCAAGCCCCCCGTAGAGTCCATGACCGCCGCACTCTTCGCGGACCATTTCATAACGACCTGTCCGGCTCACGCCGTTTTGGGGTATACGGTCTACGGGCCAGGGGTGTGTTTTAGAGCTGCAGATGCGGCTTGCTCTAGCATTTCCATCGACGTCGCGCATTTTGTTTTGGGATGCGCAACTGCCAACCAAACCAAAGTCTGACTTTTGAGGCCAAGGGTTTCCGTGTACTTTTTGAATAGGAGCGGGATCCTTAAGTTCAAGAAAGCCCAAATCCCCGAACAGCATGATCACGCCCCCCCCCCCATCCCCACCTTTCGAAAAAAAGACATGCATGAAGCCGTGAGATCTACAAATCCTAGTTTCAAGGAATCAGTCAAACCCCACTAACAGGATTACAAACCCCTAAGACCCTGCCTACGGACCTAAAATCCAGCTCCCTAAACTTCCGAAACCCTAAAACCGTGGATTTCGCCTCAAGGTCTGCCAACTTCCGTGATGCCTTGGTCGTGCATGGGGTCGTTTAGGGCTTCGGGTTTGGGGTTGAGGGTCCAGAACCTCTGATTTTGTTTTGTCGGCTATAAGCTTTAGGGCTTCGGCTAGAAGCTTTAGGGCTTCAGGGTGTAAGGCTGTGGCTTGAGCATACCAGGTGTCGGCTTTGAGGCCAGTCGGGTTTAGGGATTCACAGTGTCTCGCACTTGCGGCTGGAGGTTGAGGCTAAGCGGAGGTTTCGCAGGTGAGTTCGAAGCGTCCAGGGTCGAGAGAGCGAGGAGCTCATGTGGGTGGTTGTCAAAATTAGGGTCCCTTTTTGGGTATCCTAAATATTAGGTGCCGTATTATAATAAGGACCCAAAAAGGGACCCTAATTTTGACAACCACCCATGTGTGTTCTTGTTCTTGCTGGTGAGGGAAGTGGTACGGCCCGGCCCGAAACCTTAAAGCTTGGTAGTCCTGAGCCCTATACCCGAGATCCCAAACCCCGTTCCCTAAACGCCCTTGAACCCAAACCCTACAAGCCCTAGGAAGAACCCCTCGAAGCCTGTGCTTTGCCAAAGATTGCCGAGCCGAGCCTCCATATGCTCCCTCTCCCAAGCTTCTTGCACTATAGGGGCCTTCATAGTTTGAGTAGGGCTTTAAAAGCTTTTATAGGAGATCAGGGGGAAAGGTGCTTTGATAATTAGACTAGGGTTTAGGGATACGTTAGTTTGTGTATAACAGTGAAAAGGAACCATACGGAGTAGGATGTGGAAAAGAATCTTCGCTTTGCGTGCGGCCGAGCAGCTGCAGGGCTTACCACAGAAACCTCAGAAAGGGAAAGCGAGCCCAATAAGGAAATCCCATCCGTGGAGTCGGGTTCCTCTACGGGTTCTGTTAAGTCGTCTTGAAAGGGCTCTATAAGGGATACGGTTCCGATGATATAGGGACCTTAATGAAAACAATAGGGTTTCTTGGTGTACATTAGACATATACACGAACTATGAGGGGATATTGCTCTTTCGCGCTTAGGATTCCGGGTCTAGGGCTTGGGGTCTAGAGGGTTTTGGGCTTCGGGTCTGGGGTGTTGGGTTCTTAAGTTTCCAGAGTTTAGGGAATCGCAAAGGTTTAGGGTCTTGGGGCTGAGAATCCAAAGCAACAACCGATGGCAACTCCAACACGGCAAAGCAGAATGCATGAAAGGAGCTTCCCATGGAGAGATGAGGGCTCCCGCCTACACCCCAATAAGAGCCCAAACACTATACACCCTAACCTCAGGCTTTAAGCCTGAAAACTTATATCAACGCGAAACCAACATGGCTCGGGCTGCCCACTTATGGTGGGAGTACTTATGCCCCTCGAAGTCGAGGGCGTAAGAAGATCGGTACGTCAGCCCATCTGCCCACAGCCCTGGCCCTGAAAAAAAAAGGTTTGCGCGACCTAGCCGCATTGAAGGGTGCGGAGTGGGCGCGGTGAATAGGTGGGATGGCCCTCTGCGTTCGGACCGCTGTTGCTGTGCTGAAAAGCATCGAGCACTCTCTTCATTATGTTGTAGTAAAAGCGTAGATGTAGCTTGCGACATCATAGCAAATACCTTGAATCCTAAACCTTTATCCTGAACCTTAGACCCTGAACCCTGGACCTGATCCAGCAGAATCCTTTGCTGCAAGGCGGCATTGGTGTCGATGCCCTCGTAGATTGCCATCCTCGGCTGCTTGCCAGAATATTATGCTGTCAGTTTTAGGGTTGGGGAGTTTGGGGTGTAGGTGTTTAGAATGTTGACTAGCTCGGCTAACGCATAAGAACTCGTTCAGAGCAACAGGGCTGTTGAGCAGCTGCATCTCCATCTTTGCTGACATTCTTGAACCATGGCAATCAGCATCAACATCCTCGACATCTGTACTGTCGTAGCTTTCCGCACAGGTTCTGAACGGCAAACCGCTGTAATGGCTAACACGTTACTCTTGAAGATCCTGTTCTCAATTGACCATGTGACATTGGCTTTGACGGCAGCAATAAACACTCTAATTCTTCTGATGGGTTTTCACGATTACCATCAGAAGCCAGGCCCTGTTTCACTTTTTCGACGCAACAGCCGCGACGACAGTGGGTGGAGCAGTAGTGGCAATGACTCATCCATGAGACTGCTGCCACATGTTGCACACAGAAACCCCAAGACGGCATCTTGTGTCACACTTCACATGCATCTCGTGTGAGTGTTCGGATTAGATAGCTCCCTTCGCGTGTTCTCCCAACAACTCGCTAACTGCTGAAAGACTGTACGTGTACTCTCGTTTACCTGGAAATCGGTAAGCTCTGGAAGGAAAGAAGGAAGAGGGAGCAACGTGGCCTACCTATGCCTCTTGCAGCAACACCCAGACAGAAGTTCTCTTGAGAAGTCCGGCCGCTGTTGCAAGACTTGCAAATACCGAAAATATCTGCAAGTTTCGGATCGAGCTTCGAATCCACCACCTAGGGACCTAGAAGCCAGAACCCCCAAGCCCCCTAACATCGTTCAGGCGGCAAATCTGCGATCTTTGTCGAGGATTCGGGGTCTTGAAGGGTTTCGACCTTCGAAGCAAAAGGGCTTTAGGGCAGAAGAGTTGGAGGGTTTCGGGTTTGGGGGTTTACAGATTTGGGGCTCGGAAGGTGGCTGAGTCCAATGATAGGTGCAGCGGCAGTCACAGACACACCTGATTGCACAAGGCCAAAAAGATTTCATCGAAGGACGTCACCACTTAGTAAAGTTCTTCCGACACTTCACACCCTTTCCTCCTTCCCTGTTTGGGCCGCTGCAATCTCCCTTCCCTTGCCAGCATCCATGATGTCCACACTGAAGTCGATGTCCAGGTATTCCTTGGTGGACATGTGACCCCCGCCAACGCCAGGAATGCATGCCCTAAACCCCAAAACCTTCAACCCTAAAACCCTAAACTCTAAACCCCAAACCATCTAAAAGCAGTCAACGGACCGAATGCTCCACCACTTCCGTGAACTCCACGTCCTCGCGCGGCCCACGAGGCTTGGGCTCTTCGAAGTTTTTTGTATACCTAATATACCCATAATAAATAAAAAAAACTCTAAACATACTATTGTACACTAGACTACACTATGATGCAGCATAGGCTTTAGGATTTCGGGGTTTTGGAAGTTTCAGCTGGATTTGAGAGTTGCCGATCAGCGCTAGGATGGGGTTCGCGCTTCGCCCCTGTCAGGGAGCACTTGGGGTGTCGGACCGACAGCTTGGCTTTTGAAAGCAGGAGTCGAACTAAAAAGGGATGCTAGGGTTCAGGGGTCTAGGGTCTGAGCCCAAAAAACGTTGAGAACCCTGAGAAGACTTCTAAACCCTAGGCCCTAGAAGCTCCACCTGCCCAGGGCTGTCGGGTTCAGGGTTCAGGCTTTGCGGTGTAGGGTTGAGCTCTATGAAAACTCCCCCTGAATCCTAAAACCTTACATGCGAAAACCCTAGTAGAACAAATCTTGAAACCCAAAACCGCCTGCCTACAACACACAACCCTGAATCCTTGCATATGAACCCTGAGCCATGAACCAGGTGAAACTCTGAAGCCGACAAACCCCAACCAACATAGCATAAGGGGTCTTGTCCCCGAAAGACAAGATTAGGGTTTAGGGTTTATTATGCATCGGTGCCTGTCTGTGCCCTCACAAACACCCGGCCTCTAGGAGTTTTCTGACCACGCTGTCGAGCTGCTTCTTCATCCACTTGGCCTGTCACTGCAGCTTACGAGGGTGACGCCCGTCGTCGTCGTGATAGTAGTAGTGATAACAGCATGATTGGGTAGTAGTAGTTGTTGGCAGCACGTGCGTCTGCCGCCGCGTGGGGTGGTGCGATTTCTTGGCTGGCATGTGCTGAAACTCGAGTTTTGGCACTTTGGCCCTTGGACAAAAAATTTGGGTTTT
>BGNK01000726.1:87854-183103 GCA_003297005.1 Symbiodinium sp. clade A Y106
GGCAGAGCGCGTGACTTTTTATCCCCCCAGTCTTGGGCTTCAAACGGTCGCCTTCGAGGCTTGACGTGCGGTGTGTAATCCTGGGTAGAACAAGGTATAGTGGCCACTAATTATAAGCCCTAAACTTTAAACCCTGAACCCTCAATGCTAAACCATAAACCCGACATCCAACGCCCTAAACTCTGAATTCAAAGCAAAACGCAGAGCTTCCCTTCATCCTGCAGAGGCCAGGTGCTCACAGATTCACAGCGCTTGGGGTTTAGGGTTCAGGGGCTTAAGCGGCTTAAGGTCTAGAGAGTTTAGGGGTTTTGTTTGGCCCTGCCCACACACCTGTCCCCGAAAAACAATGGAAAATTGTAAAGCTTCTGTGTAAACACCCAATGGTTGGAGCAGTATAAGCCAAACAACTGAAATGTGGTGTTTGTCTTGGTGCCTGTACCTCGGGGCATGTTGCAATCCTACACTGATACTACAGGCTCCTATACTCAAAGCCACTGCCAAACTTCGCCTACACTCGCATCCGGATCCTTTTGCTCCCGGCCTCCTTCTTGTCATTCACAAGACAGGCGATGGCACCCCGGTCACCCTGCGGAGAAATCGGAAAGAATGGTATAGATGTTACTAGTATTGCTGTTGCGGTTGTCATCATGACCATCATCATCCACATCAATGTATATGCATGTATGTATGTATGAGTGTATACTTATGTGTGTATGCATGCATGCATGCATGCATGCATGCATGCATGTATATGTACTTATGTGTGTGTGAGCATGTATATGTACATGCACACACATATACATATGTTTATACATACACATGTACATATATATATATATGTATATATATATGTATACATATGCATATATGCACATATAAAAATACATGTCATGTATGATGCCTGGTGGTGTCTATCCATCTGTTTTTGGACCGACTGTATTCATGCATGAGTATATGTAGAAAGAGACAACAAGAAAGAAAAACATGGGCCGCATGCAAGACGATATAGTAGGGAGCTGCCACCAAACATGCTCCATTAATTTGCACAAAGGCATGCATTGCTCTTGCCCTTAAACCCTAAACCCTAAGCCCTAAACCCCCTGAACCCTCGTTGAGGAATCGAGGATGCGGGCCCGGCCTTACCCACTGCCACGACTCTTGGCTTGAAGGTCTTGGACTTGATGCGCTCCTCCACCTAAGGCAAGAATCAGGATGCATTTTTCTTGCTGGCAAAGCGACACAAGGCTTTAGGCTCTAGGGTCTGGGGTTTAGTCTTACGGCTTACACCATCATGAGATGCAGTGGAGCCTCAGATTCAATCACGGAGGAAGTCTCAGCAAAACGAGAGGAGACTTTCACTGCAGCCTGATACTCTGAGCTCTCTCTAAAGAGGTTCAATCCCAAGCCGGCATTCCTACACTGACATGAACCTAAGCGCAGCAACCGTACAAGCCGAACAAAGAAGGAAACCAAACAAATCCCGAATTCGCTTGCTACGTCCCGCAACATAGGCCGGCACTTGTGCTGCCAAGGCTTCATGAGCTTCGAAAGGCTTCACAGGGTTGCAAGGGCTTCACATGAGAGAACTACAAACTCCAGCTCCCTGCTCCTAGAGCCCGGCGCCTCGTCACGGAAGCTGGTCGCCGAAAGCCGCGCTCCCAGCGCCTGTAGCACTGTTGCATTTGAAGCCGTCGCAGATACATGGGTATACATTAGTCTAGTAACCAGCAAGTATGTATACATATACACTGCATGGGCATGGATGCATACATACATACATACACATACACACGCACACACACACACACATACATACACATACACACATACATACATACATACGTACATACTTACATGCATAAACAGACAATGCACATGCATCGGTGCTTGAGGGTTCAGAATAGCAGCTACAATCGAACCCGCAGACTTTCAGAAACAAACAGTCTTGCGAAAATGTCTCCAGTACGTAGCCTCGTGGCAGCCCTAAGCTCGACCCGTGACATGCCGCGACAGAACTGCATAAAAATGCCACACTGTTTGGGGAGCTCATCACTTACCATAGTCGGCTACACTGCAACAGATAATCAGACCATGTATGATGGTGCATTGTAACATTGTAATACGATGCAGAGGCCACCTCATCAGCCTAAATCCCTACGCCCTAAACTTGCGCAGCCCTGACATCCGAAGCCCAGTTCCCCTGACCCTGAACCTCGACCTCTAAGCTCTAGAGCCCCACCTAAAACCCCAAAAAGTAGGTAAGAAAATTGCTAAACACCTATATAAGGCTATTATTCTACATGCATTTGGGGTCCAGGTATTCCGCTGAACCCGCAAACCCTAAACCCTTAAACCCAACAAATACCTTAGCGCTCGGTCCCGCTAGGTAACATAGGGGCCTTAATAATTACCTAGACCATATTGGGGGGCTCCTTACGACAAACATAGTCTAACATACCCCAAAACCCCATTCTAACTATTTGTCCCCATATTCTAGAACCTTAGTGTAGATCCCTTATACAACCCTTTAAAGGAACCCTTGAAGGCAGCCTGTTCTAATGACTAAGGCCCCTATGGTGAAGTATATGATCATCCCACCCTGCCTCCACCGACTGCATGGTCGCTCTCTGGAAAGCCTTTCGGTTTTTGCCCTGGGCGAAATGCGAGGATCTGGGGTTCACCTGAGACTACCTAGGATAGTTTCAGGTGAAGGGTTTAGGGTTTAGGGTTTAGGGTTTGGGGTTGGGGTTTGGGGTGGGGGTCCCGCTATGCGCACTAGCTTACAAAAAAGGAGAGCATGTCATGCTAGTTCTCTAAGGTCCATGGTAGAGCATAGGGTCTGACGTGTGGGTGTGGGGTCGAGGGTTCGGGATCCAGGATTTGCAGTCTAGTCGGGATATCAGGCTTTACTTCCAGGATGGCCGGGAGCTTTGCTATCACTGCTTGCACACTGATTTTTGTAGGGATCAAACATAAAGGAATCACAACACTGTTTATCCCAAGACGGAAAAATCTCCATAAATCCAAAGCGTTGAACTCTAGTCAGGATTTCCAGGGTCAGGGTTTAGGGCGTTTAGGGTTTTAGGGTTTTAGGGCTTTTAGGGTTTAGGGTTTAGGGTTCCAGGATCTACAGGGCTTCGGGTGAGTCGCGTCATGCAGCGGGAAGTCTACCCGACCCTAAACCCTACGTCTCAAACTTCGAAAGGCCCCCACCAGAAAGTTCACTGGACGATACGGTTTAGGGTTTAGGGTTTAGGGTGATACCTTCCTTGCCTATCAGAAAACCTGCACTTCTCATCCAATCCGAAGACACAGAGCAGACTGCCGAGGTGGCCTTCGTCAACAGCCAGCCTCAGCATCGCAGTTTGCGGCCAGGTACGTGGGATGGCTTCGGGAAGCAAGGCGTAGGGACTATTAGGGTTGCTGTCATTGCTTTGTTCGTGTTCTTGCTACTGCTATTGCTACAGCTGCTACTTCTAATATTCCTCCTCCTCCTACTCCTACTACGACGACTACAACCACTACTACCACTACTACTAACCACAATACCACCAGGGGGATAACGACAACGATGTCGACTCCAATAGTTGCTAGCAGTTACTGGCATTCTGGTGGTCAGAGTGTTGCTTAAGACTCTGTGGGTGTATCCTCGGCTTTGGCTTTCGGATGTCGAGCTCCAGTCCCGCCTTCCGCAGCCACATTCCGAAAAGCCAGAAGCTCAAGCATGCTGATTAGAACCAGCTCTCTAACAAACCTCATTGGTAGCGACAATGGTAAGTAGCAGTCATGAAAGTCGTGGCAATAGCAATAGCAGCAGCAGCAGCAACAACAGCACGAATGCCAGACACGAACATCCATACCAACAGCAGCGCGAACGTAAATACAACCTGCTGGCACGACTACTACGACAAATAACGACTGTGATGAGCATCGTCAATATATCATCAAGTCACCGACCACGAACGAGGGGAGTGCTGCCCGAGGCGGTGGTGCAGGAGGATAAGAACGCCACGACCGTCATCGACTGACAACATTTGACCTGTGAATGGCCATGAAACAACACTGAAACTCACTAATCAATCATAAACAGAATAACTGTAGTTGCCGTAGATATGACCATCAAGGTCATCAGCCTCGAAATCTTCTCATAATCACAGTCGTAATCCAAACTGAAGCACGAATGGCAAAAGCAAAATTCGCAGATGAGCACCGCGTCTCAACCCGTACAAACATGCTGTTCAAGGCTGCTGCTGGTTGGGTCCTGGATCTGCTTTGCAAGCTCCGTCGCCTGAGACCCACGCACCCAAAAGACGCAATGCTTCATAATGGCGTGTCCCTACGACCTTGACCCTGAACCCTGAAACCTGAACCCCTCAAGTTCGGGTCTGAAATGTCGGGCTCAACCCTCGAAAGCATCAAATAGAACCCTCAGCTCAGGGACAGCATCACACAAGATATGCAGGCGATGGAACTTTGGGAGGAATTTCCACAACACAACGAATGTCAGAATGCTATGCACTTGTCGACGTTCGCCCAAGTTATGCATACCGTAGCATCCCGACACATGCTGCACTTCTACCAGCTCCCAAAAGACCGTACCGATGATGATGCTCCTCCAGAACAGGGGCAAGCACACAGCTCGAAACATAGGCAGACGACAAACAAAACTCAGACCAAAATTTGATAACACCACCATCACCACGGGCGAGCATGCAAGTGCTGATATTCAAGAGTCAATTCCGAAACACCCCCAAACCGCTGGAGAACCCTATACAGTGACCCCTGAATTATGGCAGCCTGCTCACCCCGTGAATAGCATTGCTACAACGAAAAGCTTTCGATCAGACGCGCAGAATCGCGCTCAGAGCATCTTTTGCTTTCGCCTCGCTAGCTTCTGCCCTTAGGCCGTATGCCCTCAGCCACAGAGTAGGAAGATCCTCGGCCTAGGCCTAAAGCTCTGAGCCCTAATCCCGAAACCGTAACTAGCCGATCCATCTCCGGCCTGGCAGCTCTGAAGTTTCTGTCATGGTTTGGGATTTAGGGCGTAGGACCAGTTCAACACTTGGCTCCACAAAAGCGCCCCCCAAAAGCCTCCAAGGAGAAAGTCCGCCCCCTCAATCCCGAGCCAAAGGCCTTAAGTCAATCTTGCAAATCTTGGGGGGGTCGCCAGTGGGCCAAGATTTTGCTAGTCTTGTTATCTTGCTTGCCGGTTTCGGCGGGCAAGATTGCAGATCAGTTTGCTCATGTTGCAATCTTGCTAATGTGCACGATGGGGGAGAGGGGCGAATGTTGAAATCTTGCATCCTTGCACCACTTGGACCAACTTACTCGCGAGATGTGTGCCTGAAGGATCTGCGCTGAAAACCTTAGAACCCTTATATAACCCTCTTACGGAACCTCTATAGCGCCTGTGTTGATGAAAACACCTGCATTACTCCTATGCGGCTTAATTAAACCAGCCGGTGGGTTAAAGGCTCGGGCGTATGCATGTTGTAGACTTCAGATAGAATCACAACATATCACAAACCCAGAGTCAGGCTTATGTTGAAAACCGCTACACTGACACCTAAGCCCTAAAACCCGCAAGTCTATCACCCCATGGCAAAGCCCTGAACTGCAGACCCTGAAGCCCTAGCCTAGACCCTGAAACTCTAACAGAGGGGCCTAATCATCCGAATAGGGTTTGGGTGTACCTTGCCGGTTATGATAAGGAAACCACAAAGGAATACTGTTGCTAACCATTCCCACCCCCAATACTATATGAGGGCCTGCTCGCGTGTCATCTGGAACTCGAGTATAATCGATCCTGCGAACACCTGGCGATGGGGCTTAGGGCCGTTTAAGGCTTGCGTTCCGCATCCACTGAAACTGTTGTGGCTTGAGAACATCGAGGACTGCGAGGTCTCGTCGGGCCAGACTTGTTTTGGCGGTCTCTTCCGATGAAAAGCCATGTTGTAGACGGCGTGGCTATTTTCCCAGAATCCTAAACCCTAGAATCCTGACTGAAACACTAGGTCTTAAACCGGAAATCCTAACCCCACAACAATAAATCCTGCGCGATCGAAGCTTCATCGCCAGCTCCGTCTGTACCCACTCGACGCGGCCAGGCCTTGCTGTCTAGGGGCGCCTCGTTCACAGCCTGGCCGGTAGTATTTAGCGTTTCGAGGGTAATATCTGTCTTCTGTCGGAAGCTATACATATGCATGTGTATATATACATATGTATATGCACAGACAAACGTACATGTGTATTAGTGTATGTGCATACCTAGCCATAAAGACAACTATCCACCCCCACCACACACATGCCCACACACACACACACAAACACGCACGCGCGCGCGCGTGCACACCCAAACATGAACGCCCCAACCTGTACCCGCAGGTAGACAGACTGAGACGGACAGACAGACAGACAGCCAGCTAGCCAGCCAGTCAGCCATGCATACGTACAGACATATCATATACGCATGCACATATATACACACACATACATACATACATACATACGTATGACTTCTGATCCCAGTTTCGTTCTTATTCTGGTGGACTCTTACTAGGAGAGTGCTTTCTTCATCGTCTGAAGGACGTCTCCTGGTATACTCTGCTAGAAGACTCGGCGGACTTCTATCTCAAGCTGTGCAGCGAGAGGGTGATACAGGCAAGTCCTTAATACTCGGAGCGCCTGTGCCTGTAACGACAGCAGCATTCACGTAGACTGGCCTCCACCCATACAGAAGCTCAAAACAAAACCTATTCACATCCCACAAGCCTTAACCCTCAATCCGAAACCGTACATCCACATCCAGAATGAGGCCTTCTGAATATCGTTCATGATCGACTCAGTCCACTTCTTCCTTTCACAAGCGCCGTCTTCTTGGTTAGGGTTAAGGGTTACTGTTACTACAAGGGCTACTACAAGGCGTCTGTAAGGCTTCGGATGACATGGCTTTCCATGGCATTAGGGTCAGGATTCAGGGCTTCGTGTTGAAAGTCAATCGCCAACCGTTAGGAAAGGCCATCCATCGGCGGAAGCCACGCGGACGAGCTTCATCAGGTGGACACTTTCGTCACCAGATCTACGTTTCTTCATCGATCTTGACTCGGCTGGCTCAGAGTATTCGACACCACAAGATGTCGACGGCCCTGTCTGTGGCCTTGTCCCAAGCAGGTGAAGGTTCATTGTTCGGATCCACCAGGATGCCAGTCAAATGGTTCAATGACAAGCAGATCCAAGAAAACCTATATAGTGGCCTTTAACAACAGGAACAACGGTATTGGGATCTATATCATAGTGATATCAGGGACCCCCTATGGACTAGTACTGCGAATTCTTCAAGCCCTTGTAATACCAGCGAGGCCTTAAACCCTAAACCCTAAATTCTAAACCCTCTCAACACGAAGTTAGGGGGTTTAGGGTGTTAGGGGTTTTGGGGTTATGGTTTAGGGGTTAAGGGTTCGGAGAGTTAGGGGGTTAGTTTGGGTTGAAGGGTTTTGAATTTCAGGGGTTCAGAGAGAAGCCTTGAACTACAGGACATCGGAGGTGTGCAAGCTTTAGTTAACCTGGTACCGCGACAAAGACCCCACACCATAGTCGCGTGCTTCGTACAATAGAAGCCTGACAGGTGGGCAGTTCTTCTTCCATAGTACTCCCATAAGACCCCCTTTACCTTATGGGAGTGGTATGGGAAGCTTATGGGAAACTACCCACCTAATAACTACCCACCTGTAACAGGGACGCCCTACCCCTAAGGCTGACAAGCGCCTAGGCTCGAACCCTTCTCACGAACGCCAGCAGAACATTTCTTAACCCATAAATGCTTGATGCCCTCTTTCTTGAATGTCGCCACAAGGAGCCCTTAACACTGAAGTCCAAGTCCTTGCAGCATAAGCGCTGAAAGCGAAAAAACATTCCTTGAACCCCAAAGCCTGCATTCTGTTCTGACTTCTCACCCAGACACAACGCACCTCCACCTGACAAAACCCTACAGTAAACTCCTAAACCCGAAAAACTCCAAACCCTAAAACCCCAAAATCCTGAACTGGCAAACCCGAAAGCCCCAAACTGCACCTCTTGTCTGCGGACTTCACGGTGGCATAAGCGAGATCAAAGCGGATCTGGTGCCTGCACTTGTTTTGCTCATGGGATTCAGGGTTTACGGAAAGGTTGAAGGCTCAGAAGCTAGGACCAAGGGCTTGGGGTTGAGGGATTCTGCTGCTAATCAACTTAACATTGCATGGAGACGGGGGTATTCATGTTCACGTGGGAGAACAGTACTTTGACTCGGATTGGGTTTCGTGTCGTGGGGTGAGTCCAGATGTGGCTGGGGTCCAAGGATTCTACTTGGAGCCGGCTCCTAGTACCGTGGCGGCTCCTAATCGCCTCATCGGCAGCTTGCAAGAACACCTTCGGATTGTTCAGACGCCCTTCACAGTAATCTAAGTATACACAACCTCCTTCATAGGGAGTGTAGTACAGCAGCCATTATTTGAAGTGACTTGCAAGAAACTCCGACACTTCCCAGTGTTGAACCCACCATGGAGCTAGGACTTCCGGTGCAAACCCTTGACCCTAAACCCTAAAACCTGAACCATGAATCGTAAACCCTACCAGCTCTTGCAGCTGCTCACTATGATCTGGGTCTTGCCTCCTTTCTCCAGTTGCTGGGTGGTTTAGGGCTCAGGGTTCTTGTGGTTAGGGCCTAGGGTCTGTGCAGTACCCTTATAGATCCCTTTATAGTAATCCTGTTATGCTCAGTGAAGCCCTCAGCCCTCACAGACAGCTCTAAAAGGCCTTAAACAACCCGACGAAAACTGATAGAAACGATGGAATAGTTAATTGCTTTAAGGCCGCAACAAACCCTAAGTTTAGACCCCACAAGCCCAAAGCCCTGAATAAACTCTGAACAACTAGCTCCTACACTCTAAACCACTAAGCCCTGAACAATTAACCCTTCAACCGCCCAGCCCTACACCCTAAAGCCCTAAAACCTCAAACCCTAAAACCAAAATCCTGAAACCTTATGCCCTAAATCCATAAACCCTGAAACCCTAAATCCTAAACACCAGAACATAACATTCTAAACCCTAAACGTAAAGTCCTGAAACCCTAAGCCCATAGTATTCGTGCCCTGTCGCCTAGGTTTCAGATCATGGAGGTCGACCTGCACCCATCGGGGGGTGTAGTCCTCGCGACGGATTTCCTAGAAGCCGACAAACTCTGGGTTCAGGGTTTAGGGGTCCTTAAAGGGATCTATACGGGTTTCTTTGATGGGATCTATAGGGCTTTAGGGGTTTAGGTTTAGGGTTTCGGTTCTAGCATTCTAGGGTTGTTCTAGGGTTAGGCTTCTGAGGTCTGAGGCGGTGGGAACCAAGAAGAAACAAGACAAGCTTACATCAAACTTCCCTTCCGAGGACCGGGCAGCAGCTTCCGAGATGTTTGCCTGCCCGACATGCCCTCTGAGCTGCAGCTACAGACATGTAGGATCTTGGGCTGAGGCTAAGGGTTTGAGGTGTGGTTGGGTCTATAGCCAAGGCCCCAGTCTAAAATCCTAGAAGAAAGCCGACAGCTCTGTCCCCCGATCCCCTAAAACTACACTCGACAACAACTCTACGGTGTAAACAACTCCCGTGATGTCCGCTTTCGGGCATAGGGTAGGTACCAAGTTCCTATACTCTTAAAACACATCGACGACGCGGCATCATCAGGCACCAGATTTTGACTCAAGCTCGACCCATGCCAAATGTCAACCCTGTGCTACCTATTATAGCCTTCAACGGCCAGGCTGATATGGCACCACGAGCGCATACCGCCAATCCGACCTGCATCACTACAACCACCAACACCACAGTTCTGCCACTAATGCCTCCAGCGTCATCATCACCATCATGGCTCAGCGGCATCAGCATCGCCAGAATCATCTCCATAACCACCAACATCAACATTAGGGTCACCACCACCATCACCACCACCACCACGACCATCGTCAGCAGCAGCATCACGACTACCATCGCAGTAATTGTCGGCGCAATCATCATCGCTACAAGAACGGCCATCATCATCCAAACCTGCCATCATCAGCTCATCAAGACAAACATCAGCATCAGCAGGTTCGTCTTCATCATCACGATCAGCACCATCGTCGTCATCGTCATCGTCATCGCCACAACCGATATCATCGTCCACCATCGCCATCACGCCAGCGACAGCATGGTGGTTGTCTTCATCATCTTCATCCTCACCATAGTCGCATTCTTAAGCTCCTCCTGCTTGATCATCCTCTTTATCACCATCGCCATGAAAAAAGCCATCTTTTCGTCATCCTCGGAGCCCTGAATTCACGGAACCCTGCCTGCAGCCGTTCCGGCGGCAGTTGGACAGTCTGAGGGCTCAGAAGGCTTGAGCTTCGGGAGCCAGGGCTGTCACAAGACCCTACTCCCTTTGAATCTTCAAATTAGTGTCCATCATCGAAGTAGCCCCGGGGTCGAGGTCTTGTTGCCAGCATGGCTTGCTGATGCTGCTCCTGCTGATATTGATGTAACTACTACATGCTACTATGACGGCTGCTACGACTGCTGCTGCTGCTACTACTACTACTACCACAACTACCACCACAGCCCCTACAGGCGGCTGTGGGGGATAATCATGCAAAGATTACGCGAATAAGTGCTAGAACATGCCGGTGACTCGGGTCACACGGACTGGACTGAGTAGTCGAGTGAGACTGCTGTGCGTCTGTTCAGCAGAAAAGGGACATGCAGATCGCAATCGACCGCCATGATACTGACTGGCTGCAGTCATGTCTTTTGAATAGCCATTACACCGAGCTTCCTGCATACGACACCCCCGTTCCCGGATGCCTCGCCGGTGTACTTCAGCACCAGGTCAGTGGCAGCCGGGAAGATCTGCGCCTGCGAAGTGCTGGGACTTTGGAACTATGAAGCCTTCACCCTGCCTAGAGAAGGCTGAGTGAACCTGACGCTTCGGATACCGACTCCTTTCTGACCTGCAACTGGTAGCTGAAACTCAGTCAGTCAGGTTATCTCTGATTGACCGTGGCTTATGCGTTCACTTTTGCTGCTTCCAAAACCCTCAGCACCACGAGCTCGCACCCTGAGGACGCCGAAGACGATCTCATCCGGCAGGGCACAGTGGCAAACGACGAAGGTCGCCTGTCGGCGCGAATTGCTCTCGAAGAACGTTTCAAGCCGAGGGTCGGGGCTTCCGGCTTCACGAAGTAAAGCGAGACAGTGGCGGGCTGAGGTGGTGTGGACAGCATCCTTTAGCATGACCTCGAGGATTCGCGATTCTGTGGCTAGATCTGCATTTAAAATCACGCTTGACCTCTCCCTCACCCTATAAGCCCTTACAAAGTATTCTCACATCCCTCAAGCAACAAAACAAACCCTAANCACCAAACCCTAAACAGCAAACCCTCGTCCCCAAACCACCCAAGCCTTAATCCCGAAACCCAAGACCCCCACCACCTACCATTCTACTACCCCTACTCCCCTACCCTGTACCCCCCTACCACCCCGTCATCCTCTCCTCCGTCCCAATATCTTCGACATCGATGTTCCTGTCCGATTGAATCCATTCAGCGCACAGCAACACCACCTACGGACAAGAGAAACATCTATTGGGACTAGGAATGACCAAGGTAGTTCTTGCGAAAGCACAGCATAGCATGGCTCGCAAGTACTTGACTTTTCAGTTCTCACATCTACCCACCCCCCATACAACCTGCAACATCATCCAAAGTCTTGCGAGGGCACGTTTCGACTTTAACCCTCCGCACACATCAAAGCACAGGCGAGCCCTAAACTCTAAACCGAAGCCCTGGCGCCAAATACTCAGACCACAAAAATTGAGTCTAATTCAATCACCAAAAAAAGCTGTCTAGAATGGGACTATAAGGCTTCATGTGACGGTACTCTAAGTTTTTGCTTAATTCCCCCCTTCGGGCCTCCGCCACCTGGGATCTCTTGCCGCCGAGCACAGCGACAGCTCGAAGCTGCACCCGCGGCCTGTGGGTTTCCGGGGGCTCTTAGTGCTACGTCTGAGTTCTTAGTGGGGTTAAGAGCTCTGGCTCTGATCCCATCTAGGGCTCCTCTAAGACATGGAAGAGCACTGCCATGAGCTTTGCCTTATGCACACTTTGCGAACGCGGTCCCTACCTTACAATCCAAAACCCAGGGGGGTTCCACTCAGGATGCGGGCAGGCAAAGATGGAACGTTCGGGCTGGGAGGAATACCTCGCATGCAACGGAGGTGGCTAGAAACGGTTTAAGGTTTGCGAGTTGGGCTTTCGGTTTCAAGGTATGTTGATGTATGATGAGAAGGATCCTCAGTGCCCCACTCTTCGGTGTAATGTGTACAGCCTGATGGCCCCTGGTCTCCGACCATATAGGGCCTTGACGGTTAGTTGAACAGGGGCTTGGGTCACATTACAGTAAATTCATATCGGGACTGTTGAGTATGTTACGGTATACATTTTGAGGGACTATAAGGGAAGTCTCTATCAATGGCCAAAGCCTTCAACCTCCTTCAAATCATCGAACCCCAAGCCATCCCGAAAGCTATGATTCATCTCAGTGCGTTATGATTTTTATGGCTGTGATTATGATTAACCGTCTTATTATGACTATGATTACACAACTAGTACCCTCCTCATTTTGAGTAAGATTACACACTTATTGTCCTAAACTCTCCGAAAAAAATCGGAACCCCTTGCCCTCTTCGAGACGCAGGCTGTGAGACTGTGAAGGGGCCAATGTAGCGGTATCCGGCCTGGGAGTTGCATTTTCGGAGTCGACTGTTGCTGTTGGGGTTGCTGCTCTTGTTTTTCTGCTGTTGCTTTGGCTGTGGCTGTTGCTGTGGCTGTTGAAACTGCTGCTGTTGCTGATGCTGTTGCTGCTGTTGCTGCTGTTGCTATTGCTGTGGCTGTTGCTGTGGCTGTTGCTCCTGCTCCTGCACCTGCCGCAGCGGCTGGTGCTGTTGCTGTTGGTGTGGCAGTTGCTGCTGCTGCTCTTGCTGCTGCTGCCCTTGCTGCTGCTGCTGCTGCTGCCGCTGCTGCTGCTGCTGCTGCTCCTCTTGCTGCTCCTCTTGCTGCTACGCCTCTTGCTGCTGCTGTTGATGCTCCTCTTGCTGCTGCTCTTGCTGCTGTTCTTGCTGCTGCTGCTGCTGCTCTTGCTGCTGCTGCTCTTGCTGCTGCTGCTGTTGCTGTCGCTGTGGCTGTGGTTGGTGCTGTCGCTGATGATGTGCCTGTCGTTGCTGCTGCTGTTGCTGTTGCTGCTGTTGCTTCTGCTGCTGCGGCTGCAATGTAGTGGTGTTATTTGTTGTTGCTGACGACTGCTGTTGCGATTGCTGTGGCTGTCTTTCTGTTGCTGGTGCCGGTGCTGGCGCTGTTGTTGTATCTGCTGCTGAAGGCATCTACTGTCGTAGAGATTGAGTCATGATTGAAGTGTAAAGCCCCAAGCCAATCTATTCGTTGTCACTCTGTGCTTGGAACTGTTGGTTTCCGATCATACACATATATATATATATACACACGCGATAATGTCATGCGATAATGTGTGTATATATACAAAAAAAAATAAATAAATAAATATATATATATATATGGTCAGGCGTCTGGCGTTCCCAGCCCCCCCCCNGTTCTTGGTTCCACGGGCCGGGTTGCATTAGATTTTAATTTTTTAATGCTGGTTTTAATGCAGACGGTCCGGTGGAAACCATATAGCTATTACAGTTATCACCTTCGACATCGAATATTGCATATTATGTATGTATATTAACAGATGATCACGAGACACATCGGTTTGAATTGTCATTTTCTGTGTCACATGGCCACTGCTGCAGTGAATATTTGCGAACGGATTGCTGTGCTTGACGGTTTGGTCGCGTGACAATAAATGTCTGATACCCCAAGCTGCAGCTGATCAAAATCAAGTGATCCTGTACTCCCAACTCCCGTCCTGTCCTTCTGANTGTCTGATACCCCAAGCTGCAGCTGATCAAAATCAAGTGATCCTGTACTCCCAACTCCCGTCCTGTCCTTCTGATCATGACGGCGCATTCCTCTTCGGTAAACATCGAGGGCACCATGACAGCTGGTACGGCGACCATCCGCTTGACCAGAGCGACTTCTACAACATCAAATCCAAGTCCATCCGCAACGACAGCACCGGCATGCAAAGGACTAGATGTCGGAGCCGAAGATTTGAGAATTTCCAATTGGGTTGTAGCTTGTTGAGTAACGGGTGAATATCCTTTAAAGTACATGATAGAATACCCCTCTATACACCTTCCAGAATTTCATAGAAAATATCCTACGACGTACCATACAGAGTTTATAAGGTATATACCTTGTATATACCTTATGGACTACCCTTTAGCCTATAAAATACCTTACACGATACTTTTGGGGATATCCTATATATAGATACCCTACAGAATGCCCCATAGAATACCTTGCTTTTCTGCTATATACCCTATAGAAGCCTCATAGAATACCGTATGGAATACTTGATGTCTTACAAAATAACCCTATACATGATACTCCCCGTATACCTTGTATAAACCCTTGAGAATCCCCTTTGGGATACTCCCCCACAGAAACCCTATAAATCAGGATTTNCGCTTATTGAGCAAGGGGCATCTTTGAAAGAAATGAGGAATAACGGAGAATAGCCTGTAGAATACCTTGCAGAATACCGTTTCTACAAACCTTAAAGAAATCCGTATAGAATACGGTAACACCTTATAGAATACCCCGTACATTCCCTACATATACCTTGCATACCCAAGATCTGAGAGTTCCCCAGTTGAATGTTATTTATTTGGTAAGGCATTCAAATGAAGACAATTCGGAATCAAGGATGTAGGAACACTCCTTGAAAAATCGATGCTTATCTGGTAAAGGATACATACAGATGACAGAACTCATATGAAATACACGCTGTACATACCCTATAGAACACCTTTTAAACTACCTCATCGAATATTGTTATACAATTCCACGATGTACCCTACATACACCTTATAGAACACCATCTGTAATGCCCTGTAGAATACTTTGAAGAAGACCGCCTCTGTTTGATACATCCTGTACACCTTATGTATGCTATATAGAGTACTTACACAGTACCTTTTAGTACCTTAAAAAGCACCCGATAGATAGGAGTTTTAAATATGGAAAGCCAGCCGGAGCCCAAGATCTGAGAATTTCCAGTTGAATTGCAGCTTTTGGGTAAGGGATTCCTATGAAGAAATCAGGAACGAAGAAGAATATCCTTACAANTGCAGCTTTTGGGTAAGGGATTCCTATGAAGAAATCAGGAACGAAGAAGAATATCCTTACAACTACCTTATAAAATACTCTCTATGCACCTTAAAGAATTTCATATAAAATACACTATAAAAGACCTTCCAAAATATAGGCTACAGAATACCTTTTGTATAATACCTTGTGGAGTACCCTAACTTACAGAATACCTTATGGATCACGGTTCCAAAACGAAACATCAGGAGGAGCCCGGCTTAATGGCGTAGCATACAGAGGACATTAGACAATACTTCGTGGTATCGTCTTGGTTCGAACGGTGTTGTGTCGTCGTAGACAAGGAAGACTACGCAATACAAGACTTTTGTTCGGAGTGGAGTCGTAACGTCGTCTAGACGGTACAAGAAGAGGCTTCGAGGTAGGTCCTGGAGGGGGGGTAGCATATATATATATACATATACATATACATATACATATACATATTTATATATATATAGATATAGATATACAGTATATGCTATATATGTTATTAGGTGTATATATATGTATATAACTATATCACTTGTATATGTATATATATATACACATGTATATATATATGTATACATTTGTGTATGTATACACACACATATATATATATATATATATACTGGGAACTGTTCGTGCATGCAAAAAGGTTCGATTTGCTGTTCTCGAGCAGCGATCCGTCATTTCGAGCGACGTCCTGAGGAATCGTTGGTTTTCAATAGATGCGGGACTTGTGCGGAAGTGCATGCCGGGTTTACACTGTTTTTGGTGTTTCGAGGGGTTGTCTGGGTGAAGGGGGTTATAGGGATTCTGCAACGTGTTGGAAGCGGTGAATTTTTAATTTCTCAAATAAGATTCCCGATGTGGTGTGATTCTTTACGAGGAGACTAAGGAGCTTACAGTGGGCTCTAGAAGGCAGACGCATGGATTCGAGATCGCTTATGCTTGACCTGAAAGGCATCAGGTTAAGGATGTTCGGGTTTACTGTAGAGGGTTTCACGGGGCTCAGAAGGATGACCAGGGGTTTGTAGGAAATTTTGTCATGATGATGACCCTCAACCTTGCCCGCATTTCAAGGTCACGTGGAGAGCCAGGCGGTCGAAAGTGGCTGATGGCTTAGATGCCCTTTTCTGCAGAAGTCGCGAACCATTTTTTCTAAGCGATTGTTGCGGCCTGGCCTGGTATTCTCAGGCTCAAGCTCCCCGTCAACGGCTCAACTGCGAGCTGCGCAGCTACGAGCTTTGGCCGCGCACCTGAATTTAGAATTTAGCATCACATGAAAGTGAACTCAGTGTTCCGAGATCAGCAAAAGCCGGCATGTCAGCAGGGATGAGCATGAGAGAGCCACGTGAAAGCCGTGCCACAGATGTTGGAAGACCGCGTCGCCGAGCTGCGGTCGGCTGTTTACGAGCTGCAGGCTTCCCTCGCATTTGGGGTTTACCCCCTCAGTCTCCCTCAATGCGTCGCTGCACTCGAACTCCTTTTGGGGTTCCGTTCGGTTGCGACCCGTGTCAGTGTCAGGGCTGAGTGTTGTCCACAGAAGCTTTCCTTTCCAACTTGCATGGCCTGTGCCAGTCTCGTCTCACCTTGCTCTGAGAAGTCTGAGTTTGCTTAGAGTGGGACTGGCTGGGTGCGGAAAGACTTGTGATGGAACGCGTTGCCGATCAGTTTATCGTTTGATTGCAAAGCATCACCCACCGTGAAAGTCCCTTGAGGGAGGCAGATATGGGCCGGAACTTGACAAATGCCAGCATGCCGCAAACCCACACCTGATTTCGTCATGTCTGCCTTGAGTTTCACAATGTATGGAGCCTCACAAGAGTTGTGACGGCAGCTTAGCCCCAAGTCAACGCAGCAACTCGAAATTTCATGTGCTTTTCGACATCAGGCTGCATATTCAAATCGGAGAGACTTGGTGGTCAAGACCCCACTAGTAGTTTTCTGCAGTGGTCCGGCTCGGCTCGTCTTGCAGAAGGCCTGCTTGGAAATACCAAGAGGATGGCTGCAAAAAGGCGCATTCACAATGTGTTCTCGAACTGAGCCGATCCTGTCACAGGAAGGTTCGGAGCCGAAACGTGCACTACAGTTATGACTTGGCCACACCCCTTGTGAAGGAGCCAACCGTGCGTAAAGCAGGAGAAGCTGGACTCGGTGCCTTCGAGTGCCGCTTTCTGTGGCGGCATCTTTTCATGCGGCCTCGTTCCGGTTTCAAGGCTCGGACGCTCAAAAGGCGGACCAATAGTGTCGATTTGGCAAAAGGAACAAATGAGAGTGAAATCAAATTCCGAACAGATCAATAATAGGCAATTTGGCAGCCAAAGCCTCACAAAATAATCGGTCAGGAACATGTACAGATTGATTTTGTGGGTTTTTGCACGTATGATTCAAACACCTGTTGCACCCGGTTTGATCTTGTGTGGTTTGAGGTATTCATCATATTATAGTGTCTACACTAGCTCTACAATTGTATAGCTTATACAATTTGAAAAAATATCTATCTTAGAAAACATGAGATTTTGTCTATAATATATAGATTGGAATTTGATCTGGCGGGATATTGAGAAATTTGATTCTATGATAAATACGAAAAGATTCGCTTTGATTATATTATATAATAGTTATTCTCTTTCGATTTTTGAAATATATTAATTAAGAATAATTTTGTACTTGTATTGTTTGATCTTTTGTCGTAATTCTTCGTGAAAAATTTCTTAAATGTATATTTTATATGACGCATTTCTCGCAAATTTAAGTGTGATGATATATTTCTGTCGGTATTAAAATTCCAAAAATTTTGGTTGTATTATGAAATTTCGTGGTAAAAATATTTTAGAAATTTTCGGAAATAAAAATTTATAGAGGTATTGGAATGGATTCTTTTCGTGATTTGCAATATTCTCCGGTCTCGCACAAAATCGCGGGAATTCTTTAATATCTTGAAGAAAGCAAGGCTCCTTCTCCGTGATTTCTAGGGAATTAAGCGCTCCTCCCCCCCAAATCGTATTGCACTCGAACGAAATATCGACCACGCCGATGCGAGAGGCACTTCGAATATAGGATTTCTTGTAAAAACCGATACAAACGGCATGTCCTCCCTCTCATTCCTCACGTATGGACGAAATGTCGGTTAGGCCCATCGAATTTCTTCTTCTTGGTGGTGGTGGTGTCATTGTTGTTAGAGAGAGAGAGAGGTAGGCAGACAGATATAAATATAGATAAATAGATAATTAAAGAGACAGATAGCTAGATAATTAGAGAGATAGACAGAGCGACAGATAGAGAGATGGAGAGATAGAGAGAGAGAGAGAGTACGTCCGCGTGATGTAGGGGTAAAGCCGCTGTATCATAATCCTGGCGAAGGAGAGATAGAGAGCGACGGAGGGAGGGGATGGGAGGGGAGGGACCTTACGCCCCTCCCCCCTTCGCAATGAAATCTCCGACCGATAATCTGGAACCCGCCCCCTATACATTGAGAAATCCCCGACCCATAATCTGATACCCCGCCCCAGTCCCGCAAAGATATCACCGCCCGATAATATAGGACAACCCCCACCCCCCAACCAGAACGAAATCCCTGACCGATGATCGGAAACCCCCCACATACACCCAGAAATCGCCGACCCATGATCTGGGACCCCGCCCCTCCCCCCATACATCAGATATCGCTAACCGATGATTTAAGACAATTCCTCTCCCCAACCACAACGAAATCGCCGACCGATAATCTGGGCAATCCCCCCCCTTCAATCACCCAGAAATCTGATTTGAGATCCGCGTCCTTCATACCGAAATCAGTATTCGATGATTTGAAACCCATCCCCTAAATAATCCATATTTTGCAAGAACTTCGCCTTCCTATGTGCACGATTTAATCTACGAAGATAAATATGGCAGATCTGGTAGGGATAGACTTGATATTATAGATCTGGTAGGATAGATCTGCTAAAATAGAATTATCAAGATAAATATAAAGATAAAATTGATAAAAATATCCTGAAGGATAGATCTGATAAGATAGGCCTGATGGAATAGATATGGCAATATAGATCTTGATCTGATAAGATAGATCTGATAAGATAAAATTGATAGGTTAGACCTGGAAATATAGACCTGATAAGATAGATCTAATAGAATAGATTTGATAAGATAGACCTGGAATCATAGACCTGATAAGATAGATTTGATAAGATAAATTTGCTAAAATAGATCTGGAAATAGCGAGCTGACAAAATAAGTCTGATAGAATAAGTTTAGCAAGAAAAATAAATTATAGTTTTCATAATATTCTTAGAAGAAATATATGAAAAATAAAATTGAAATATGAGAAATATTCATATCGAAAACCATAATAATTATATATTTAAAAAAATATTTCAGAAATAATTTCAAAATAGATTTAGAAATGATTTCTGAATATATATAATATTATATTATAATATATAAGATATATATTGAATATTTATGAATAATTATATGAAATGATCGAATTATAAAAAAATATAAAATTAATATATCTTATAATTTCTTATAATTTTATTTCATAAATCCTCAATCTTTTAAATTTTATATCTATAATTCGTATTCTATATATATATAAGATTTGCAGAATTTCTTATTTCATTTATTATTTCGAAATTCGGGAGATTTCAGAAATCTTAGTCTTATTTCAAAAGATGAGAATTTTCGATTAATTAATCGTAACGAATCGGTAAAAATTTCTTTCTTACATAATTAGTTTGCAATTCTATCAATCCAAAATTTTAAAAAATCAATAAAGAATATAATTTCTTATCCGTCTATGAAATCGATAATATAAGAAATATAAGAATTATAATCTAAAAATGAAATAATTATATATCTAGATATGAATCTAAATCTAGATCAAATACCATCAATTTTGAGAGGTAGGGCCGGCAGAATAAAAGCTAACGATAAATGGAAATTACGAGATCCAAGGACTCTACGCGGAGATAAGTCCATGAGAACTATCAAGTCCCCTTACTTCTCCTAGTCTTTATCCAACCCTATCCTTATCTTTTATTGGCGGAATTCATGAAATCTATATTCCAATCGAGATTGTATTCAATATAATTAGAAGGGGTCCGCGCAAATTCAGCCCGCCCCCCCCGCCCCCCCGCGCGAATTCGCGCGCTGGGGGTGGGAAGAACGGAACGGCGCAGTTGGCCGGACATCAATAGCAACTCCGGCTTGCCCACCACAATACCCGAATAGTAAGGATCATAACCAATTTCGAAATCTGAGCCTATTACCCCCCTACGATTAGGCCTAGAGCTCAATTATCCAACCTGGGGGACGGTTAATTTAATCCTGTCCCTCTTTTATATTGTTTGCCGAAGTGCACCCCTATCCCGCGACTCAATTTAGATAGCCTATATCATAAATTTATCTAATCGGGATTCCTCATTCTCTCTTCATCTATCTCTTTCTTTTTCTTTCTTTTCTATCATTTCTCTCTGTTCTCTCTCTCTTCTCTCTAATCTCTAATCTTTATTTTTTAATCTCTGATCTCTAATCTTCTATCTTCTCTCCTCTCTCTTCTCTCTTCCCTCTTCTCTTCTCCCTCCCTCTCGTTCACTCTCTCTCTCTCTCTTGCTTGCTTGCTTGCACAGCGCGTGTGTTGGAGGCTTGGAACCCCCAAACATTGCGCGTTAGCGCTACGCTGAATGTCCAACTCTGGTTTGTTGGTGAGACCTGGAGGTGGACTCAGTCCCCACCTATTGCGCCATATGTCCCACCTGGTCCAGCTCGCTTGCTCCGACCTCCACTCGGTTTATGTTGGCACGTTCGCCTGCTTCCCCCCGGTTTTCGGGTCCTGAGCTGTGGGCCTTTTCCTCAGAGAAGCAGGACAGTCGCTAGAGTAAGGTATTCAACATGTTGTTCACTGGTGACGACATACGAAGATTATAACAGGTCCCGGCTCGGCTGCTATATATCTCTCTCTCTCTCTGTCTCTAAAACAACAATAATACCAATAACAACAGCACCACCACCACCACCGCCACCAAGAAGAAGAAGAAGAAAAACCCCGAGATCCACCCGCGGCCTACTGTAAATGACACATTTGGTAACAGAGAATCCAACCCCAATTTTTCCGTTGGAGACGCTGAAATTGGTGGAGAGCCGCAATTCCAATGAATATTTATTTCTCCAGCAGCCATCCTTGTTGAAAAACCTTGGATTTTCTGTGTTTCTAACCATCGGAGCCGTTGAAACGGGGGGGAACCCCGAGATCCACCCGCGGCCTAGTATAAATGACACATTTTCAAGCAGAATTTGGCAACAGAAAATCAAACCATAATTTTCCATTGGAGACGCCGATATTGGTGGAGACTTGCAAATCCACAAAAATCATCGAATTTGCCGGGGAATACTTCCTTTTCCAGCCGCCATCCCTGAAAAACCTTAAACTTTCCGTATTATAAGCAGAAGAGGGTAACAGAAATTCAAGCCCCAATTTTCCAGATGAATAGTCCTTTTTCTAGCAGCCATCTTTGAAAATCTTGGATTTTCCGTGTTTCTGGTCATCGGAGTCGTTGAAGTGATGCAAACGCGCGAAGACCGATATACCGTCCTTCCAAGTGCCTTCGAAGTGCATTTCGAACGGTATTCCCGATATTTCGATATGCCATTTGCATTAGTTTTTATAGTACAAGTGCCTTTCGTATCGGTGTGGCCGATATTTCGTGTATGCGTGAGGAGTGAGAAAGAAGACATGCCGTTTATATTAGTTATTATAAGATATCCTATACTCGAAGTACCTTTGGTATCGATCGGACCGTTGTTTCGTACGGGTACAATACAATTTAGGGTAGCGGGGAGTTAATTATCTAGAAATAAAGAAAAGGGGGAACCAGGGGCCCTAGTTTGGTTAAGATATCAAAGAATTACGCGAATTAGTATACGACCGGAGAATATTATTAATGAAGTAGAAACGAAAGACTAATTATACTAGCTGTCGTGAATACGATTGAATACGAATCAAAATATACGAACAAATCACGAACCCAGACCCGAACCAGACCCGAAACGAACCCGAAACAGACACGAAACAGACACATACGCAACAGATACGAACCAGACACGAACCAAACACGAACCAGACCCGACCAGACACGAACCAGCTACGAACCCACGAACCCAGACACGAACCAGACACGAAGCGGACACGAACCAGACACGAACAAGACACGAACCCGACACGAACCCAAACACTAACCAGGCACGAACCCGGACACGAATCGGACACGAACCCGGTCACCCAGACAACCGGACACGAACCGGACACGAAACCTAACATGCGACCAATACTTGGCTTCATTCAAGAAGCACTATATTCGAATTTCCGCCAAAAACCTATAAAATATTATTATTACGAGAACCTAAAGCTACCAAAACTTGCGAATAATTCTTCGGTATTTTAATATCGGTAAAGAAACACTCGCGACACTAAACAATCCAGGATTTATCACGCGAGACAAACATACAAGAGACTTTCACGAAGAAATGCTGCAAAAAGATCAAGTTACCAAGGAGTAGGATTGGGCACAGAATCGTAAACATAATCAGCACGACACCAATTTATAAAAGAATCGAAAAAATCTATATTAATTAGTATATAATATATATATACATAATATATTATTTACCTAATTATGAAAAACTCTAATTATATCTATATTCTTCCGAAACAAATAATATGAATGAAATATGAATATACAAAACTTCAATTACCGAAGATCTAGTATATAACGAAAGTTAAGAAGCAAACATATAACCCTATATATGGTCATGCGCTCCGCGGCCCCCCCCTCCCCCCCCTCCATGGTCTATAGTGCAAGATGCCCCCCCTCTTGTGGGATGGGGTGGTTATGGGGGTTGTGGGGTTTTGGGTCTAGCTTAAACTTTAGATTTTTGGGTTTAGGGGTTTGGGTTAAAAGGTATATGGCTTCAAGTCGACAAGGGCTTAGGGAGGGTTTGGGGTGTAGCTTCGTTAGGATTGACAGTTTATGTCTAGTTTCGGCTTAGAGCCTGCATTTAGGCGGGGTTTAGGGCTAGGTATAGAGTTTGAAGTTTAAGTTAAGATTAATAAAAGCAAGAGCAGGAACTACTACGCTACGTTATAAGATGTGTAGCTTGCGTAGGGCTTGCGTATTATACTGGCCTTATCTGGGACGCCTTGCCGTTTCTCCAGCTGCAGCTCCATCAACCAACAGCCCCCAGCCCCCACCCCTCTCCGCACGCCAGCCCCCCTCCCCCCCCCNGCCAGACGCCTGACCATATATAATACAAAATTTTAATTTTAAGAACTCTATAAGTTAATATCAATATTTATCTTAAACATCATCAATAGAAATCAATATCCTAAACTCTATAATCTTGAACCATTATAATTATATATATATACTATGTTTAAAATATAGAGATTTCATAGTTATTAGTTCGAAATAAAATATTCAAGAAAATTTAAAAGACTTTCAGCAAGGTTCAATACTATAAAAAATTTCAAAAATTCTTTATAGAGGTATTAGAGAATCTATTTATCGAATGCAAATCTTTTTGGAATCTTGGATTGATATATCGCGTGTTTTAGTAATTCAATTATTCGGAAAGTGGGTCTTTGGCAATTTGGTCCGTAATTTGGCACCTCCTAGAAAATTAGGGTAGAGAGTTCGCAAGATTAGTTCAATTTCTCGTAATTAGTTCTTTTGCAATTCTACCACCAAAATCGGGACCCGAGCAAAACCCATAAAGCCATGAAAGAAGAACGTATGCACTAGCAAAACCAAAATGCATGCTTTGTGTGTACGCATGCATGCATGAATGGATGTCTGTATGTAGGGATGTACGGAACGTACGTATGCAGCTTGTCCGTATGTATGCATGCTTGTATGGACATACGTTAGTGGGAAAAAAGTAGCTTTGTCGCGCTTAACTTGAGGACGGATGCAGAGATAGAGGAACGTCTTGCGGCAACCTTGCGCGCATGCGCCTCACTCGTCGTCCTCCTCCTCCTCATCGTCCTCAACTTCCACGGCCTCCTCTTCTTCCTCACAAACACCCTGTCAGACTCATGATGCAACTGCTATCTCGATGTTGCAGGGAATGGATCTGTGTAGTACAGGTTTCAGTCCTCGCCCTCCACGTCTTCGTAGGTGTACTCCGACCTGTGCTCTTCTTGGCTTCTGCTTGCCTTCGGTCGGTAAACCTGTTTGTCGGTTCCATAAATCTCAGCAGGTATGCTACCAGGCTATCGGAAGTGAGTTGTTCAAGGTATTTCCATCTGTAACAAGGGCGAAGATTCTGGGGAAGGTCTTGACGGAGGAGCTCGTCAAGCTCTGAAAACATCTGCCCCTACTTCCCACCATGGCGCAGCGAGTACCGAGTACCTTCAGAAACTGGCCTCCAATTCCAGCACACGAGACAAGCTACAAGTACACTGCTGCGAAGATGAGGCCAGGACGCTTCCGTGTATGTATACTCCGACCTGAGCGACAGCTTCTGCAATGTGCTGACATGCACCACTGATTCAGCCGGCTTAGCATGCGCTCCCACGAAAGACATCTGCACGTGCTCCGACGAAGAAGCTCGCAGCACAACTTGTTTCCTTCTTTTGCAAAACAAGATCAGCTTCGGTTTCGCACAAATTCAAGGCCGATCTCGATTCCTCTGCCTGGATTGCTTCACGCTACCGCTACCACTCCACACCACTCGAGGGTCGGGCTCGTTTCCATCACCCACAGCTTTCGCCGTGGCCGCGGCCGTCGCCTACAGGGAAACCAAACTCCGCCCAAAAAAAACTCAATTGGCTGAAGTGCGCACATTGCTCGCTCTCGCACTCGCTCGGGAGTTCCGGTGTCGCACGATGTCATTTCGTCCGAGCGACGAGACAGTGACCACGTGCGACCACGTGCGGACCAGATCGCTGGACGTGCCCTGTGGGATGAAGACTGTCAATGCACCGAAAGGCGAGACCGGACTTTGCATTAAGTTGTCCACAAGTCTGCCCTTGACTCATCAGCAGCCGGGGATCATTTCTGCTTTGACTTGCCTGACACAACCGTCCTTTTGTCCTGCCCCTGCCCGACGCAAAAGCTTAGCACATTCAAGATATACAGTATGCAGGCACGCGTTTACCACCTTCTTGCAATCGATGCTCTGTGCTACGATGCTTCTTGAAAGAAGCATGGTGCCCGGAGTCGAACGTTTCGCGGCAGAGTTACACATCTCACCACCAGCTGTGCCTTGTTCAAGGCTGTTGCTTGAGCCTGTTGCGCTTGCTGTCTTGACGCAGTGTGCCCACGGATTTCTACGTGGTAGCAGAGACTTTGCCCTGGAAGGATCTGGAAGGCGCTTCGCAGCAAACGTTGATCACCCTGGCCTTCATATAATAAAACTGTTGTGCAACAATTCTGCATAGCTAACGAAGAAATCTCTGAGGGCAATGTGGAAGGAGAACGATGAGTCCAGTTACGTGGAAGGCCTTTGCGGCTGCAGGCGCAGCTTTGGATGCCTGGGCATGGGATGCGCATGTAGATGACCACACTGCCTTCAAGAACAAGATCCACGAGTGGCTGTTGCTCCACCTTGCTGCCAAGTCACGCCTGGAGGCTTTGTGGACGCTTTAGGCCTGCGTGGGATCAGCCGCAGCCCAAAGACTGCAACAAACACTGGGCTGTTCTTCAAACAGTATTCATACTTTCTTGAATGAGCTGACCACTACTGCCCGTGGGCATGCAATGGCAGGTTTGCTACTGGTGTTTACTCATCTGTAGAGCAGACAAGTACTACGGGAATCACCATGCTTGCGCATCAACCAAATCGCTCGTGACATGGGCCCTGGAAGAAGCTCGCATTTACCGTCCTGGAAGTCCCCATCGCTGGCACAGGTTGTGTCTGCTGTGCGTTCTGCTGCGGTCGCCTGGCAGCAACTGGACAGACTTCCTTCAACATATAGCATGCATGTAAGCGGCAGCAGCTTGGCATCGCTAACACATGAGCACACTCAATATGCTTATGACCGAGCTCAGTCGTTCCATCCATGAAGCAAGATGGCCCGTGGCCCATCTTTCTGGAACAACATGTCTTTCGAGCGGGAAGAACCAAAATCACTCTCGCGCCCTGCATCGTGCAGACTGATGCTAATGGGAGCGCTTAGCACCGTGAGCGTGGGAGCTTAAGAGAGTGCAGCGATGTCCAAGAGGGCACAGTGCTAACAGAGCCTCACGAGTGCGGGAGCTGCGAAACCGAACCATCAGAGCCAGTCTTGCCGCAGAGGTGGCAGGAAGACAATTACAAAACGAGCAATGCTATGACAACGCACGATTCGAGCTTGATTTCGAGTCCATCCAGAAACCATTTCATTCATTTCTTTTCCGACAGCAAAACCGGTTTCGCCAAAATGCTGACATGGTAGAGGGCGAAGACGTCGTCGTTGATCACTTCAAGTCCATGGTCGCTTGCAGCACTAACACCCAAGTATCAAAGTCCACTTGGACAAGCGTGTTGATGAACTTCGTGCGATGTCTCTTGACTTTGACTTCCAATATGTAGTGTGGTACGGCCGGGCTAACAAGGTTGCGAAGATATCGCTTGAGCATGTCCTGATTGCCAAGGCGTCCAAAGCAGTAGCTGGCGCGAACAAGCTTGAATGCCTTCACGATAAGCTCTGGCTCCAATTCGGTACCCAATCCAGCTCAATCCGAGATGATCATTCAGGGCGAAGTTTCAAACATGAGATCCGGTCCAAGGTCGGAGAATGCTAATCGGAAGCTTTGTTTCCTACATCATCGTTTTATCTTGCATTCGGAGCTGCCATCCAGCAGAGGTCCGAAGTATGATGCCAGGCGGAGTCCAACCCACCCAGTCTCCACAAAGCGACATAACTCTGAGAGCTGAACGCTTCTGGCATGTGCTGTGCGAACAAACCTACTGGCGAGGATCATCCATGCTGAAACTTCCTGTTGGAGACCGGGCAATTCTTCGAAACGTGCACTACCAGACGCCCTTTGAGTGGAAAGCTGGAATTTCGGACATGGTGGTGCTCTGCAAAATCATGCCACCAAAGTCTTACATTAATTATGCTTTCAAGTGACGACAAGCCCTGACCAGTCCTGTAGACATGGGAAATTGGAATCAAAGAAAACATTGGATCCCGAAACGCTGTCCGATCCGCTGCGCCTTGGAGCCGCCTTTGCCCGGGTGGCCACGAGGGGTGGGAGAGCCTCCCAGGCTCATGCTCTCTGCTCTTCAGATAGAGTGATTATCTCTTGAGCTCATCAAGGCCGTCATACCCTGAGGCCCCTGGGTCACCTTGTCTGCGGTTGCCAGTCGCCGCACTGTCACAGAATGGACTTGCAAGACAAATCAGAACCACACACCTTATAAATTACACAGAGCAGCCCACCCTTACTACAGCATCGAAAACTGCTGCCAGCAGATGGAGAGCCTGCTGCTGCTTGTTGACATCATTAGGCTCCTGCTTGGCTGCAACCACCTGGCACGACAAGAAGATCATGCCATGCCGAAGGACCAGGCCACGAGTTGCAAGAACCCCAAACCCTTAATCCTAATCCGTACACCCTGAACCCGACACCCGAAACCTTGAACCCAATGATTCAAAACGTCGTGTCCAGTCACGAACCGACATCCAGCCAACTCGTGCCCATTCAGTTGGCTCTGCACTTTTCCTTTTAGGTAACTATCTCAATGAGGGTGTACCTACATGGAGGCCCCCGAAGAAAAACCGAAACGTACACCATCTCTCCAAAGCCCTTCAATGCCCTGCAGGAGCTAGCTAACCATCCCAATAAGATCCCCCAGTTTACACAATTCGGCATGCGTATACACGTACGTGGGTTTATGTCTACGTATGTGTGCTCATCGGCAAGTAGAACCTAGCAAAAGTCTGAAAACATGCTCTAGATTCTAGATTCCACAGAGCATTTTTGGCTCAGAAAGTCTTGAGGCCCAAGGGCATCCCACACGAGAACCCACAGGCTGCGGCAGCCTTTTTGGACTCCGGCGCTTTGGCTGCCTGCGAAGCACGGGATATCTCCGCTCGCAAAAACAATTATTACTACCACCACCACCACCACCAGCACCGTCATCATCAGCCTTCCTAGTAAAGACAGAAAGAAATAGGTTCTAATAACCATCGCAAACTCGAAACCAACAGCACTGACATCATGGCTTGCTATGATTGCCGGCTGTTCGAAAAGTACTAGCAATAAGCGTGGTACCAGCCATGGCAGTCAGATCCGTGCACAAGAGTAAGAACCCAAGTGTCGCATGAAGTACAATTAGATAACTTAGACATGGTGAACCAGGGCGGAAACTGCGTGGCAGCAATGACGATAACTGTGGTACATGGTGTAAAAATGCAACACAAGCCTCATGACCGAAAGTAACAGCTTGCATCATCAGTTGTCATAGCAACAACAAAACCTGGATGAGCTATCATTGCCAAAGGAACGATGATACTCATGCTGTCCTCATGGTCCATGATTCACTACCATATTGATACTCGTGACTTCCTGAATCCCTCAGACACCTCGCGTTGGCCGCGTCCACGAGTTCCTGTCAGAAGCACTGGATGGCTACTCCATAGTACTCAGTAATTACTGTACCCAGTACCGACGCCCTCCTTGCATCTTCTCCATCAGCTTCTCGGTGCGCTCCTCGATCAATCGCATGTTACAAGCGCGACAGACACCATGAAGACAACGGTCTACTTAGTATGACCACGAGACTTAGACTGCAAGCAGAAATATTCATTTCAATCAGACCTGCACCGATTGCTGCGCCCGTGACCCTCTTGCTTAAGTCTGAGTGAGGTGCGCCGGCTGCCAAGCGATTTGAAGCTGCAGATCCCCTGGCATTTGTGACGATGCATTTTCTCTCGACATGCGACGCACTTGCCAGAATTGCTGGCAAAATAACTCTCAAAAAGGAGCCACTTTCGGTTTGTTTCATGCCCAGCCGACCTGCGCCGCGGCCTTTCACGCTCCCCGCGCTCCCCGCGACCACGGCGCTGCAAGCGAGAGGCATCCTCCTTGGCAGCGCCGGAGACGTAGAGCTTGAAAACGACACGGCGGACGAAACGTGCCGAGCCCGGCACATTTCCCCGTCCCCGCTCGTGACGGCTGCGGCTCCTCAAATCAAACTCGTTGCACGAGACTGGTGATTAGGATTGGGACGGCTAGGATTAGGAGGGGGATTTTCCTTCCTGATTATCATGAAATTGCAAATGCTGATGCGGGGCATGCCAGCCTGCGGCGCGTTGCTCGGCGTGAGCGGTCACGATCCTCCCGCCTAGCATTCTCGCGCCTGCACAGACGGTTAGAAGTTGCCGAATTCTGATACGGACAGAAACACTTTCAGCTCGACCAACACCCGTCAAGATTCAGTGACATGCTGATAGATTCAGGCAAGGTTATACAAAAGCGGAAGCACAAGACACCAGGTGACGGTCTGCTCTTGACGAAGCGGGTCTTCCCTTACAGGCTGACATGCTGCGTGGTGATTGGTATCTGTCGCACCTCTGTCACGGAATCACGTTGCAACGACATTCTGTGCCTCCGCCTATCACCGCGATCTCTTTCGCCACGCCTAGCTCGATGGGTTCTGTCGGCTTCACGCGGGCAGTGTCTAGAAATCCGAAGGTGGGAACTGGCCAGTGGATCAAGAAAGGTTTCAGGGGAAATCAAGAAGCAGTACCCGACTACGTTCGAGGATTCCTGCCTTCGATCGGCCTCCTCGCGACGAGAAGTGCCTCCATTCATCATCATTCGAAGGGCCAAGTCGTGAAATGAGCCGTGTCACTCGGCGACATGGTGCATTGCCTTCGTGTCGGCGACGCCTCGGTGCAAGCACCAGCTCTTGTCTTCGGTACCCTACAGCCTACTTCTGGTTTGGTTGAAGGCCACCACTTTTCCGACGACAGGCTGGGTCGACTACGGCGATCTGCGCATCTCTCGGTCCCTTCCGGCCTGACCGAGTTTGTGTACTCAACGGGACTACTCAGCATACGTGCCAGTTGGTGTGTGTGTGTGTTACCTCCAAGTCCACACGCGTGGGATGATAACATGACAGCTGTAAGCATGACAGCGGAATCGAAGTCGCGTGCTGATTTGGGCGCTCGAGGTGCGCCACGCTCTGCCAGCCGCAATGTCCGTTCAAGACCCCTTTGAGGATCTTGCCCCGCGACCATCAGCTTCACGCCTCCCGACTAGGATGCATGGTGATAGTCACAAGTCAAGCATCATCTGGAACATTCTGTCCAAGGACAGTGCCTGCAAGAGAAAAAGATGGAGGTGAGAAAAGCTTGGAATCACCGTGTTTTGCAAGGTGTCATGGGAAGTCATGGCAGTTGCCCCTGCGCCTCTCACGCCGCGGCGAGGCATGGTGCCGAGCTGCAGAGAACAGGGCGGGGCTCAAGGAAAAGCGACTGCAAAATGCAAGCAAACAGAAGCAGTGTCAGACAAGGCCTCTGCAGACAAGGCTCGTGGAGCTACAGGGAAAACACTTCGGCAGACTGCCTGGACGCTCGTCGCGCCGATCCATACGATCCGCATGCATGCCACGGCGCTCTGGAGGACGCCTGGCACAGGGGCACAAGAACTTCGTGGAAAAAACGGTCCTCGTTCGTCAAGCACTGGACGGCTCAAGGAAGGCCGGCAACTGCACCACATGTTCTGCGCTCTCGACGGGCACGCCTGCTGCTGTAGTGATCGTCCTGCAGCTTCTTCACTCTCAGCTGGAAACTGCACACATGCACAATGCACATCTCATGCAGGCGAGCGGAACACCGAAGTGTTGGTGCAAGCTGCGATCCAGCAAAGAAAGCGTCCTCTTCACGCTCCTGGCCTTGCACGATCCAGAACTGCAGACATTCGCTCGATCAAGTCGAGCGAGCAGGAGCGAGTTTTGCTGTGCGAACCGACCTCGCCGCTTGGGCTCTGCGACCTCTTCCTCCTCGTCCTCCATTTCCTCCTCCTGCGCACTTCAGCTGATCTGAGAAGGTGCTACAGTAGCACATGACTGGGATTCCTAAGATTCAGTTGTCGATGCAATCTCGAGAATACTACAACCAGCTCACGACACCACCCTGCGACATCCACATGCAACTGGTCAGAGAAGCCTCCGAGGTGGTTAAGGTAGCAGACGTTGTTTCTAGGGGCTGCATGCAACAGTTTCCCGGTGCCTCCTCAGCTTCCTTTTCCGCTTCGCTGGCCTTAGCTGCACATATCGGGCCTCCCCTCTGAAAGCCTGGCCAAAATGAAGAAGCTGCCTCTTCTGCCTCGTCAACATCCTCCTCCTCGACATCCTGCACCGGATGCTAGGGAGAAAAACATGACTGTCTGCGTGCAAGACCGGCCGCGTGAATCTCACGGCATGTCTGTTGCAAGCCTTGTCTTCATCCTCCTCGTCAAGATCATCCTTGACATCTAAGCGCTTTGCACAATGTCCCAGTGAGTGGAGAGCAATGTTACCGGCGTGTGGGTGAAGAGCCGGCATCTGACAGCGCATCCGACATACCAACCAGGTTGCCTCCTTCTTGACGGGCCCTCTCGGAGCTTCCTTCAACAGTACCTGGACAGCATCAGGCCGCATCAGCTGCCAATGCACACAACAGTGTGCTCCTTGCGATACAGACGATAATCTTGAGATCGGAAGATATTCCATGGCCAGGGGTGTCTATCCGTAGTTTAAGAAGTCCCCCAGCTCCGTCAGGCATGCTGGGACACTGAATATAGATGTGATCCTACGGTTCTAAGAGCAGAGAGAACGCCTTGGCTTTTCGTCGCTCGCCTGCAAGCACCTCGGAGGTGGTGACATGGGAAGATGTCGGCTCAAATATTTCCATAAAACGCTGGCAAGCTTTGTGCAGCACGCCCAGCTGGCTCAACGTGCGGCTTGCTACCTCATTTGGAAAGCACTCTGCGAATTTGCCTGTTTTCATGGCCATCTTGGCTGTCTACACCAGCAATCGCTGCACTCTCTTGTTTTTCGAGGCAGCATTCGAGTGCACGTCAAACTGGGCCACGTGCATTGTTCGGTACTCGAGGCGGTCGACTCGGCTTGGATGGTTCGTTCTCTGGCCTACGACAGCTACACACCACACGAAAAGTTAGGTTTTGCTCACACAGAAAGATCTTCCTTTTAAGCTTGCCTGGCTCCGTCGTCGTCGTCCTTCTTCGCAACGATGGCACCCTAGGCAGGAGCACAATCATGGTGGGAAGACAGCTTCTCGGACTCTCGGCAAAACAAAAAACGAAGCTGGCTCAATAGACCCTGGAGGGCCCTTGCACGAGGCAGGACTAACTTGAGCTTTCCGGGCTCGCCGAGCTCGTGACCATCGCGCGCATGAAGATGCCACCAGACATCTGATCATCGAAGCTGGGTCATGTCATCTGCTATTGGCTGGTGCACATCTTACGAGGGATGTCTGCCCACGATGCAGCGTGAGGCATGCCCAAGTCTTTTGTCAAGCCGCTGTTCCAAAGGCTTCTGACCTTAAACACCTCTGCAGATCTCAGGTTTGAGAAGCAAAAGCGTTCGCTACCTACCTTCCCACAAGGGTGCGCTTCCCCTCAGCTTTCCGTCGAAAGCCTTCACGTTCATGAGATACCCGGAGATTCGAGTGAAGATTTCAGCGCCAAGCGCATGTGTTTCTCCATTTTCTGCTGTACAAACTGCTGCTTGAACTGCGCAAGGGCGCTTGCGTCCAAGCTTTCCCTTGTCTCCAAGGCATCACGCAAAAGATCTTCGGCCGCAGCATCTGCCGTGTGAGCCTGTCCGTTCAGCATCACGCAGAGCTGCTCGGGACTGCGCTTTTGGAGGATCTCATCGCGTTGGGCTGACAGCGCCTCCACAGAGGCCTTCGTCGCAGAGAGTGCCTGCGAAGCGCTGGCATAGTCTTGCGAAGTTGCCTGCGTCACTGATTCCTGGTTCAGGATGGACTGAGCTGTGGAGCGGTTCTCCATCCGAGCTGTCTCCAGCTGCTTTAGGATAGCCTTGACCTCAGTCTTCTCCAGGATCAAGTCATCGAGAGCTGGCTTGTTGGCACGGAGATTCTGTAACTCAGAAAGGCTGTAGTTGTCTAGTTCACAGAAAGTAGATGGTACTGCAGGTAATCGAGATTCAGGAGGGGGCGGTGGTGGAGGTGATGTCTTTGGCAGGACTGCCACGACCTCTGCTTTCACTGGGGCAGGGGTACTGGCTGCGGGCGTAGACGAAGACCACCACGGCATGGCGTTGCTCCACAAGAGCCTTAGTCAGAGCCGGTGCTCGTTGGCTCTCTTCTATGTGCGGGCTTGAACCAGTCAAGCTGACTTTCAGAAAATGCTGGCAGCTGTTGAAGGCACATGCCAGTCCATTACGTGACAGACAATTAGTAGGCAAGACATGGCATGACTATCTCGTGCAGACTCGTGCAACTGTCACTGACAACTTCACAGCACAGATGACCATGAGCACAGCAGTAGCATCTGCATATGCATCACTAGCATGTGCACAATGCCACGGAGTGCAACATCGTGATGCAACGTGTGCACGAACCCCGCCTTAACACCCGAAGGACGCGGCTCGCCGGTCCCATCCCAGTCCTCCTCCTCCGTGCGCCTCGAAACAGTCAAACCACGAAGCATTCCGAACTTCGTCGTCCTCATGCAGCTCTTTCCCTTGATCCAGCTAAATAGAATGGAATGGAGAAGGTGCCTTCGCCGCAACCCACTAAAGCCACTGAAGGACTGAAGAAATGGAAGGGTGGCTGTCAAGGAGCGTTTACTGGTGGATGCTCCAAGCAGCTGTTGCAGATGGCAAAGGATTTCATCAACTGGTCTCCATAGAAACCCGTCTGATTGCCCAAGGTGCCGGCCACTTCTTTTTGGCCGGCTCTTCCCATTCTGGAACCTTCCGGAAGGCCTGCGAAAGATACTAAGCACGACCACTGTCAAAGACCATCCCTGAACCCTGAAAGCTCAAACCCCCAACAAGTACAGCAGGACGGCACATCCGGTCGAAGCTCTCGCCTCAGGGCAACCATCGAACCAATCATCACGACCTTCGCGCCAGTCTGTGTCCTGCAGGCCGCCGTCATCACTCCAATGTTGGCAAAGCCTGTGCTGTGCTGGTACTTACTGCCGTAGTCACTGCCTCTGTAGCTACTGCTACCCTCTACCGCTAGCGTGCTGCCACTGCTGTATGGCTGTAGCTATGGCGACAGCTACGCCTCCTGCTGCTACTGCTACCAGTACTACTTCGACTGATATGGCTTCGATATTCCTATGGCTGCCTGGTAAACATACCACATATTGCAAACACTTCTACTGTGATCAGCACTGCAGTGAGTTGTACTTTTGCCTCACGTTATGCCTCCAGGCTTTTGGGGTCCTTCCCTGACAACTCTTCTAGGGGTTAATGAACCGGAGCCCTAGAACCCTCTAAATGAAGATCTTATGTTTGGCCTCTTTGTAGATGCGCAAGAGAGCACGTACGGCCTGTCGCGGTCCTTCCAGGGGTCGGTGTCTTCCACGGGCTCTGGAGGCGGCGCCCATTTCCGCTTCCGTGGGCCGTCGTTGTTCGCCTGCCCGAACTCCTCAGCTCAAATCGACCCATGACCAGAAGACAGCGAGACAGAATTCTTGGATGCCGGCATCTCGCTGAAAATGAAAGTGCGGAAGGTGAACCTTTCGATATGTCCAACTAGACTACTGCTGAAGACAGGCTCGCATATGAGCAGTGTCACCATGCCGTTGCAATATCTTAAGACAGGATGTGGCTGCTGCCGACTGCCAGCAGCAGCGTGCAAGACACGCTTGCACTCTTTTCTTCAACGAGCTGTTCGGCTCAAAGTTTGTGCAAGTCTCGCACCTAAGTCTGCACACCTGTCCTGCTCTATGTACAATTCGGCAACAGATGCAGAGTCACATGAAGCCAGGGCCTGACTGGGACTGCACGGCAGTCAGTCTCAAGCAATACATCCAGCAGAAGGTCCAGCTCAAGCTACTGGTAGCATGCTTGCTGTTGTACGATGATGCTAAATGTCAGCGCAGCCGTGCGGCGTAGTGACAGCTGCTTCAGTGCAAGGGCATGGTCCCCTCCGGTGCGCACATGGCGGCGAGGGAGTTACCATACTCAGCACTCGTGGAATGGCCTTTTGGGCCACCCTTCCCAAACCGGAAGTGGGTGGCTTCATGCAATACTCCATAGAGAGCCGAATTGGGTGCATGCGTGCCTTCCCCGCACAAGTGTTCGGCGGGCAAGTCTGTGATACATGCGCAGTTCACAGGTACTGTACCTCAGCCATCAGGGCTCCATCTAGGCTTCGGGTGTACTCCATCGCGCAACGAGGCCTGAGAAGAGGCTCCAATGGCAGCCAAGGGGCAGCAGACCAAAAATGCAAAAGTGCGAAGGAATGAATGATTCTATCAGTTTGCGTTGCAAGTCCTTGGTTGCGCACATGGCAAGTCCTTCTAGCCCTGTTGCTGCACAGAGCCTTTCATGTCGCGTACGGAAAAGATGCCTAGAATTGCAATGCAAAATGTCAGACAACTTGAGCGTGACCATTACTTAGTGCAGAAGTAAAAGCAACAAAGGAGCGAAGCAATGTAGGCAGATGCACACAGGGGCTTGCAGCCGGTTTAGATCAAGGGACCCCCTCTGAGGGCCAGGAAATGCCAGGAACAAGTTCGAACGATATTGACTGTCCTGAGATCAAACCAGCCGAGCTGATGCGCAACACGAAGCAGTCGAGCTTACAAACTGAAAAGCCTGCATTGCTTGCCACAAGTGCACACAGCTGTTCCATCCAGGATGTCCACACATGTCCACACACTACATGCAGGTGAGCATCACCTCAGAAACTGCCTGGTCTCGGGCCTTCATGCAAGTTCACCTGCAGGTTCTTCGGCTTCAGTCCTCGTCGGAGATCCGACTGCTTACTTCAAAGGGACAGAGCAGCTTCCCAGCTTCAAGCTCAGAAAACCAAGCTTGCAGTCCCTTTCGAGGTCACGATGTGCGCATGTCCGGAGTGCTTATGGCAGACGCTCTTCGTGCAATGAAGTGGAGTTCAAGCATTGCGAACTGGCGAGTTCAAGCGTTGCGATTACGACACTATGAGCTTGCAGAACACCTCACAAACCCAAGGCCCACTCAGAGTGCGTCGCGTCCTTCGGAAAGCTGAAACTCGCGGTACTGAACGTAGATGTCCTCCAACAAGGAGGAGACCAAGTGCCTCAATCAGAAGTGTCTCATGCAGCTGAGCTTTCAGGCAGAATCCTCTTATTGTGGTAAACAAGACGATGTCAACCATCAACATCAACGTCATCACCACCACCATCAGCAGCAGCAGGACCAGCAACACTATAGCCATTGCAGAAACCAGAACCCTTGTCATCGTCATTACCGCTCTCATCATCAACCTCATGAGTACAATCGTCGTCGTCGTCGCCCGTGTCCGCATCATCGATATGGCCACCTCGGCCATCTTAGCCATCGCGATGAAACCATCATACTACATTTGTTCGTCTGTTGCTTCCATTCCTTGATTTCTGCCTGCATCTATTTTTTCCGTTCTTCACGAACTCCTGCATTCCTTTGTTCACTCGTGCATCCGTTCATGCATGCGTTCACACATTCATTCTTGCGTGCATGCATTCATTCCTTGACTCATTCATTCATTTCTTCATTCATTCAGTCCAGCAACCGTCAGCCGGTCAACCAATTTCCGGTCAGTGCCTTGATGCATTGCCCATCCACCCGTCAGCAGCCGCCAGCACTGCTCCCACTACCACTACGACTCCGACGACGACGACTTCTACTAGTAGAAATCGTCGTCGTCGCAGACGTAGTTGCAGACGTAGTCGCAGACGTAGTCGCAGTCGCAGTGTCGTCGTCGTCGCAGTCGTCGTAGTCGTCGAAGTCGTCGAAGTCGTCGTAGGAGTAGGAGTACCAGTAGCAGCAGCAGCATTAGGAGGAGGAGGAGGAGAGGCAGGAGCAGGAGCAGGAGCCGGAGCCGGAGCAGCAGCAGCAGTAGTAGCAGAAGTAGTAGTAGCAGCAGTCGTCGTGGTAGTGGTAGTAGCAGCAGCAGCACTAGTAGCAGTAGCAGCAGCAGTAGGACACACGCCCGTAGGAGGACTGGTGTTTTCATGCGTTGCGGACTGAACGCAATCTTCAGACTTGAGCACCTTTACGCGGCTGCCACGAAAAGTGGAATGTGCAAAATGTGGTGCGTTTAGCCTCATGAAGTGCCAAAAGTACTGGCAGGGCCGGCAAAAATGTGCAATAGGCAGCGGCAGGTGTCAAAAATCATAGAGTAATTTTGAAAATTTTGGGATGTTTCTTTTGCTGCGGGCGTTTCACGCATTTTTCACAAAGGAGAGCACTACTTGCACAGTATGTTGTACAAAGAAGCAAAAACGCTGTAAATGCAGTGTTTTGGACATGGTCGCCAAAGGCATGGATGCTTGTGAAAACGTGTCTTGCTCCACATCCTTGCGGGGTATGTTGTACAAAGAAGCGAAAACGCTGCAAATGCAGTGTTTTGGGCATGGTCGCCAAAGGCATGGATGATTGTGACAACGTGTCTTGCTCCACATCCTTGCGCAGTATGTTGTACAAAAAAACAATCACGCTGTAAATGCAGTGTTTTGGACATGGTCGCCAAAGGCATGGATGCTTATGACAACGTGTCTTGCTCCACATCCTTGCGCGGTATGTTGTACAAAGAAGCGAAAATGCTGTAAATACCAGTGTTTTGGACATGGTCGCCAAAGGCATGGATGCCAGTGACAACGTGTCTTGCTCCACATCCTTGCGCAGTATGTTGCAAAAAGAACAAAAATGCAGTAAATTCCAGTGTTTTCGGCATGGTCGCCAAAGGCAGTAACATGAACGCTATTCTCATTTCCCCCCCCCCACCCCGTGTGATGGACACTTGCAGGCTATTTGACATGCCCTTTCTTGCAACAGCAGAAGTGTCAATAGACGCTGGCGCTGAGGGCGCTGAGGGCACTGGGGGGCTGAGGCCGCTGAGGGCGCTGAGGGCACTGAGGGCGCTGATCGAGGGCGCTGATCGAGGGCGCTGAGGGCGCTGAGGGTGCTGAGGGGGCTGAGGGCGCTGAAGGTGCTGAAGGCGCTGAGGGCGCTGAGGGGGCTGAGGGCGCTGAGGGCGCTGAAGGGGCTGAGGGCGTTGACGGTGCTGAGGGCGCTGAGGGGGCGGTGAGGGCGCTGCGGGCGCTGAGGGGGCGGAGGGCCGTGAGGCTGGGAGCCCCATGCAAGCCACGCGGGGTTTAGACTCGACGTCATCGCTCCGATTGCTTCGGCCCGCTTTGTGAAGTCCAGGGTTCAGGGGTTCTGGCGCATCCATGGCCCTGGCCTAATTCATTCTTTATCACAGCATCCATCAACCCTATATATGGTCTGACGCAGCATGAACTCCCATGTATACTATCCATGGCCCATCCATATAATGCATGACGCACATGCTCTGCAATGCGCTGTGAGTTCACAGCATCCATGGCCCAAACATATAATGATGTGCATGGTCTAATGCATGCGTTCACAGCATCCATGACCCAGCCATATATTGACGTGCATGGTTGATGAGTTGTGAGTTCACAGCATCCATGGCCCAATCATAATGGCTTGCATGGTCTAATGCGTTAAGAGCTCACTGCATCTATTTTGTCCACACGTATGCACATGGTGTATAATTTATAATTCGAGGTCACCATAATAATGAATGACGTGCATTGTGAGTTCCATCCTGCAAGCCCAACTACGGCGAAACCACATGTAGCGTTGCTGCTACAATAAAGGGCTCAGCGCCCACTTCTTGAAGCAGTACTTGAAAACACAGCTGCCGAAGTGGTGGCGTCTCAGAATGTGGAGTCTGGACGAGTCAGCACTGATTGTGCAATTTTGGTTCCGCGACATTTGCTGGCCCTGCCAACGTTTTCTGCGCTTCGCATCTCAGAACTCTTGAATATAGTGATGCTGTTCTCTTTACAAATGCAACCTACCTTGAGCCATGTCCCCCAGCGTCTGCTCGCACGTAGTTTTGGGCAAACGGCACGGCCCAAGGCTTCCCCCAAGTGCTTACAGGATNCTGTTCTCTTTACAAATGCAACCTACCTTGAGCCATGTCCCCCAGCGTCTGCTCGCACGTAGTTTTGGGCAAACGGCACGGCCCAAGGCTTCCCCCAAGTGCTTACAGGATTCCAGACCGCATTCTTCACTCAAATGCTGGAAGGTTTTGGACCACGGCCCACATATGGCTTTCCACGGATTCGGGGGACCGCGACCAGAATGCTTTCCCCCACGTACTGGCACGTCCAAACATATTTTCGCCCAAGTACGTGGCGGGATGCAGAAGCACGGCGCTGTGCTTCCCCACATATCTTTTATACTAGCTGGATTCAGGAGGCCCCGCTCAAAGGTTTGGAAGGTGGCAACTTTGGGATTTATATAATAAAAACACTATTGCGTCAAATGGACGCCAAGCGTCCAAGGCACCCCCCCACCCCCCCACCCCCTCCTTTCGTGCAAACTGGCTCCGAAACGCATGAAAACAACAGTCCTCCCACGGGCGTGTGTGGCAGTAGTAGCGCTAGCAGTAGGGAGTAGCAGCTTGTCATCGTCGTGGCAGCTGTTGTGGCTCCCAGCACCAGCGACGGCACTAGCACTACGACGAGACCACTTAGGACTGCGACGACAACACGACAGCGGCAACTGCTACAACTACACAGATCCACAACACCCACGACTATATGATTGACAGTTCCGCCAATTTCAGAATCAACTCCATCACCAGGAGCACTAGAGAGAACATTACAATAGACCCAGAACAACCGACACCAGTGTCCTTTCCTGAGCCACAGGCTTAGCTTCCTCGTAGGAGGCGGGGTCGGGCACGCTGACGCAAAGCATCAAAGGGTCCGAAGACTCCTGCCAGGACATCCAACTCGCCTCCAGCGAGACTTGGCGTGTCATGGCGCGCCTTCTGCTCCAGACCTTCGAGAAATTTGGAACCACGGCCACGGAGGCGGAGCTTGGCCTCGGCTGCTGAAAGCCCTCAAGTCCTCTGAAAGGACCTTTCCCCGCCAGTCCCCCGCGTGAAACCAGAAAGGAGATTCGCAACGATGGCGCGCGTGCTTTCTGAAGCTGAGCTGCGCCTGTCTTCTCGGCGATGTCCTTCATGTGCTGGCCCTAGCGAGGAAGTCTTCATGCAGGCATCTGGGACATGTGGGCGCGGCAGAGGCCTGCATGGGAGGTGACAATAGTTTAGCAAGTGATAGCTGCCTTGCTTGTCGATCCTCTTCCAAAGCCCATTCCATAATGTCTGGCCTTCTGACCAAGCAGTCGTCGGCATACTCGGAAGCGGCCCTTGCAGGGGCACAGGTTACATTTCTCAGTCCCTGCGGCTAATCTATCCTTTGCAGCCTTAAGTTCCGTGTCACATGCGCAGGCATCACATGCACATGGCATGAGCAGGCTTCGCCTCCTCTTCAATGCCAATGATGTACCTGGCAGCAGAGCATTCGCTCTACCTCCCAATGTTAGGGTGGTTTTAATAAACCTCCGCCCCTGAGGTTGTTTTGCGCGGGGGTCTCTTGGGGCAGGGTCTGGGGCCAGGGTGGTAATAATAAACCTCTGGCCGTGTCCGATTGTAGTACCCGTAGTAATAGTAGTAATAGTAGTAAGAATTGTTGGGGGAATTTCGGGCCCGGAATATTTCAATTGTCACCACTTATATTATTCTAACATCAATTGTTTGGGCCATTCTGGCTACGCAATTAAAACTCCTCCTCCGCCCGGAAAATCTGCCCCGGGGAATATTTTAATTGTCACCCCATTAACAAAAACCACTGAAACATTAGTGCTTCATTCCTACTGCACTAAAGCAGACTGTCTCCACACACTCAGCACTACCACCATGAGAATCCGCATCGGAGGGGTCTCCGACTCGGAGCTTTTAGCAGATTTCCTGCCAAGACACTGGCACTGGCACTTAGAGCCGCCTCCTCCACCACCTGCGGGTGGATCATATATGGGGGCCTTAACAATTAGAATAGGGTTTTGGGGCCCATCGTACTATTAGGGACCCCCAGAATGGGAATCGTTTAGGCCCCTATATTGTCCGTGCTATCTTCAGCGCCCCACCGCCCCGCCTCCTCCCTTGCTGCTCGCCTTGCCACCGCCCTTGCCGGCGGCCTTGCCCTTGCCTTGGCGAAGCTTCGAAAGATCCCGCAAACGGCCCTGCCGGACATAGCACATCTGCGCTCGAGGCTGTCAGGCTTTGCTTGAAGCCCCGCTGAATTGGAGCCCGTTGGACGCTGGAAGATGTCCATACAACAACAATACAAAGCAACTCGAGAATCTAGACAACAAATACTCAACAAGTTGTTCCAAGCCACCTTTCCCTTTCGGTGCGTACGAGGGCTTCTCGTACTGCCAGCCTGCACAGCAAATCCAGCAGAGGGTTCTTCATCGCAACAGCTTGTGGCTTAGATTTTCGGCTTGTGCCAACATGCGCCTCCAGCAGACCACCATGTTTGTCGATGACCTTGCGCCTGTAAGGGGTGCAGAATCAGCAAGGAGACGTGACGGCTACTGCCAGACTGTAGACATTGAATCTGTTGACCATGCTCCTCTTCAATGTTTCTTCTTATGGCAAGTGTCCGGCACCCTTGTATGGCCTTTCACTCTTCAACGACTGTTACAATCACCTTTCGGGAACTATGACCAGTGTCACCCATGGCCTGGAATATGCCTGGACAGAGCGACCACAAGATTCTAGGAGGCACGTACATTCCAATCGTGCTCTAGAGGATTCGATTAAGGAACAGCCTAGTCAGGTCAAGCGCCAGCCCTCGTGCGGCCTGACTGTAGGACTCGCCGGCCGGGCGCCACTGGGACTTTCTGCCGTAAGCACCGTAGTCGTAGTCGTAGGCCTTTCTTGATGCTAGCTCGGTGATCTGGTGCAGGGGTGGTGGATGCCGTTGGACCGTCTCTCGAATCCATGTTTCCTCAATGAGCCCCGCACCGCTGCAGACGATGTTGCTTTTGAATCAGCCGCGCGCGAGTTCTTCCACCACTTGGAGGACTTGTAGCCCCAACCTGACAGAACCCATTAAGATGAATCTGTGTCCATGTGTACAGTTGGACACAGGACGAAAGGCTCCACAAGTGCCAAGACAAAGTGTGCAATCACAATCGCACACATGGGTGTGTGCCTGAACTATGAAGGTGCTTCATTTTATTTTCCGACATGCGTGCGTGCATGTAGGAGGTGCTTGCAAGTGTGGCATGTTTCGGCATCGATCCGAAAAAGAGTGCACCCCAGACTACGAAACCAAATCCCACGACGACATGCACGAAGCAGGATGCGGCCGATCAAGAGACTCGAGATGCTAGAAAATCTAGTCAGCTGCTGCTCACCGGACCCCCTGACACTCGCGTCCTTGCGAAGTCGTGAGCCCTGCAAGTTTCGGATGACCATGGCCGACCCATCCTTGCCTCCCGCCGATCACCCCGCACACACACACACAAACCAAGACCGAATAGTGTAGTTCAGTTCACGATAAATTGGAAAAACGATCCACTTCATGCCCATTAAAGCTCAATTCACAGGTGTTCTCCCAATAAGCACATCTGTGCGTCTTCAAGCCTCGCTACGTCGCTCCGCTTGATTGTTCCTGCCCGCATCTTCCTTTTGCAACCAGCTTTGCCTCCAAACCCTCGCATCTTTAACGTTCTGGCCCCAGCTTCCGGCGAGCATAGCAGCAGCCAGGATCATCTAAATGAGCACCGATACTAGAACACCGATACTATGAAAAACAATTAAACGAGTCTGCCACCACGTTCACTAAGCCTTCAAGTAGACCAGCGAGTGGCGCTTCAACAACGTACAAGACTGCATCTCAAAAAAACATTGCTTTGATTGTCAGCTGCGAACAGTGAAGACCAGTGGTTCGGTGAACATTCGGCGGCACCTTCGTCTTCAGATGCTTGCGGGCTTTGAGTCACAGCATGCGAGCCTCAGATGAATGCTACATGCTGGCATGCAGCTTCAGAACTCCGAATTTGATCCTGAGGAATACTCGGACGAAGCAGCTTGTTGATGCTGTGGTCTCCTGCTGGTCAAGGTCTTCTGCGAGATCTGCCCATCGCTTCTTGGCAGGGGAAGACACCTGTGAGGGTAGGGCCCCGTGCAGGGGATCGAATGAAGGTCTTCTGAGCTGAGCCTTCGATTCTCTCTGGGGCTCCCTGGGAGGCGCAGACGAGGATTGTGCCTCACAGTACAAGTGAGCCGGGAACGCTTCCAGTCGGAGCTGCTAGCTGCCAGCCTGATCTTGCTCGTCGTCTGACTCGTCCGAGTCACAAAGGTCAGCCCAGCGTCGGCTCTGTGGAGCCTCCATATCAAGCTTGGCTTAACACCCGGGTTTGGACGCAAACCCTGGTGGTGGTGGTGGTGGTGGTGGTGGTACTGGTGGTGGTGGTGGTGGTGGCGGCGGCGGCGGCNGGCGGCGGTGATGGTGGTGGTGGGAGCAGCAGCAGCAGCAGCAGTAGTAGCAGGCACCCCCCTCACCAAGCCAAGTGCACTTGCTCTACACCATCTTACAGGCACATCCATTTTACTCGGTATTCGCTTCTTGCTGTCTCAACATCAACTTGTCGACTTCGCAAACTCGAGCTTCGGAGTTCCGAAGGGTTCGCGGAAGTAGGGGGGTGGAGGGTTAAGGGGTTGGCTGACGACACGCTTGCACACACGTGCATTTGACTTGGTATTTACAGACTTTCGTAATGTTGTGCCACTCCCTGCTGCCTCAAACATTCACTTGTCGAGGGGGGGCGGCTAGCAGTAGGAGGAGGAGTAGGAGTAGGAGGAGTAGGAGTAGGAGTAGGAGTAGGAGGGGTTCAGTAGGAGTAGGAGTAGGAGTCGGAGTAGGAGTAGCAGTAGCAGCGGCAGCAGTAGTACTAGTATTAGTAGCAGCCGCAGCAGTAGTAGATTCAGTAGCAGTGGTGGTGGTGGAGCTAGCTTCAACGGTGCTGCTAGCAGTTATAGTAGCAATAGTAGGACGTTGTGGTATTGATGCATATCCGGTGTAAACCTTATCGTTTTCTTTTATTGCTTCTCGGACAGCAAGATAAACCACACAAGAGGCTCCTAAACTACACTGCCCAAATCACCTCATCTTCCAACCTCACCTTAACATATGTGCACTATCGTGCCCAAGTCTAGCACCGCTGACATTTCCAGAGCTGCCTTCTCAGCTGACAGAAAATTGCAGTCGACGTCGGCAACATCTGCCCACCCTGAGATGGAATTCTGCGATCGTGTTAGCGGGGCATCTTGCAGCACTGTACGGGTAGAGAGTCACACGATGCTGGCGCCCACGTAACGCAGAAGAGCTGCTCGTCGTGGCATCCTGGCGGCTCCCTTTGCTGTCTCCCGACTCCCTGTGGGGCCCTTACCCCCAGGAGCCTTAGGGGCCCTGACTGGCCTCAATCCCTTGGCCCGGGACGATGCGAGTGTCCCTCCCCCAATAGAAAAGGAAAGCACCGAAACAGAACGACATGGGGCGCATAGCAACCAGCAAGATCATTCTGTCTATGTGGTCTTGAGGACCTATTTCGTAAAAAGCCGTGAATCTAAACTTGAACACCCCCACCCGAACTCTCTCCTCTCTCTTTCTGGCTGCAGGCTTAAGGTCTGCGTCAGCGGCTCATAGCATCTCTCGCTCTTTCGCGCAAAAAGATCCGAACAACTGCACCGCCGTCCTCGCGGTCGTCACAAAGTGACGGTGCTGCTGTCGAGAGACGATCCTCTTCCTTCACGAGCACAAGCCCATGTCACAAGGATCAATCGACATCGGTGCAGAGGTGTTGACTTTTCGTGTGCGCCTCTCCGTCGCGAAGGGCCTGGCAGCCCGAGGCACGGGCAGGCGAGGCCTCTGATGGCCCGCTTTCGGCACCTCAGCAAGGCATGAAACATGGATGGGCTTTAAGGCTCCACGCTCTGGGCAGCCGAGCTGCATCGCGGATCCACGCTAGCACAGGACATCTGGGAGTGGACCACAGAACTTGGGCAAGCGGAGATATCGGGGTTGATCGCAAGTGCAGTATAGCGCACTTGAACCAGACTTCGGCATAAAGAAGCTACCGTCACGGTGATCTCTGTCCCCTGGCAGCACTCTACAGTACCGATAGTCCGCTTGGCTGCAGTGCCCAAAACTGAAGTGAACATCATGAAGCATCAAACTAGACATGATGATATCTCCCTTAGATCACGGTTAATCAACAGGCCTTGGCCCCGTAATGACAGTGCTTTGTCGAGCACAGGTCGCGGTGCTTCCTGCCACAGACCTCGACTGAGCGATACTGCTTGGCTGATTCCAACCCAGCGAACACGAGACAAGACAGCACACGAGCCTACCGGCCGAGCCCTTGCTGCCAGTGGTGTGTTGCACAACAGCCAGGTGGTTCTTTGGTCAGCTGAGCTCCATTGCACTGTGCTCCTTTTCCAAATATTCCAGTACCTCTCTCCACGAGCAGAGATCTTGCTGAACTTTCGATTTTGCTTCCTACTAGCAGACGAGTTTTCACTGCGCCTTGTCGGGGTTCTTCACCTCGTTCTGCTCCAGGCGCGTCCACAAAGGAACACTAGATTTCGCCTGGGTCCGTGCCTCACAACAAGCGGAGCTGTTAGAGGGCGTTTAAGCGGCGCACAACATGTCCACAATGGCTCCAGAATCCCGTTCAGCTCTGCTCCCCCAGACTGTCTCCGAATCTGCTGATGACTCCGGCCTCTTCGGCAGCTCTCACCAGCAACTCGACACCCCGCTCCTGCACCAGATTGAATCAAGGACTCAAAGATCTCGGCCGATGTATGACAACTTCTCAGGGAAGCGAAATGATCAGACTCCTGCGGAGCGCAAACATGCCCCCATCTGCCACCAACCGAGGCTCTTGACGAGGCCCGCGCGGTGAAGCGGTTGTGGGAGAGGTGGAGCTCTTCGAGTGTGTAACACTTGCGCACGAAGCGACTCAGTGCCTCTACACCAGGCTCTGCTGCATGCGTGCTGACTCTTGCCGACGATTCTGGAGGACATGAGATCCTGCGCTTGCGGACTGCGATTAGAAACTGCAACGTGCCTGCGCACCATCATCATTGATGTCCTGCAGAATTCAATCAGGACGACCATCACGTCACATCTGCTCGGTCTTATCATCACTGAGGACCCCACATTTTTGTAGAGCTTCAAGACACGCAGCTTCTCGCATCGGGAACAAAGCTCCAGCACCTGCAAGACAGAAGCCCAATCCACCACGGGCGGTCACGGACCAAGAGGTGTGAGGTAGTGATCAGGCTGTGTACTTTGCCTTCCGCAGACCCTCCGCAGAGAGTCGGTTCCTCGGAGCAGATTTCGCTGTCTCAATGGCAAACCGCAGTGTTTTCGCTGGTACGGATTCATGCTTGTGCGAAACAGCGGTTAAGGCTCAGCTCGACTCCCGCATGTCGGCAAGGGCACACTGGAAGCATTGCATTACGGTCCTTTTTTCTAGCTGCTGATCCGCCGGAGGTATGGACTGACCCCTAAGGCACCATCAACCGACTGGTGCGATGACGCCCCGAGGTTTTTGGTATCACAGGGTGACCACTGACTGCAGCAGGATCAGCCTGTCCATGTCACAATGTGTCTCGGGCCTCTTTGTGCCCGTTCTACGGCAGTAATGTTCTGTAAAAAACAAAAGGCACTTGCAGAAGATCAGTCTTAGTTCATTTTCACGAACCAGTAGCAAGGAATGTAGGGAAAGATATGTTCAATCCAAACACGTGCAGAGATTTTATGCGCAGCAGAGTTCGTGCGCCGGGAGCACATCAGCAGCGTCAGCATGCCTCATTTCCGGTGATCACAGCTTCGGACGGAACAATGATGAATTTCCGCGCTCAGTACTCATCTGATTCACTTTTGTGTTCTTCGTGATGGACAAACCGTCCACAGTTTCAAGCTAAGTCGCCTTCTGCCTTCTCTCGGCATCACATCCGAGCCATCTACACACAGCCCGAAGCGCCCGAAGCATTCCGAATCTCAAAAGATGGAAAGGTGCAGCGTGATGCCGAGCGGGGGAAGAGGTGGCTGCGATGCTGCGACCAGCCAGCGCCAAGTAGCACCTTTCGTTGCAGTTCATGGTGCTTGCATGGAGTTGGTAGTCGAAGTTCACCTCAACGAGTCCTAGGCGGCCATGCCTCTATGTAGAGATCGCGCATCTCCCGCCTTCAAGAACACAACACTCTTGATCTTGCAGATCAGACCAAGATTCTGTTTGCCTGAACCCGTGAGGGGCTCAGAAACGCGACAGCAGCCCACAACACTAGTGGCTAGCTGCACAACAGGTGAACAAAAACTCCGGTGCCGAGCTGCAACTGTTGATTTCGCCGCACGACAAGCTTCTGATATTCCTCGCAGCAGTCATAGATGATCACTGCAAGTTTTCGGTCTTGGAGAAAAAAGCTGCCAGTAAGCTGCCACGGCTCCTCTTTGACGTCTTGCCACGGTGGCAGTGGCTCCGCCGGCTTCTTCGACTTCCTCAAACCAACTGCCCGAGACTCGTGGTGAACTACCAGAAACACACCCGACCTTTGTTCGGACCGACATCTCTGCTAAAACGCTCTGAACTAGCAAAATCAACAGCTCATCGACGAAATGCGGAACAAGGTGCAACTGGATCAGAGTTGCAGAAAACTTCAATCATGTGCTTCAGTGTGCAATGGACAGCTTGGTCAACAGGACGTAAAATTTTTGCCGGGACACTCCATCGTGTACAGCATGTATGCATTTACCTGTCCACATTGCCAGATGCTGTGCATGATTTGGGGGATCCGAGAGGTGCAGCTGCTAGCGGGTGCTTTATAGCGCGGCCGTGACATCGGAAACTCTGGAACTGGAATTTGTGAAGTTTGTAGTGTGGAGACAAGGGAATCAAGCAACCTGTTGCACTGTATTGTTTCGCACACGCTATGCCTGCGGCTTGGGCGCCACATCCAGCAGCTCCTCGGACAGAACAGAACCGACACAGCAGCCTAGAATTCTGCAGCAAGCTGCCTTGAGCAGGGCATGCATGCGATGCCGCCACTGGGCAACCTGCTGATACACCTGCAAACAGACCAAGCAAAAGCCACGCAGCAGCCCATCTTCCAGAGTGAGCATTCATCGTCCGACCTCAATGGCGGCTACCGAGGCGCCGCGGTACTTCCGCCGCGACGGGGCGTCCATGTTGTCCCAGGTCGCACTGAGCCTGTAAAGGTTGTCGCGAATTGTTTGGAAGTAGTTTCGACTGCCTCCCGGAACCTCCCGGGACTGAAGCGCTTGTCCGACAGCTTGTCCCAATCCTCCAGGGACACAGACAGGCTGTCGCCTCTGCTGCGTTTGCTCTCTAAAAAACATGCGATTTTGACATCGATGAAACATGGCCGACAGTCGACAACATGTCCTGAGCCACGTAATGTTGCTCTGTCATCGGCGGTGGCGGCCTCTTCGGGTTGCACATCAAGGTCGTGACCTTTCTAAGCTCGTGATCTAATTGCACCTGCGCAGCCCCGGCCACGGCAAGCGCACAACATCGCGGCGTTTCAACGCCTGGACGCAGGCTTCGTTTTGGATTCGAGCTGAGTTTTCTGAGGTTCACCGGGCCGAAAGGCCCGGGGACTCCGCTGTGAGGCCTTGCGGGGAGGAGCTCGACTCAAGACTCCCAAAGAAAACGCACAAGTTAGTGTACGACCGCTCTCCTCGGTCTTCACAACTTTGTGAGCCGCTCTCTTTCTTTCTTCTAAAGGCCTCAGGAAAAGGTTTCCCAGCACACCCCGTTTTGGAGTGGGCAAGGGAAGTGTAGGTTTACGCTCCCGGCGCAGGGAGAGCGAAGGCAAGCAACGAAGAGAAACATACATCATAATAAAGGGGCCCAGAAATTTCGTTCTCCCCTCCTCAGAAACGACTTGCTCAAGAACACGAGTTGCGTGTCTAGGACAACGTCTTGTTGGTTGCCCTCTCTCCTTGGAATCGGTGGTCCTGCATCTTCGTCATTGACGTCAGGTGGACCTCCTGCCATGGTCCATGGTTGTGCCCCTGAGTGGGAGTTTCAGGGGCATCCACTTGCACGGGCTCGTGTGCTTGCGCCCCGCCGGCGGTTACCACCCCTCCGCGCGCTAGCCCCCACTGAGTTAGTGGCTGTACGACAAGCGGGGTGAAAGTGAAAGTGTCTGGCCTGAACGAGCGGGTCACCTTCTGGTACCAAGAACCTCCCTGAACACTAGAACCCTGAACGAGACCCCCACATCCTGGCCTCGAGAAGGCTCTGTACGGACGACTGTGTCGTGCCCCCCAGCAGAGCACACTTGGCCCCCCCCGGCTTTGGAAGAGGTGTCTCTCTTTGCTTTATGGTACAACGAGAAGGTGTGCTCTCTCTCTTCTCTCTTCTCTCTTCTCTCTCTCGCTCTCTCTCTCTCTCTCTCTCTCTCTCTTTCTGCGTCTTTGTTTTCACTGGCCCAACGAACATTGAAGCACGGAGCAGCACAAAGAACGAAAGGATGGAGTCGGCCCAGGCCTTGGCTTCTGTCTCGCGGCCTGGACCCACTCAGGGCTTTGCTTTTCCCGTGTGAAGGACAGAGGCAAAGGGCGCCTCTTTTTGGGAGAGTGCAAACCTCCGCAGACAGTTTGTTCAGCGAGAGCTCCACATCCTGGATCCATGGAGGCGAGCCACTGCTCTCGTGTGGGGGGGGCACTTCACTCAGCTTCGCACCTCAACTTTCTTCAGCCAAAGTGTCGCTCCCGCATCTGTCCATGGACAAGCGGCAGGTTTGCAGTCATCGGACACACACAAACTCTTTGCACGCATTGCCTTCTTGACCACACTTGTGCCAGAAGGGCTGACTACAAAACATGCCGCTTTGCTCTGTCACACGTCAGGTGAGCGCGAAGGCAGGATGCGAATTTACACGATGCAATGTCTCCCATCAACGTCTCGAAACCGAAGCCAGCCCAGTAACAACTGCTCTGGCCTGCAAAGACTGTCATGCAGACTCCTGAGCAGTCAATGTCAATGTTCAATCAGCTTGGCTTACATTCCTGCTTCGCCCAAAGTCTTGCGATGCCCTGCACAAGCGCTTGCACACGGAGCTCGCCGCACCCTCGAACGGGACATGATATGCAAGGCTCTGCCATGCCAACTTCTCGAAGGCTCCACAACAACGACCTACAGCGGAAGTGCATGCAGACAAGCTTAGAACACAAGCATCAGCTCAAACGCGCAAATCGCATCAAAAAGGTCTTTGGACGCCGACCAAATCGCCAGTTTCCACAACACCGGCTTCAGGCAGACGCCGGGCCTGCGAAGACTCGCGAACAGAAGAAATGCATGAGACCACAGAAAAGGCCTCCTTGCGAAACTCCTTCAAGTCCTGCACGGGATTTGAGTTGCTGCAGCACACTTTGTCATGCTCGGAACGAACCTCTTTGTCTGCTCTTAGCAGGACTCTTTGGGGGCCTGCCCTAGCGTAAAAACTGGTGTGCTTTGAGGGAGGGTAAACGCTGCGCGTCTGTGTGGTGGTTCTTCCTGTAGCCCAGATGGGTGGATTCGATCATGGGTGTTGGCTCTCACTATGTCACTATGTGATTCGACAGATGCATTTGCAGTACCCCTGACACACTTCGATATCACTATTCAGTTAACTACGCTGGAAGCTTTTCTGACAAATTCCTGATCCTTTAAGCACTCCCGACAGTTGGAAAAGGATAGATAATAGACACTCTCAAGTCTGGCCTCAACAGCAGCTGCCGGCTCGGCAGACCAAGCCGATGTGACACGCCGCGCTCTTCGTGGGGCCGGAGGCGAATCGCCGACAACGGCCATGGCTTCCGCGGTTTCATGAAAGCCACTGTGGGAGGCTACAGTAGCGCTGGGTAACCTTCGGCAGCTGCTACATGCATGTAGCTGCACCTCCTCAGGAGGATATACCTCCTTTTTAGCACATACGCCAGGCGATCCACCACTAAACTCGCCCGTCTCCTAGCAAAGAGACTTGCATGCGGCCTTCACACTTCAGACGGCTTCAGGCAAGCAATGATGTTGTCCGCTATAACTCGTGTTGCATGCTGCCGGCCTATAGCCGCAATTCGACAGGAACAACTTGCCGGATTGCAATCCCTGGACCGTGCATTTTGGCCAAGCGTCTGAGAGAAGTTTACCTCCTCGTAAGGGTACACCACTTCCTTGAGGGGCAGGTCCTGCGCTCACTCACAGGTTTGTGGCGACTGAGCGACGCCAGGGAGCGGCCCCAGGCAAGCTTTCCCGCTGTGCTCGCCTGCAAGTCCGCATCCGAAAATGCCTGACCCTGGTAGTTCAGCCTGGCATCGGAATATGCTCTGAGCTGCCGATCACTTGGCATGCACACACCCACAACTACAGTCCCTTCGTTTGCTTGCCATGCCGGCCTTTTGGAACTCATAAACGCCCACGATCACCTGCCAGTCAGTCCAGGCATGCGCTGATTCTGCAAACACCAACAAAAACCATCTCCTGCAAAGATCTGGTGCCACTTCTTTCAACTTTCATCCCCGAAACGTCACTTCTTCTGCATGATCAGTGATTTCATTGTCCGGGCATGTCTTAGCTGGCCGCCTGTTCCAAGGTGTCATGCGCCGGTACGACGGGCTGGGATGTGGCTTGCGAGCCCAGACGGGATGCCACAGCCCATGCAAAGCCTCTTCCCTGCTCCAACTAGGCCTGCCACTCGCAGTTGGGTTCAACTAGCTTCCGAACTGAGAGGCTACTCTCTGTCGTTGGAGAAATTGTGCAGAGTTGGTAGGTCTTATGTGGGGAGACTTCTTGAATGGATTGTCCCTCTGATTCCACCAGTCTGAGCCACAAATGGCCAGGCGACATGCCAGCACTCGACAGTTAGTAGCTCTTCCTTCTCATGCCTTATTACGGTCATCACGAAATCATTCATATGCGACTGCCGATGACCCGCCAAAATCGTTTGTTTGTGCACCCTGTCTCACAGCAACACGTCAGCCGATGCGCGATGCGCCCAAAATCGATTTCTTTCTTTCACGTGTGCTGCGGGCCCACCACCCGGTCAGGACACGGCACAGCTCCTGCCGGACGAGCATGTCCTGGAGCGCCACAAGCAGAAGCCCGCTTCACGATCCGACACATCTTTGCAGACCCAAAACTTTGCAGGGGCACCCTGTCGGCGATCCAGCCATGGTGGCCAGAAGAACCTGGCCACCCCAGGAAGACAAATTATCCGCACACTGCTCAACATCTCGAATCAAGATGGCTAGTCTAAATCATGACGATGCCTACTAAAACACCAACACTGCGATTCGATCCAGGCCATGCGAGCATAAACCTTGCTTTGTCGGATCGGATACACTATGCAACCGATAATAATCATACATGTATAGCTAAGCCTCTTGGACATCCTGCGCCCGCAGACGAGCTGCAATGTCCAAGGGTAGCATCCTCCCGCTTTGCAAAAAAGTGGATTCTTTTTTTGAAAGACTGCCTTCAAGAGTTTTTTGAGCACCGTGCCTCAGCTGATCACGGCAATCCGGGTTGGCTCGGGCAGCCAGGAGCCGGCGGACTGACCTCAGAGAAAGATGCTTGAGAAGCCCTCGCTGAAGACCGCCTGCTCGCGCAACAAGAGCACGTAAGACGTAAGGGCTGTGGTGCACTGACGCTCGCTGAAGACTCCTCAGGCCAGAGCTCCACATCACTGCTCGCTGCAGCCAAATGGAGGGCAGAACGTCCATCGCGGGACCTTCTAGATGCACCAAGCAGACACGGCGACCGTCCTACGCAAGCCCAGAGACACCCTTTTCAATCCAAGACCCATATTTCACGACCAGGGCAGCATCGACGAGGGTCTGTGGCCCAAACCCGGCGGCATGTGGGCACGCTCTGAGATCCTGGCCACGCTCACACATTCCACATGTTAGCGAACTGAAGATACCCCGATAGGCCGCTTCCACACATTTGACGAATTTCCGCGCTTGGGGCGGGGCCAGCAGCAACTGCACCAGCGCAGGGCACTTTCGCCTTGCAGCGACCTGACTCAAGCCGAGGTTTATGCACTCTGCAACCCAGGTGAGATCAGATCATGCTGAGATTTGCGTATTCCTTTCAAACTCTTATAGCTTTAGCCCGGCGCATGAAGAGGCTCTTGGCCACGGCTGTCGGCAACTGCCAGAGCCTCTCTCAGGGTTGTACAGTTCCGTCACTGTTCATTCGGGTCGTGCTTAGAATGCCCACTGTGTGACTGTGTGACAATGTATTCCAAGCTTGCAGGCCTCATCCACGTCCCCTCTTTTTCACTCGATTTTTCGCAGACCAATGAATGTATCCCTCTGGCATCCACGCCTCTGGCTCTCGTGCAAAGACAGCAAAAGCCTGAAGGCAGCACTGCCATCAATGGCACGAGACATGTTGCTTCTGTGCTACCCGCTACCCCGTACCTCTGCAGTATTTAACCAAGGCGGCCGCAGTGTCCAACATCACCGTCAAACCTGACGAGCTTGACCTCAAGCGTCGGTGTAGGGTCGAGGGCTTTGGTCTTGGACTGCAGCACGTGTCACAGATGCACTCAGGGCCTTATGCCTACTAGTACGAATGTTGGGGCTTCTCTGCACATCGAGGATCCTCGCTACGGCAAGCAGATGCAAGCAGTGTACATCTGTCAAAGTTTGCTGCAGTGAGGACCTTCGTGCAGGATTACATCGGGTTTGATACAGTTTCTGCGAAGTTCTCTCCGTTTTATGGTTTGGACTAGCCGGCACGGTGCACAGCGAAATCGCAGACGGTGTCGAGAGACTTGATCCACGAGATGCTATACGATCTGCACACGAGGCAGCGTGTTCTGGTAGACGTTCGGGGCAGTGGTCATGCCTCAGGATACAGCGAGGAGGCGATGCAGGAACCCTGCACCGCGGCAGATCCAATCTATCCTAGAGTACGAAAGCTCGCGAAAAGGTTTGCAGACCATGGCTGATTGGTATTCCCATGGAACTGCCGTGCAAAAGCTGCAAAGGAGCAGCGTGTGGCGGTCTTACGCAGGTATCGCTGCGGGCTACCTTGATCAAGAAAGCCAAGTTCGTGTGTGCGGAGACGCATCCTTCGTGTAGCAACCGAAATTCCAAGTCACAAGCCTTTGATGTGCCAGCGCCACATCAACGGCGGCGGGCTTCTGTCTTGGGCTCTGGTGGCTGGAGGAGCTGTCAAAGGAATGGTGGGAGACCATGAACTATGCATAGGGTCACTGGCTGCGACACGAGCAGGTGCGATCGTGGCTGCGTTACTTTTGTGATCGACTCGGTCGTATGATGCATATGCAGCTGTGACTGCAGCTGCGGAGCTGTCACATGATCTGCTGCGGCTGCAGCTGCCAGCATTTTCCCACTGCCAGCCGTTTTCATTCATCCGCCCTTTCCTTCCCTTCTTGTGGTGGTGCCTGGTTTGACAGAGATGGCTCGGTTAGCACGGCAGGAAAGCATGACTGGTGATGTCGCCTGGACGTTCGCTGTGTGAGGTTGGGAAGCCACCGGTCGTGGGGCCAAGCTTGCACTTCGCACCACCGCATAGGTGCACGATTCTGGTGTCGGTCCATGGCCTGTCCGACTCCTGGCTAAATCCGCATCCTTGAAGGTCGACACATACCGTAATGTACAGGCCGGTTTGTCAGGTCCACATAAGTCCTATAGGTCCTATATTAGGATTGCACCCGGACCTTACCGCAGGAAGTAGGTCGCGAGAATTGGTTGAGCCCCATTTTGAGTCTCAGTAGGGCAACAATTTCGTCAGACGGTTTGTCGTAGAGAGGGCATGAGACTTCTTCGCTCTTTGCCACTGTGATTGCTGTTCTGCCTCAAAGGAACACCGGGTGTTCACAATGCATTGCTTTCTTTGCAACGGCCCTGTTTGGCCAGACACTTCTTGGCTTGTTACGGCACACTTCCTCCGATGAGACGAGTCCGGAATGTGAAGGATGGGGCTTGCACACGACGATATTATCCCGAGATCTGCTGCCTACGGAGGCATTGCGGCTGAGCGTCGAACATGGCAGTTAATTCCACCACACAGTTCGCGCTAACCTCTCAGGAGCGTAGGCGTAGGCAGGATGGTAGATGCCGGCAATCCATGGAATCCTATACAACGAAAGGAAGAAGTGCACTCAGGATAACTTAGCAGCAGGAATCCTCACACTCATCTGCGTGCAACAGACGTTGTCCAATCAGGCAGCACAACAGAGAGAGTTGGACTTGTTGTGCAGAGCATAAGAGCATAAGTGACATCAATGCCTCCGACTGGCCAGAGTCGGGCATCGTGGCCGACGGCCTCAAGCAAAACCCCGAAGATCACCTTCGGTTGAAGTTTGAGTCGCCCTTGGCGTCACTCGGCTGCAGGCCAATGCTCGACCACCCATCGTTGCAGCATCTCCCTCTCAAGTCCTGGCGAACACGAACAAAGGCCTTCTGCCCAAGAGCAAGAGTATCTCAATGTCCCAGAGTGTTGCGTCATGGCGGCACCATGTCAATGCGAACCCCACGATTTGCAAATTCGCAAATTCACGTAATTGTCACGCGACCTTTCGCTGCGTCGCCTCACCATCCTACACGCCTGGAAGCTTGCACTTCACAACCCTTCCACGTGGACCACATGACGGCCCTTGCCCTCGAACAAAGCGTTCACCATGCTGCTGCTATTGTCACCAGGGGCTATCGCCACAAAGAAGCTCAGCAGATCAACCGATGTCAAGCATCCTGAATGTCGGCAAAGCATCAGCCGGAACGTCCTGTCGGCACAAAGCGCTGCCAGCCCACGGCACAGCGGCCAAGCAGCACGCAGCTGCACGCTCTGAGCACATCGGGAGACAGCTTGATGCAAAGAAATGCAGACTTCGCAAACATTTAAAGCGCTCCCTCGCCGCTTCTCTACCTTAAACAGCAGTTGATCAAAGGCTCAGGGTTCAGGCTCGGAGGTCTGGTCTGTTGCACGGAAACAGAATAAGATGCAAGATTGCAAATGGATTCTGTGTTCTTGAGCTTCTGCACCATCTTCCCACAATATCACTATGTGACTCCGCACCGTGTATAGACTCAAGCTAGCCCCGGCTCTCCAAGCGCGCTGCCCGAGAAATGCGGAGATCGCGGACCTGCTTCGGCCAGCATCTCAGCGAAGCACAAACACTGAGTCCTTGTGATGTGCCGGTCGGAGTCTTTTCAGGGACTCCGGCGCAAGCGGAGGTGGTGCTGAGCTGGGGCGCAATCCTCCTGGGCACTGGAGACGGTTTTAATTTCGACTGGCTTGACAACCCAGACCCTCATAGCTTCAATGTGCCAAGCGGCGTATGTCGAGGCCGGCAGCGAAACGCAGAATCTCAGGAAGCTTGATGAAACAGGTCCAGGTTCAAAACTGGAAAAGTGATATCGGAGAGTACGGCTCCGGCTTCAGTCGTACCTATCTAAGGCTCGCGCTCCCTGTAGCGAGCATTGCGTCCTTACCCAAGGCAGAGCTGATGAGCTATTCAGCACTGCGATGGCGTTCAATTGCAACCTGAATTTCATGAGACCCAAACCATGGACTGAAATCCCCAAGCCCCAAGCATCCTCCGGCAACATCCGTCAACATGAGTGTCCGTGACAAAGCGAGTTCGTCGTGAAAGCTCCGGAGCACTCTGGGCACGAATCATGCTGCCGCACTATCCGTAGTCTCACGAAATGATGAAACCGGAAGCCAGGAGCCACAGCACGGCTACAATTATCAATCTGCTGGGTCCTCTCATCTTCGCTCTCGGACACCGCTTCACAGCGTCCTCAGCACGGACATAGACTGCGGCGCACCACCCCGCTGCTGTCTTCAGGAGGCTCGTCCTGAGCCAGTGCCCCTGCGGCGGCGCATCGCGTGGCACAAGACATCATGAAGGGACACTGTGATGTCTGGTTCCCGGCGTAGTTTATGGTAGGTGCCGACAGTACGAGTCACTGCTTCATGCTTCATCACGTGCAGGCGAGATGGGAGACAATTACACAGAATCAGTCCTGAATGTCACTAGGCCTTAGACTTCTGTCGATGCCATGGTTACAAGGCAGAATTGTGGCTCCATCGAACAGTTGGCTTGGAAATTGGGTGCAGAAGCCTCCGAACCATCGACATTCTCCTTGGCAAGCCTGATGTACCGTGAAACGTTGGCTCTTGCTTCTGATCGTGCGGCACTTATTCAAGACGAGGATTTCATTGTCTTGCAACATGTGGACAGACGGGTTTGGTGGGCCAGGGCTTCAAGTTAAGAACTTGGAGCAAAGTATGTTACGGATGTGGCAGTGTCGAAATCTTCCGTGGCGTGTCGGAGTGTTCTCTTCTCGTTCAGAGTACGTGCCATAAAGACTTCCCGGACAGATCAGATGGATGATTGACAGTTTCGTCAGCTGTTCTGGCTTGAAGTGGAAGGCGCCTTCGCCGGGACTTTGAAAGGAGTTGCTGTGGATTTGGAACTGGTTCTCTCGGCTGGAAAAGAGCGGTTGCCTGCGGTCTGGTTCGCCGATCATGTTCTGGTTCTTCCTTCCATCTTTTTGATAACATGCCTACTTACTTCTATCACACACATGCCTGTGTCGAAGCCCAACATAAAGTCAATGCGCAACGGCCATGTGTGGACATTGTCTGAAAGGTCACATGTTCAAATCTTTCATCAAAGTATCGTGACGAAACTCCTCCCCCGCTGGACCGTCAAATACCATTTGTCCCATCGGGCTCGAGACTAGCGAGTTGACTTGGCAGCAGCGCCCACTTCAGGGAGCCGCTGTTACAGGCCATCCTATCCACCAGCACAGCATTTGTCGGCTTGGAGGCTCCTTGAAAAACCCGAACGGCAAGCACCAGAGCGACTCCTTGTGAAAAAGCATGATTAAAATTTCAACCAAAGGATCCTTTGTACCCGCTGCCACTCACCATCTCACAGTCGGATCACCACTTCGGGATCCTCTTCGTCAACGGCCTGCCCCGAGGATATCACATGAGCTTTACATCCTAGGCCAATGCTGGCGGAGTGCGTCCAGATCTGAGAAAGGAATGGGACGGAAGGACAAGCAGTGGGCATGCAATTCAAGCACGCTGAGATCTTGTTTTCGCCATACAGCAAGGGTTCAATGCAAGAATGCTACTATACATCGGCAAAGAGCCTTCTCTCAGCGCATGCATTCGCCACGGTTGCACGGACGGAAGCTGTCTCTGCCAAGATCCAAGTTGAAGCCAATGCAATTGGATGTAAATTGCTTCCGTCCCGCGCTGGTGGCGGTGGGTGAGCACGATTCGATTGGAACTAGCCTCCATGTTAAGACGGACTGCCCCTGTCTTCTACAGTTTGTTCGGAAAGTGAAACTCTTCAAGCAGGCCTCAAACAGAATGTAGTTTGACACCGCCTTTACTTTCTGGGTCGTCCGTCAGCTCTTCCTTCTCAAAGTCTTCGCAAAGAGATCTCAGATCATGCCTTGGCATGTCTGCAAGATAATCACCAGTCAGAAAAAAAGAGTGGGAAGGACAAAGCAATTTTGGAGACAAGTCTCATGCACAGACCGTCGTGATGCAATCCTCAGATATGATGCAGCATGAGAAGGGCCGTAGTAGGCACACTTCCGCGTGCTGACAACTTAAGCATACATGCTTCTCCGAAATTTTAACAGGTGCCAACAAGCAAGTTTCCCGAAGAGCCCTACCACCGACACGTCACGCCGAGGGTCCATGGTATCAGTCCCAACTTGGACACATGAGGTTCCGTCGGTTTTTGTGTCCCAGTGTAGTGTCAGCGCTGTGTGTAACGGGGCACCACTCTTCTGCATGATGATGCACGTGACCACCTTTGCAGCAGTTGCAGAAACAGATGCCGGCTAGACATGCGAATGCACGGACTGCACGATGCACACTCTAAGTTTCTAAATGGTATTTACCCCCTTCCTTGTATGACGGAAGCGGAAGTAATAGATGCTGACTCATGGTGACAGACCGGCAGCTTTGGGAAGTGCGAACAAGCTGCATACTTGAAAGGCTTGTTCAACTTTGCAAGCTCCTGCAAGCAACGCAAGACTCGGTTTCCCGAAACCGCAATTCCCTGGGCTCTCAAGTCAAAGACGTGGCCGGAGTGCAAAACTCCATGGGGTCCTTTAGGCATTCATCAATAATTTGGTTCGTCCAGGACGTGACTCGCTCCTTGCTGTACTGTGACCTGGTGGGGCGAAAGCCAAAGTGGTTGGTTCAGTGTTCAGACTTCAGGAGATGACTTAGAATACATACAAACAAAGAGGATTGTGTACACCTCCGACCCTCCAAGAGTCTTGGTGATCGCGTTCTTGACGATCTCGTTGACCTGCTCGCTGACAAACTCGTTCTCGCCCTCGTCGTCCATTGCTGGGGCTTTTCAAAGGCAACCTCCTTCAACCGTCGAACTGTAGCAGCAGACACCTCTTTGAGGTTTGGTGTGCTTCACCCTGCTGCCTGAGCCAACGTCGCAACAGTACGCCATAGAGAGAGAGAGAGTGAGAGAGAGAGAGAGACCGTGAGCCCGAAGTTAAGCTGCTAAGCATCCTTCGACTCCCTTCCCGTGCTCTTGTGTGGTTCATGCGGACACTGGACACGCTCACTTGGTTTCAGATCAACCATAAATCGCCGAGTCCGAATGAAAGGAATGTACATATCTTGCAGCTTTTTGCTCTCCGCGAGATCAGGATTCTAGAAGTGAAACGTTGTGCTGGTCGATGTCCGAGGCGTCCTTGCCCACGTGCCCGAGCTCTGCTGCAGGGACCACGAATCAGCAAATATCCAAAGCAACAAGGCTGTTTGCATGTTCAGCTGATGCAGGTCAACCGCCGGAGTTGATCAAATCATGCCTCGGCCGAGTTCTCACTCACTAAATCTGGTGGCCCTCTTGGAACAGTGCCGGCGAAACAGTAACCAAAATCCCATACCTAGGGACCCCAAAAAGCACATAAGCATAAGCATTTTAAAGGCATCTCCCTACCTTATTGGGCTTCATTATAAGGGGGTTTATGTGGGATATCCCTATCCTAATTCTTGCTTATGTGCTTTTTGGGGGCCCTAATTCCCAAGCTCTCAATCCGAAAGAAACCCCAAACGACAGCCACCAAGGCAAGACAAGGCTCATGCACACACGGTCGTGATGCAATCCTTTGCTCCAAAGTCGACCAGCAAGCTTTGCATTTGAGGCTCAGGGTAGGGTTTACGGTTGTAGGGTCTGGGCCGGTCTGGGCTTGTGGTTTCTGCACTTGTATATATGCCGCCAACAAAATCAACAAATGGGTATGTTAGCATCCCGTGAGGACTTGTGAGCATCTTTGTGAACATGCTGCAGGATGACAGAATCCAAGCAAACACGATACTATAAGCACACCAGAAAAGCAAAAAGAAACTAACATGCAGGAGCAGGGTTCCGAAAGGTCTTGGTGGTTCTGTGTTGTGGCTTTAGGTCTGTTTCTATTTGGCATTTCGAGTGTTAGGACATTGACTTCATGCTGTGCTGTATTGTGATGCACGTGAAACGACAAGGAATATGAAAAGACATCTGTTGATATGCATGCTTTGTAGACTTCTACATGTTGTCCTGGCTGTGAGCACAGCTGCCTTTCGACACATGGACATGCATCCTTCGATGCCGAATCAAGACGTCGACATGAGTCCGAGTCGTGGCTCCACGAACAGCTTTCAAAATAAGTGATGGTGCTACTTTCTCAGGAACCCTGCCAAGAGTCCATCGTGTCCGTTCCCACTTGTACGCACGAAGTTCCATCCGTCTTCGTGTCCCAGTGCAAAGCAATGCTGGTGTGAAGTGGCGCACCGCTTTTTTGCATGATGATGCAGGTAACAACCTGCACAAAAAACCGCCACGCTACAGCTTTCGGGCAGCCGCAGTAAAAAGCTTCCTTCTGCTGCCATGGGACGTACTTGAAAGGCTTGTTCAGCTTTGCAAGCTCCTGCAAACACGAACTCATAAGAGGGAGTTGCTAAGTCTCTGAAATAGGATTTGCGGGGGCATGCATCCTTCAAACACTCGTCAATGATCTGGTTCGTCCACGGAGTAACCCGTTCCTTGCTGTACTGCGACCTGCTGGGCAAGCTAAGCTCAGTGAAAGGACACAAAACCACGTCTCTGGTTATCAACAGTTCTTTTTGACACCGGGCCCTCCAAGGGTCTTGGTTATGGCGTTCTTGACGACGTCGTTGACTTGTTCCACGACGAACTCGTTCTCGCCCTCGTCGTCCATGGCTGGGACCGGCTAGGAGCAAGTGAGGCGTCACTTAGCTTGGCTAGACCTGGCCATTGGGCTTGTAAGTGCAAGCTGGATGTTGGTCATGACAGGTTCTGCTATCTCAGCCAAGGCGACAGCCGAACAAGTCAGGCAAAGTAGCTTGGCATCTAGCGGCATCTGGCGAGTCTGGCGAGTCCTAGCCACGGGCCTCGCCGCGCTGGCGCAGGGCCGCCAGGGAGACCAGGTCTGCCTCGGAGGCCCGAGGCGAGAGGCGAACCCTTCCTCGCTTCGAGGTGACCAGCCCGACACTGCGTTGCCAAATGCTGCCCACGGCAATGCTACACAACAAGCAACTCCCATTCTGCTTTCTGTGACCACACACGGAGAAGAACGAAAAAGGGACCATGCTGCAGTTAGCGAGTTAGAACCGTTTCAAGTCCCAGAATCTCAGAGCAATGCTATCACCAGGGTTACTTACAAAGGCCGCAGGACTTACGCGCTTTTCTTGGCTTCCGTGGCCGTTCCCAGCTCGTCGCTCTCGTCGATCGCAGACCGAACTTCTGCGGGAAAACGGGGGCCCCGGGGGCCCCGGGAGCCATCTCCACCCGGTTCGCCGCGCCTACCCGGGCGCTGCACGCTCGCCGCGCGCTTGGAGCCGTGGTCTCCGCGTTACGCAGCGAAATGTCGGGTGGAGGCAGCGGCAGCGGTGGCAGCGGTGGCAGCGGTGGCAGCTCAGGCGGCCTGAAGGCGCACGAGGACCTGCACCGAAAACATCTGCAGTCCTCGCAGTGCTGGTACCAGACAAGGTAGCGTGGCATGGCTTGCGCACCATCGTATATCACGTACTCCCGGTGATCAAGAATGCCCCCATGCTCGGTGTCTTCTCCGACCACGGAATCGAACGCAGGGCGCTCGTCGTCGCCTTCGCTGCAACTTGGATGGAACTGGGGCATTGCACGGAAAGCTTTCAATGCCTTCCCAAGGCAAACCTGCGCAACAACGACGCATTTCATACCATCAGCAGCTGAGTCTACATAGGTGTCCGCCTTTGCAGCAATGTCGGCAAAGTATGTACCACATCCAAAGAATCGACCGGAGCGCTCTCCAGATCGGGAAGGGTCAAAGCCTTCACTGAGAATCCCATCAATACTCCCTTTTCTGCAGCCGTGATAGAGCAGGAGCTCATGAAGACCAATGTCCAAATCATAAGACAAATCTGGCCGTAGTGCACAGCAATCCTGCAGGTCAGATTGAAAGGCCCCTCGATGCTCGAACATCTTCATTCGTTGATCACGATATTTCGTCTCAGCGTCTGAAATCAAGACCCGCTCTATTCGAACAACGCGCAGTGCCTTTTGCACCGCACGTTCGCTGCTGCCGAAGCGATCTCGGGATGGAACGGCGCCTGTCCTTACCATGTGTTCGCTCAGCCGGCGGAACTCGCTGCTGCTTTCTGCAAGCGTCCTCAGCATACCTCCATGGCATGCACCCTCTTCTACCTTCAACTCGTGGCTAGGTACATATTATGGTACATACCCCGACCCGAACTGATGCATGCAGATGCCGGAAAAGCTCGTTTCAGACTTTTGCTGTACAGATGTTGCATGCGATACTGGTTCTGGTGCCAAGCTTTTAATGCAAGGCCGTGCGATACAGGCATGGGTGCCTGGACAAATGTACTTGCTGCTTCTGCTCTGTCGGGGCCGCTTGGGAAGCTGTCCCAGCTGGGATGCTGATCGGCTCTTCAACATATCACTCTTGCGATGCATGCCTGAGTTTCAGGCTGCGTGTCGGCCAGCAGCTGCCACTTGGACATCCCATGCCTTCGCGCACCGCGGCGACATCGACACAGATCTGCGCCGCATGCAAAGCAACCTGGCCTTTGCATGGTGCTCGAGGACACTTTTCAAGAAGTTGTGCATCATCTAACAGGGCACAAAGGTGCGTGCAACAATCAGCCAAACACGTGGCCGCCAGCCTGCAGGTCAAACTTCAGGTTGGGGTCCTCAAAAGCTCGTCGCATCAGCGCCTCGTGGTGATCGTATTTCGACCCAGGCATCAGGCAGAGACAAACTGCTGGAGGCAGCGGCAGTAGTAGAATGCGGCGACGGTGAAAAGCACTTGTGATATTGCAAACACCAACTTCATTGAGAGGACCATCTGAGTTCTGTCTGGCGGAGACTTGCGATCAGCATGGCTCAACTGCGCTTCTTTTTTCTTGCCGTGAATCACACCTCCACGCCATCCAAGACCTGCACGGGAACAGGCTTTTCATGGGCGAGTTCAAGGACAACGCAAGTGTAGCCAAGAAAAGTCTATCCTTCCCCATGAGTTTGGGAGTGGCGGTCCGCCAGCAATGCGTGCCTCAGGGCAGACGACCTGCCTTGCTACAACTACGATCTCTTGGCCACAACTGTTCTAGATGTCATGCAAGGCACATTTGCCGTCGCAGTGAACAGCCTCACCCCACTCGTCTTTTACGCCTCAGGTGTCAGAGGCTTAGATTGTCTGCACAGGGCTTCCACCTGGAATCGAATTTGATGGGACGCTGCCTTCCGATCGTAACATGTGACTTGTTGTTGTGAAAGCTGCAGATTACATGCAGGCACTTCTGCACACAAGCTCCGATTGGGCTCTGACGTTCCGCAGGATCCGTAAGAAGGCAGTTGTGAGTCCTCTGGTTCAAGTCTCGTGAAGCGTGGGGATGCGTTTCTGGCAATTTGCAAGAAATTCCCTTATGTTTTGGCCAAGGAGCAGGTCCAGTGCCTGCCAAGGATTTTCTGCTCTGACCCTCCCGCTGCGTCGCTATGCGTCGCTTCGCATTTTGACAACACCGGAGAGAGCTCAAAAGAACAGAAACGGCCCGGGCCCGAGAGCTGAGAGCTCTGTGCCTGCGGCTCCCTGAGCAGCAACTCTTTGAAGGCGTCCGGCGCTCGCCACTGCTCCGGTGCCACCTTGAGGGCCCAGGCCACAGCGGAGGTCTCTGCAAAAGAGCTGCTCCGCCGTCGGAAGTCTAAACAGGTCTCAACCAGTTCAGTAAAGGACAAATGTGGTGTGCTGGTGCGCTTCCGCGTTCTGCCAGGCCAGGCTAGGCCTGCAGCGCCAATTCGTAGGAAGATCGTGGCTCCTATGCCGAGAAAGGAAAGCGAAAGCAGCGAAAACAGTGACAGCCAAGGCTTCAGCGGCTTCAGCGGCTTCAGGCTTGGCAGGAAGTGGGACCGAAAGCTGCCGCGAGCTACGAGTTTCTGCACCGCGACCTTCAAGTACACCAAGGGCTTGATCGCCAGGGCGTTTCGGAGTTGCCTCCATCTGCCATTGAATCAGAAAACAGCCCCGGCTGAGTACTTCCAGGGGACGGGTGGACTGTTTTGGCCGAGGGGCTCAGCTGTCAGCTGCAGAGGGCCTTGTCTGAGCCAGCTTAGCCTCAGAAGCAACAAGCCAGCACCTTGCTGCCTAAAATGAAGACTTGAACCGTGAGGTGTGAGCGGCACCTGCCACGGCTTTTTGCGTTCGACAAACAAAAGGCCTAAGAACATTGCTAGAATCCGAAAGGATTGAAAGCCCGTCCTCGTGAGACGTATACGAAGATGGGCTATCTGGAAGTAGGGATGAAGCATTGCAGCATGTTTCGACTGCAACTAACTAAGCTTGTGAATTTCTATTGAGATTTCGTTGCTTCGTGTGCCAGGGAGGGCAGGCTTTGTCTGGCCTTGACAAGCCCGCGATCCTAAAAGGGCTCTCCGATTGGAATCAGGAATCCGGCTAGCCTCGCAGTCAAGGGATCCGATCCATTTGTAGCAACCGTTTCTACACTTCACCTTGAAGCCTCCGAGGTGCCAGCGCTTCGAAGATCTCTTCTGGAGCCTCGGTCCGAGTAAGAACCCAGCGCTCAAGTGCCTTAGCTTAGAAGAAGACATGTGGCACTTGGGCTCTGACCGGAGGGAGCTTCGGCTTCAGGTAGCTAGGCCTCCCGACGCAGCAGATGGCAAAAGCAACAGCTGTTCCCGCACCGTTCGGGGCCCCCCTTTGAGCCCTTTCGCCGGCCTGTTGAGCTCGTACCACCCGGTCCAACCGAAAGCCTCACCAACACACAAATGAACTCCTCGGAGCTGGTTTTGTCTTCGATTAGCCCTCTTCCCGGCACTCTCTTCAAAACCAAAACGGCGCGGCTACACAGATTCCACGAGGGCTCGCACTCAGCTCGCATGGCGAAGCCTTCGCAAGGATCAGTTCGGCATCCTCCTGGCCTTGGCGTTTCTCTAACAAGCAACCCCCAAATTGTATAGGTAATTATTATAAGGTCCCTATCACCTCCATGCTTCTTCTGTCCCCAACTCCGGATGCAAGAAGCCAGTTCAATGCCGTACGTGCAAAAAGCCATCTACGACCAAAACTAAGCCGGAGTGCTTGCATCCAGGTTTTGCGCAAGCGCCCTCGCGCCAGCCTGTCTGAACAGTGGCTTCATAGCACGCTTTTGAAGAAACCAACTGATTGGACAACGAGCCTGCCAGATCTCTCCACCCCCTCGTTCGGCAACACCTCTTTCGGGCAGGGCGAAGAGTCAAGTGCTACACTCCTCTAGCCTGCAATCGGCACCTTCGCGAACAGCAGCCAACAAGGCGGCTTTGTCTACCGACCTTCTCTGTTGCAGACAAACTGCTTGGGGTTGAAAGCTGCTTGCAACCGTAAACGACACCAGAGTTGCCTAGCTGGTGTGAGAGTAGGACTGGTGTCAAGATGCGAGCTTCGCCAAATCTAAGTGCAGACGGCTACACCCCTGACAAAGGCAGTGGCCCAGCGCCGTAGGAGACTGCCGCCAGCCCCAATACTGGCCCAGAAAAATGCATCAAAAGAACTCTCTTGCAATCACTGTATGGCGCACATGCCCCGCAGCTTGAACCAGTGAAGAAAATCATTCAACAAAGCGCAGTTCTCAGACGTGACATGAACACAACCCGCTTATACAATAAATAATACCTGTTCAGGGCAACCGAGACTGGACATGTTGACGCAAGAATCGGCTCAGCAACTTCTGAGCATTTGTGAGTTCAACGAGTCTCGTTGCCCATATTGTCTTTGAGTGCCTTCGCACACTTGTCCCTGTTTGCTCCGGCAGCAGTGCCAGAGTTTTCAGCGCAATGGTATGATGGCGTGGACAATTGCGTATTCTCCCTTCATACTTACTGTTGGAAGGGCACGCTTCCAGACGTTTCTCGTGAAGCACCTTCGGGTCTCCCAACACTACACCAGGAGTCCGAAACACGATTTCAGGAGGCGGAAACGCATGGGACTGGTGCTTGCCAAAGTGTTGTGGCAATAGGGTAAATGGCAAGAGGAACCTGCACAGGCAGACCTACCCAATGGACCGAAGGAGTCATTCACTTGCGTTCTCCGGGCACGCCCTACCTGGTGCTCGCATTTCTCAGGGAAAGGCGATGCAGCAACAGCACCAGTAGCAGCGGCTTATCAGAGTTGTCTTGAGCATGATCACCAGCATCATCACCAGGCATGATCACCCGCAGAACCCAACAGTTTTCACCCCAAACCCCGCAAAAATCATGAACCCCCATAACTCCACCTTCGTCTTCGAAGCACCCGGCAACCATCAGCTTCGTCGTTCTTTCCCGAGCTCGAGGGCACGGCCGCAAGTGCTTCGTGGACATCACTGAGATGTTCTGATGTTCTTGTTTCGATCATTGTCACTTTGATTCATACTCGTGGGATGACACAGAGGAGGAAGCTAATGATGGATATATGTTTCTGGTCATCAGGATGGAAAATTCAACGGCTTGAGTTGCATTGTCTGGTTTGTGTGCGGCCGTGCACTCATGGCTTTGAAAGGCCGATGGAAAGGTCAAACTGTTCGATCGGCTACAGTTGGGAGCAGTTTCTGTGCACTTGCCGGCGCCAGCCACTGGGCGGCCCACAACCAGGCGAGAACAAGAGCGATTATTGTTCCGGGCTTCGGGGATGCAGGTAAAGGCGCAGCAGTACTTGGCAGAAAACAACACCAAACAGCTGCATCTTTGCCGCTCACCTCGTAGACGTTGGATGTCGGAGGTTGGCCTACCAAGTGAAGCATTAAATCTTGGAGCCAGCAGCGGAGGGGAGGCATGCACCTCTCGCCCGCAAACACGAAACCACAAAGCGGATGCCTTGGCAAGCACTGCAAAGACTGCTTCTGTTCGACCCACGGCAGTGTCCGTGCAGCACAGGCAGCAGTAACCCAGAGCACACAACTGATGTTTGCTTGGACTCCAGCGAAACCAGCACAGTAGACATCACCACTGCCACTACCGCGACCACCACCAGTACAACCTCATCTCCGCAATCATCAAAACACGGTGTCCGAACGAATACGTGCATGAGTGCCTCTGCGGCACAGCAGCCCATTGTGCGATGTTTTTTCCGACGGCTACAAAAAGGCACTCGACACAAGAGTGCTGATGCTCTGTCCAAGATGACCGTTTGTCAACTTGCTCAAAAGATGGGTAGGTATATTATGTGAAATGGATACTTTGGAAGGGGCTAACCTTCCAACCTGTCCTTACACAGGTCCTGGATCCCTGCCGCAACAGCTTCAGTCGCACCAGCATCTTGAAACACATACCTCGTCAAGGCAGGCCCAGGAGTCAGAGCACACACCACACATCTTGTGGTAAATATAGCATGGCATAGACTGCTACAAGTATGACTCTTGCTACTACCCTCGCCGTTGGAACTGCTCTTGGCAAGGCTCCCTACGCAACCCCTCTTCTGAAGAGTCTTGCTCTTGCTCTCAGTCTGACAGCATCTTTACTTGGTCACTATATGGCGTTTCTTATTGCTGTGTCTACCACCATTCCGAAGACAATTTCCAGCTGTGGCTGCTGCTGCTGTCGCTGTTGCTGCTGTTGCTCGCTCATGTTGCTTCTCCCCCTACTCCTCCTCCTCCTGCTGCTGCGCCTCCTGCTATCCATCCTGCCATGTTGCTACCACCACCATAATTACGACTACGACAACGACTATGAGCCCGACGACGGCTACCACGCCAAGGACGACCACCGCCAGAGGATTATGCATCACGATAGCGACGACAACGACCAACAAATGCCGAGCGGCCAATCACTCTCCAGCACTTGGAGCTTGGAGAGTTTGGGACAGGCAGTGACTTCCATCCAAGGTTCTGCCGCGTCTGCGCCAATGATGGTCTTCATCTTGTCATGCCCTTCCTGAAAAGACCAATGATTCAATATCATGAAATAGAAAGGCGATGGTGTAACGGAGGTGTAGTGGCAATTGTGCGCTACCACAAATACTGATACTGCCACTGCAGCTGCTGCTACTACTACCACTGCTGATGCTGCTGTGCCGGCTGCTGCTCTAGTGCCACTACTACTACCGTTCTACTGCCAGTCTTGATAATCGGCTGGAGTATTCGTCTGCCCTTTTTTGGCCGGCTCGATGGCAGTGCTAATTTGCCGTTTCATTTGTACAATGGCTTGTTCTGCCTTTTTCCGACAGTGCCACGCTTGACACACACTCAGATATGCCATCCTCCGCGAGAAGGTAACGCAACGTGCACAATGCTTCACTACGTCTGATGCAACGATCAGCATCCTGTCTCATCATAGGTATTGCTGTGATACCGACAAAGCGAGCAAAGGATTACGAATGTCGATCACGCGCGGTCAGAGTCCAACGACGTCACAAACCATGATCCTCTTTCAAAACTGCAGGTACACGCGCACACACCATGAGCATTCAGAGCGCGAAGCTGCGATGCTTGTTGTTCACTTTCGGGTTTGAAAATGGTCCTCAAATTTTTGTTGGGGTTGTGGACGATCAAGACGGGCACTCTGCATGCTGCGCCCAGCACTAGACTCTTCGCAACCAAACCCATAGTCAACCACAGCACATTCTCTACGAGACGTGTTGCAGCCAGTGCTTCGTGCTGCTATTCCCTGTTAATCCTTCCCTCGACGCTGCGTGCTGTCTAAACAGAAGACTTCGCATAGAAACGATACAAAGGAACATACCGACAAAACTACTGGACAAATCCATCAAGCATGTGCGATACTTTGGTATTGGCTGTGGTTGTTGCTTGTTGGTCGTTGTGCTTCGGGGCTCTTAGTTGCTGGATGTTGGCTGAGTGGATGCTTTGTGTTGGCTCCGGATTCTTGCTCCAAACGAAGAGTCTGGACTGAAATGTGCTATGAAACGCAAAAAGTACAACGTCAAAGATACAGCGAAAACTCTGTAATGTGCAACACTTAAGCACTGTCTATGGCAAACACATTGTGCTCACACCTTCCACGGCATCGAGGGAGCCACTGGCTCGGTGCACTACAGGCTCGGGCGAGAGGGATGCTACTCAACATCCCGAAAAGAAGAAGCCCCGGGGCTGGGAGCTAAGTTTGACCCAGCGGTCCTTCTTGCCATGGAAGACGAGAAGGGGACACTTGAGTGGCCCGGCAGAGACGTCAAACCTGTAGTTCTCCTCTAGCTTGCAGTCCGCCGTGATGACCGGCACGAACATTTTCTTCAGGCCCGGGTCTTGCAAAATGAACTCCGTTCCGCCCTTGTCCTTGAGCATCTGCTCAAACCTGAGCTGACGAAAAAGCGCTCCCAAAAGACCCCAACAAAACACCAAAATGCAGACTGGGGATGGAACTTGGCTTCGCCGAGCCCGGCTAAGCCGAGGGATGCACGGCCAGCCCACTGCGGGGCCTTCCAAAAAACAGTTGCTATGGCTTTAGTCGGCGCAGTATTTCGTTCAGGCTCTCGAAAGGTGGCTTCTGGACTTTGCCCAAGCTCGCTTCTCAGCGCGACGCCTCTGCGCTGACCACCACCACGGCTAGAGGGCCCATGTCTTTTGCTTGTAACGACCTGCCCGGACTGTGCAATGGGTGCACCTGCTTAAATCCCACTGTGACAAGCGCCTTGCTATCTCCATGGCCAAGATGGAGCCAAAGGAGAAGCCCAGCAACACCTCAGATCCACGAGAGACTCTCATAGCTTGGCAATGCCGAAAGCCTGGTCAAGACGAGATGCAAACGGGAGGCCGTCTTTCAGGGCGTCCTCAAACAAAAGCCGTCCGCCGCACGAGTTCCTAGAGCGGCCTCACACAGCTGCAGCCGCCCTTCCTCCCGCATCCTCTATCCGCCCTTGTCCTGCAAGGCAGCCACGATGTCCTGCACGTACTTTGCAGGGTCCTGCGGTCTGCACGGCTGCTCCCGATCCCCCTTGGGCAGACATCTGCAGATGGAACAGTTGAAAGCTAGCACCTCGTAAAGTGGATCTTTCGCCCGGGTGCTACGACCAGGATAATTCACCTAGCAGGAAGTACGGCACTGCCCAGTGAGCAAAAAACCAGCGTGAGAAACGATGGCCTCGTACTGCTGAAAGCTCTTCAGATGCTCCGTCCAAGCAGACGAGGCCGGCTTCATGAAGTTGTGGGCAGAACCCTGTCCACCCCGATTGCCAGTCCAGGAAAAGATGACCAAACGCCTGCAACCAGCGAAAGCGGCGAAAGCTCAATTCACCCTCTGGCACACGGGGACAGGAAAGGCATGTCACAAGCTTGACGCGTCGACGAGGGACCCTTTGGCATCCGGATTCGTCTTCCCAAGCATCTTCAACCAAGGCGTTTTGCCTGTGGGAGATGCACCCTGACAGATGGGGGCATCGAAAGAAGAGGTGAGTGACACCTGAGTAGCCCACTACCACTACAGCCGAGCGGAGCCTTCTTCATCGAAGGATAGTTCTCGTCCAGCTTCTCAAATTCTGGCATCTTGACGGCCTCAGCAGGATCTAGCTGCAGACTGAGCAATGAAACAAGGAAATAGACCCCCAAGGCAAGGCAAGAAGGGGAAGCATATGGAATCATCCGCGTGCCACTTCACAAGGTTCTTGGAGAGGCGGCCTCAGCCGGCGCGGCTGCCCGTCGAACCACCAGCTCTTTTCCACTAATTTTGGTGCTGACCTCAGCTGCGGGGGGGGGGAAGATTTACCTGGCCGGGGATACACTTCGCCCCTCTATAGCTCGGCAGAAGCGCTGCAGAACTCCATCCTCCAAGATTAGCCACTGCCTGCAGCAAGTTCTTCGAAGCTTCTGAAAATCTTCGCCATCTCAACCCAGCAAGCAAGCCTGCACACTGGAATCGCCGAAACCCGTAGGCAGAAGGACGAACCAGGTCCTGGCTCCCCTTATCTTCGGCAAGCTGCCCAGCCGGACTTGGGGCCAGTGCCGGTCAGGAGCTCGTAGCCTCAAGGGGCAGCGCAACACTGCAGACCGCAGTATGGAAAACTGCAGAAGCTCGAAAATCAGCGCAGGTAACCGTCAGTTCTCCTAGACTTTTCGGTTGCGCAGGGCTTCAAGCAAGTAGGTTACCATGCGCCGAGGCAGCACACTTGGTAGGGCCCGCTTGGATCAACCAAAGTCAGAAGCTCTGGGAAGAAGCTGAAGCACGTGCCCCGAAATGCAGCAAGCCACGAAGTCTGTCCCCGACAAGCTCGAGCTCCTTGAGAGAAGCCCCTGTGGCAAGTCGATCATCACAAGCCTGCGAGACGCTGCATCAGAGTGCATCCAAGAGCTGCATCCAAGTGAGAGTGCTTCTGGGAAGGCTCCGCCCAGACCCAGACCTTGGAGGACAGCGCCTGGCCCTCCCTGACGAGGATGCCACCTGCCCGCCCCCGCACGGCGCACAGATGCCCCACGGTGAAAGCAACTGCAACCCATCGCCGGAAGCCACAGAGTCACCCTTCCTCTCCCAATCCGAAACCGGCACGGACACCACCAGCCTTTGTCGGCACCACCGATGACTTCCCACTCCATTGATGGCTTCCAATGGTGAGCGCAGAAGGATGGACTACTGTCAATCGTTGCTAAATCGCGGCTGACCTTACAGTGGGCTCGTTGGGAGGCTATGCGTGTTCAGGAATGCTACATGTGTCAGAAATCAGAAAACCCACTCGTGGAAGCGAGCCAAAGTGAGCTACAACACCACACAACATCCTGCGAACTGTGGGATTCGATGCTTGCTGGCGCAAAGCTAAGGCTTCTATGGCCCTCGCTTGGCGCTGCTCCGATCTCACCATGCTCAGTCGGGCCATCGCTGCAGCTGCACAAACGATCGCCAATGAAGCTTCGGTGCCTATCACAAAACTGCCGATCGTCTGCTCTGTGTGCAACTGATCGTTTTGGTGTAGATGATACAGTGGAGGGCTGAAACCAGTCAATTGTACATGCGAAATGTCAAAGCTTCGTCACGTTGAACAAAACCACAAGGCGGCGCACAAGTCAGTCGAGCACCCAGAAATTGTGAGAGTGCTCATGACCCACACAGCAGAGATTGATCAAGTATCAAATCTGGAAGCCTGCCTGCGGATAGCTTAACAGCGTTCCGATGCGCAGCAGCCCCTGTCGAGAACTTCCGGCAGCACCCACGAGCACGAAAAGAAACATGCCTGAACCAAACGACCTGAGACATGCAGCGAACGGCGTACTCTGAATAACAACCCACAGAAAGCAACTTGGCTTGGTGCGAACCTGCACCACAATGTCCATGGAAGCATTGACCATATCCAGGCCGAGAATGCACGCCTGGAGTCAAAAAAAAGATGCCAATAGTCGCAGCTGGGCCTCAAACAGCCTGGTTTTGAGCTACGACAGCCCACAGTGAGGTACAGCTTCCAGGAGAGCAAAACTGCAAGCGGAGAAAGCGCTGAGTCATCACAGTCTGGGAATCTAATCTCGAGGCTCAGTCGCGACTCAGGCGGTTCATGGCCTCGAGAACACTGCCATCACGGCCGGAGCTCTGCAGCCGCCCGTTAGCTCCGTATATCCCAAGGTGACAGTACTCATGCTGGTGATGGTGATGGTGATCATGAGAACGAGGACTGGCTCCATTTACCTGTGCTCTGGGGCATCTCAGAAGTCTGGTGTTCTGCGCACGGAGCACGACAAGCCCGACAACTGCATTGCCGGCTTAGCTGATCGCACCTCCAGCTAGTGCCTGCTACACACATCTTTGGGACGGCACCTAAGATGCGTTGCTGACGAGGAAGCAAGGGCATCTCCCGGTTGCCTGCATCTCCCTGGCCCAAACCTCAGGGTTCGTGCCGACCTGCAGCCGGTCTCGCGCTGAAGACTTGCACCGCGCATGGCAGTTGCATCCCTAAACTTCCTAAACCCTTTTCCTACCCTCAAGCTGGAACCGGCTAACATTCCGTCGCCTCCGGGTTTTCGACTGGATGCATTATGGCCAAGAATTGTGACCTTGTCCCATCAACAAATGCAGATGGTTTCGCTCCAACCGAATCGATTTCAAGCTGACTCGATGTCTCTTCAACCGTCCTGAACATCGACACACCATCCCCTTGCAAGTTCCTCACTTGCTTGTTCGCATGCCTGTTTGGCGTGCGACAGAGCGACAAGTCCCCCAATTCCTCGGCTTCTGACGCCACCTCACCGTCATGGGCACCGAGCTGAAGGGCCTGTGAGATTCGGCCACTGACGGCGCACAGGCACACAATCACAAAACTACTAGACGGGTTGAGTCCAGACACAACTTTGTGAATAAGGCCGTGGCGATGTCGATCTGCGGCTTCTGCAACAAGGAGTTAACTTCACAAGCGGCATCACCGCTCACAGTCCGACAGCTCTTGCAACGCATTGAAGTCTTGTCTCAAGGTTTGCACAAGGGATTGTCAGCTGCTGTCGCATCACATCTACAGCAGCCTCGAAGCCCATCTCACGCATTGAAGCACAGGCGTCTGCCAAAGAGACCCTGTCAAAAGTTGCGCGCTAGGCAGAGGAGCACAGCTGACATCAGAAAAAAGCTAAGGCTTCAAAGGTCGGTGCCGGCTGTGGGTTTCCAGGATGGGCTCGGAGAGCTCCACAAAGTCAGCCAACCCTCAGAGAGCCCAGGAAAGCGTTCATCAATGCTTGCCATCACCAGGGACATGCAGGGACCACTGCTCTTCGAAGCCGGCCTTCCTCGTCAGAGTCGGGCTCATTCATCACGGGATTTCCACCAGAGCTCTTGGCCTGACACCGACGCTTTAGGCCCTCTCGGAACACGGCTTAAAAGCCTAGTCAAACCCAGAGTGCGAGAAGGCGATTCCCAGAAGCGCCACAGATAGGATCAAGAAGGCGAAGGCTCTTCCTAAGGATGCAAAGAAGACCAGTCCGCACCAATTTGGCCGCACGCTGTCGACCAGCATTCGCGCGTGAGGAACTGCTGACATTGTGGAAAGCCGAAGCCGAGAATTCAACATGCTTAATTAACCACAAATGATGTCGCGACAGGCTATGCACGAGCACATGCGGTGCAAAGGCATTGAATCAAGATTCGAGGAGTAATGGAAGACAACACATCACACGAGCTTCTGGGAAGATGATGTCTCCTGCTTGGATTGAGGCAGTTCTTTGCCTTCTCCAACAGGTCAGCCACTGCATGGAAGTTCCTGCCAGCCACCGTGAAAAACTCTCGCTCTCCTTGTCATCAACCAATATCATGACCTAGGTAGTTGTGCTATCGAGCTCTGCTGCAGCAGGAACCGACAATCCCCTACAACATTACCAGTGTCGTGCCGAACGTTCTGGCGAGGCTCTCCATCCCGTGTTGGTCATCTGTGGACCTGGGGTGAAATTGAACGAAAGACAGCCTTCGACATTTTTCAGCATGGACTATATTCCAACATATTCCAGCGTAGCCCCGCTGACTCAAACAACAGGACAGGCTACAAGTTCAAGCATGGACTGAGGCTGCTGCGGTTGTGTTGGCTCTGGGAAAGAACCGAGGACAAGAAAGATGGTGTAGCCCTGGGCAACAATGCATTCCGTTCGTTCGGTTCTGGCTCATGTCTCTAGCCATCGTGACTCTTGCAAGTCACCCAAATTCACGATGGCCCTGTCCACGGCAAGAACTATTTCGGGAAAGACTGCAAGACAGAAAACTGTGGCAGCAGCACGATTTCGTGCACTGTGGCAAATCCCTTTGCCCCAAGCTTGAGCATCCCGCACAGTAGCATGATGCTGTACGCACGCATGGACAGGGCCGTGCAGGGTTTCAGAATTTGGAAACCAAATTCCAAGTGGAGCTTCCGCCTGGGAGCCTAAGGCTCCCAGGCGGAAGTATGAGTTGGACTTCCAATTGCTCTTTGACTGCTTGGGGTCTACGGCATAGCATCTTGAAACTATGACACGAACGAGCCCAGTTAGACCAAGGACAGGGCCTCCGCCTGGAGCTGTGCCAACCAGGCCTTTGTCATCATCAACGCACAAACGCACAAACACGCATGCTCAGACTTCGTAGTCAAACGCGGCCGGTGGGCAGCTAAGTAGAAAGGACCAACTTGCGCTGGCCTCCAGGCATCCACAAACACTTTGGGGCTCCACAGACAGGTTCGCAGTTGGGGCTGCACAAACTCGCATCCTACACCAGGCACAATTCACATGTTCTGCGACAGGCCGGTGCAGACATTGTCTGCTAAGGTACTCTCGTTATTCTCGTTATTCAGAATACCTTGGTGGTCTGAGCGGGCGATGCTGGACTTTGCAGTTGGTTCTTGCTGTGGCATGTCGGCCGGGGTTTGACCTGCTGCTCGCTGTCACGTGACTTGTCGAGCGGCCAAGCTCTCAAACAGCACAGAGCTCCGTAGAGAAGTCAAGCTCCGAGACGCAAGGCCCTCTGCGGCCCTCGTCAGTCGACGTTTGCTCTTTCAGGTGCTAGCGGCATGACTGTTCAATCGCAGCAATCACATGACGCTGGAGCGGTTCTCGCGCCCCTTCTGGCGAAACAGGCATGGCGACTTTAGTGGCACTAAGTTTGCTGCTACTCGCGACGGCCAAGATGGAACAGGCATGAACAGGCAGTAGGAGGATGACCAGGGACGGGATTCGTATCTGATTTGCAGCACACTCGTCAGTTGCCTCTTCCTGGTGGAGTTTAGGTTCCACCACCCATCCAGCACCTGCCAAAGCTCTGCAAACGATCGCAGAATTTAAACTGCAGTGCAGCTTTGCATTGCTGACGCCAGGTCATATCCGAAGATGTCAATCACTGCTGGAGGTATCCTCAGGACATAGACTGGTGCAACATGCATCTGGCCACCCAACCCTTCTCTGAGACAAAGCTTTCAATTCAATATGCCAGTGTCCAAACCCATCTTTCACATGACCCAGACTGAAGAAGTCAGCTTTTTCCAGGCAGCGTTATCAAACGTACCATGCGCAAACGACAAACACTTGTTTCTGATCAGGTTATCCTGACAGCAATGCGAGGTTGGGCAACCGTCCTGTGGAACCCCTTCGAACACAGTCCGCGCAAGAGGCACACAGGGTTAGAGCGTGTCATAGAGCTAGTCAAGAAATAAGTCGAAGATTTCCACTGGCCGTTGCCCAATAGTGACGTTGCACTCTGAACGCTGCGAGGAGTCTTCTGGGTCGCCACGAATTCGACGCGCTCCGCTCCGTCGCGGTCGCTACGGGACTCAGCTACACCTTGGAAAAGCAGCCGGTCGCCGCCTCGTCAGCCATACATGTAGCAGCAGCAGTGGGAGTGGGAGTGGGAGTGGGAGCGCGAGTGGGAGTGGGAGTAAGAGTAGGAGTAGGAGTGGGAGTAGGAGTGAGAGTAGGAGTGGGAGTGGGAATAGGAGTAGGAGTCGCCATAAATGTGGAGTCTGAAGTAGCACTGTTACTGGTACCAGTGCTGGTACCAGTGCTAGTACTAGGCAGCCTCCATGCTTACCAACTGCACTCGCTCAACACCTTCTCAAAATGCCACAGGCAGCGTAGTGACACCACGGCAGTCTTTCGTACCCTGAAAGGCGCCATGGTGAGGCGCACACAGCATCACATCTATACACATGCCACAAGGATCCTGCTGCAGACACGGGTTCTTTCACACCTTCTTACCAGCACGTTCGTTCCACCCGTATTTACAGTATGTTCCTATTGTCCCACTATGTTTTTGCCTCAACATCTACCTGTCAACTTTGCTAACTCGGATCTTGTGATTTCCGCGGGTGCTAGGGGGGTGGAGGGTCGGGTGGGCGGGATGATGACGATACCCATTGTTCACACACCAAACACTACTTCAAAAGCAAACCCTCCTCAGCCCAGGTGTGGGCTTTAGGGTGTTTGCTGAGCCACTCTTACGGACAGCTGGCAGTATATTTTGTCGGGGATTCACGTCTTGAAGGTGCTGAAGCCTTCCTAGACTCACCTTACGGCATTTTCGTAGCAGGCTCCCTGAGCCCCTGCCCGTTACTGTGAGGGAGCCTGGAAGCTGCGACCGGCCCGGCCTTTGTCAGGGGTTACTACTACCTGTGCGAGTCGTCCCCATCGTGCTGGAGGAGGAGAAGACGGCGTCGAAGTATAAGCATTAGCAGCACAAGTGTAAGCATGAGCAAAAGTAGCAGTAGAAGTACAAGTACAAGCGCCAGTACCGGTATAGGTACAGGTACAAGCCGAAACGGTGGGTAGGTGGGTAAGTGGGTAGGTGGGTAGGTGGGTAGGTGGGTAGGTGGGTAGGTGGGAGGTGGGGAGGTGGTCGGGTAGGGTAGGGTAGTGCTAGCTAGCTAGCTAGCTAGCTAGGCTTGCAGGTAGGAAGGTTGGTAAGGAAGCAGGCAGGAAGGCAGGCAGGCAGGCAGGTAGGTTCGGGAGCAGTAAATAAGCAAGTCAAGCCATTATGAAACGAAGTAAGGACGCAGTTAGCGGGACAAGGAGACATGTATAGGTAGCATTTCGTCATTGCCCAAGTGTTTATCGAGCACTTGCAACAGTCGGTCACACGGCAAGCTACAAGTCTGCGATCTTGCAACTCGGAGCATCTGTTTCCACGTTTCTTGCGGAGTCGAGTGAGCTCAAAATTTGGCCAGATGCAAACCAAGCCCAAGGCCAGCGTCCGCGACTGAACGCGTCAAACAGCAGGAGCACCACCTGCACGCGGCACGCAGAACAGACGAATCACAGAGTCCATGGATGATTAACATCTGGTCGATGGCAAAGGCACCTTTGATGGAAATGTTGGGGTTGTTCTTGGCAAGAATTTCTCGACCTCTGCCCTTGTGATCGAAATCACAGTTGTGGTCCTGTCCAGGCTCATGCCGTGCATGACGGCTGTGCATCAAGGCAATTGGACCCCAGGTTCGAATATGCAGACGGTACCGTGCGACTCAGCTGGAAAACAGAGTTGTCCTCTGCGTGTCTGCACTTCGCGCAGAAAGTATAGCCGCACTTGCATTCAAAGCCAGTGAGGCCGCACCTGCGTCTACAGCTAGCGGACAGACTGCTGTCAAACAAGCTCAGAGAAAGAGTAAACCGAGAGAGAGCAGCACTGAGCTGAAGGCTTCTTACCGCAGAACCAGCATTTGGTCTTGTCCTTCGAGTCTAGTGGCAGGGCTGCATTTCCCGATGTTTGGCTGTGGGCCATTGCGAAAGAATCTGCTCCTTCTGTTCTTCCTTTGGCACGTCTTCCATAGCCTCGCAAAGGAAATCTCTGGCCTAGGCCGGCTATGAAAGCGCGGTTGCCGGGCCTCGGAATCAGGATCTACTTTTCCTTGTTCCTCTTTGGCTTCCTCTTCCCTGCCATCGAAAGAAACTTGTGGCATCCAGGCCGTCCGCAATGATTGCCATGGATAGTCTGCGATTAAGAAAAAGAAAGCCAGAGAGTGGGGGGGTGGGGAGTAACAGGAACCAGTTTGGGGAGTGACGGAAACCAGTTCCGGAGACAGTAACGGAAACAGTCGCGCGTAGAAACAGCAACCGCCTCCCGAGCGTAACAGAAACTACGGCTAGAAACCAAGCGCATGGAAATACCAATACAGAAGGTTTTTGTTGCTGTTGTGGTTGTTGTGGCAGTAGCAGTAGCAGCAGCAGAATCTGTAGCCGTAGCAGTAGTAGTAACAAAAGCAGTAGCAGTAGCAAACTTCAAACCCCTTGCTTTACTGTTCGGGAGTACGACGTGCTTTCAGAGTTGCCTGATGATGGGATGTGCTAGTGAGGCTGGAGCTTGGAGTTGGAGCCGCTGGAGAGGACAGCAAGACTGACATGCTTTGGCTCTGTTGGTTGCGTCTTTGGGCATTTGGGACTGGTTTTATGACTCAACTAACGAAGGGATTTAGCTTTCAGCTTCCACTGTAAGGAGCTGAGGCCCCATCTCATGTTTGCAATGCTTTGGCTCTGTTGGCGGAGGCTTTGGGCATTTGGGACTGCGGTTCCGGACATTGTACGGAAGGGGCTCCAAAGTAAGGTAACCAGGGCCTGGTTATCTCAATTTTGTCATCGAATCGAACTGCTCCGACTCGTTTAGCGATTGGGACTGAAAACGACATGCCTCATACCTCATACCTCGAGTGGAGTCGACCGAGTCGACTCCCCGACACCCTTCCCAGAGAAAGTAGAGTACGTGGTGAAAATGTGTGGCATGATTATGACATGTGACAGGACTCGACACGACTTGAATGTGCTCCTATGCTGTGCTGTAGTGCTGTATCTGCAGAGCCCTCACACCTGTTCTGCAACGAAGATAGTCAAGCAGTCAAGACGTGCAAGCTGTTCGGGCTTTAATCCTAGAGCCTAGAGCAATCAGCGACATGCCTGTTGTTGTTTGGTCAGCTGAGTTGAGAGAGCATGTTTGCCGTGCTCGCTGTTGTATTCTCGTCCATGAGAAAACTTGGTCTCTGTCTGACAGCGGACAGCCTCAAAACGGAAAATCGGTAATGCTGGCAAGGTGTTGGAGTCTGCTGGAGTTGTTGTCATACATTACTAATTTACAATAATCATATATAATCCTGATAATCGCCGCTGCATCGTCGCATCGTCGTGGTCGCCATTAGTCGTTGTCGCAAGCAAAATACCAGAAAAGCTGTGCCCCTGCTCAATTCCGAAACATGCACCGTCAACCAGGATTGATATGGCCCCTGCACTCTAGACTCACCAATGAGGATTTGGCGGAGTGTGTTGAGCCACCGACAAGCATGGCTCCTTCACGGGTCGGCAACTCTAAATGATGATGGCCCGCGCCATCATGGCCGGTAAACACAGCCGCAAGCAGCAAACAGTCATGGGAGCAGCACACCCCCTAATGTAGACTCATTGGCCTTGAGCGAAATTTACTGCTCTAGAAGCTCAGCTGATACGTCCAAAGCAGCTCTCGTCGTGAAATTCCTGCTGGCTGGAACTGCTGGAATCGTAGGTCTGAAGCCCTGTAAGTGGGGGACCGGAAAACGGTCCCTGAGTTTGGACGACGAAACGACATCGGGACGTCAAAGCAAGTCCCGGTGCCTGTGCCCTGGTTCCTGCTACTAGGACGCTCCCAGTGGTCGTTACGGGAGCCGGGGGTTTCCCTTACGGAGTGGGCCCTCGTTCCTGGACAGCCTGTTCCCGTTACGGCAATTAATGAGAGTGGGCCCCGCAGCTTTGGCGCATTACAGGACTCGACTCGGTAGCATCGGCAGACCATCGAATGGCGAAGACCGATCAATCTTTTCCCTGCATCACCTCCTTTTGGCAGCAAAAGGAAACCGGACAAGCAATTCACCATCAGATTTGCTAGCCATGGCTGGCAGCCATTGCTTCGCTGGAACGATCTTCGCGTGCCAGAATCGCCACCAAGCCGATCAGTGATGAGGAACACAAACTCCACTCCGACTTGACGTTGTGCTGAATACGCGCCAGCTTCACTTTTCTTTTTTTGCTTTAGTTTCCTCCTCCTGACAGCAATTAAACCTACGGCTTCAAGGCACAGCACGACCGACCAGTTCTGAGTTGCTCCTCTTCCTTTTTCTTTCTCTCGGCATAGCATTTTGAACCTGATAGTTTTCAGAGCTGACCGAAGAGCTGCCTCATGCAGCCCTACACCACAACACAGCTAAGTAGAGCACAATAGTTGTCTGTCTTGGCGGTGCCGCAGAATCCACACCCGCCGCGGCAGGGAACCGGAACCACCTGCATTCTCATCACTTTGCTGTGTTGATGAGGATCTGGGCTTGTTCGAGACCGTATTCAGCATAGCAGCACTAACAACTTGAGGTAATCTGTGCGGGTTTACGGCAACTGCAAGTGTGCGCAGGCCGTCAGAGCGAGGGAGTTGGTTGTGCTCATCCGTTTCAATATGCCACAGAAAAAGAAAGTGCTAAGTTGCTGGCAGGCTCCTCTTCCTTCTTTTCTACCTGACAGTCGTCGGCACGATGGCAAACCCCGCAAGCAGCAAACCGAGTGCAACTGCAGAGCTTGCCCATACTACCCTCAGAAGAAAAGCAAATATCAACAAAATTCTTGGATGTACTTGCCGAAACAAATTGAACCAGCCGTTGGCCTTGGTTTCTGCTCCACCAGAAGCGCTTGAGGCTCCCTTGACCTGCGCCGTGAGACTTAAACCCATTAGGAAACCGTCAAGACGACATTTGCTTCCCAACTTTGGTCGGGACACGCACCACAACAAAGTAATGATACTGTGAAGGACAACTCGTCGGCTTTGGACGTGCTTCAAGACTCATGCTGAGGCCATCACAAGGAACAGTGTCGACTTATCGCAAATCTTGACTGACTCGAGGGTGTCCTCGTCCTGTAGAGCACATGAACACGGCCACAAGCATCGTCCGACTGGGGAGAAGTGTCTAACGATTCTCTGAAACATCAAAATACAATCCGACAAGGCTTAAATGATGTCGCATGCCAACGTGAGAATCACAGTCAGAAGCCATACTGTAACAACTACAACAATGTCAGGGTTAAGGCTTTCTATAGTGCGTTAGAACTTGGCTTTAGGGTCAGAGATCATTGCACAAGCATAAATCACCTAGGAGAAAGATCGAATACCTGCAACAGAGAAGGATGTGGGCGAGAACCCTTTGCCGTTGATGAACACTGCACCACCTGTCCAAAAAGCGTTCAACCGGCGATGCGCAGAAAGAAGCTGGGAACGCCAATGTTCCATGCGCTCCTTCAACAGCTTCCCCTTCAGGAACAGTCGCTGCTCCGATGCGTCCAAGCCGCACTCCTGCGCTTTCACAAACGGGGAAGATCGGGCTTCGGTTGCTGCCAGTGTCTTGTTAAGCCATGCCACCTCACGACATGAAACCTTGCTTTCAGGCTCCTGTGCAGCTCAACTCTCGCGTTGCTGACATCAAGCCCCGCAATGCCCAGGCACCGGAAGCCACCCTGAAACAAAACGCCTTACAGCTCCTCGTGGCACTTCCTTTTGAGCTCACCGATTGTCAATGAAGCTTCTATTCCTCCGAGCTTGAAAGACCTTCCACGGTCTCTGCGGCGGCGGTGGCACACTAGCCATGACCAGGTCATGATATCACATGTCTATCTGTCCGACCGGCTACATGATGCAACATGCAATCGCATCAGCTGAGCTGAAATGAACAAGGACCTCACTTGAATCTGATCCAAGGCACTTTATGGCCCCGGAGCCTTTGAAACTCAGCTCCATCAGCCTTGACTGGCCCGGAAAGAATAGCAGTCTTCATGAAGCGGTAACAGCAAGCGTCTGCAAAGCATTGGCCATGCGCAGAAGGCCTGATGTTGCTGCTGTTTTTGCCTCGTACGCCGACTTGCAGTGAGTGGTATGTGCCTCTGCGCCAAGAAAGACACCTGGAAGTGTCCTTAAATGAATCATGTCAGACGATGTCAGCATTTGACACTCTAACAAAGCACAGTGCAGTGCGGCTATCCAACCACTTTGTGCCTCTCTAGGTGCCTCAGGACGGCAAGACAAGGTGAAACATTTTATTAAATGGCTCCAGCAGAATCAATACTGGACCCGTTCATAAACCATTAACTGTCTCCAGCTTCATGCTTGGCAGAGAACTTGGAGATGCGAAGGGAAGTGCAATGGACATCCTGCAGCTGGTCTTGAACCGGACTGCTATCACCCCCAACCTGCCTGTCACCCCAAGTGACGACACCACCATCACCACGGATGACGGCAAAGGCTGAGTTGGAGCCTTGAATGTCTCGAGCGTCGTAGAGCTGGTCCTGCACCACCTGGCAGTCGCCTCCGTAGTCCTCGTCTCCCCAAGTGACAACCGTCCCATCTCCGAGTATGGCCGCGAACGCACCGTCGGAAGCTGAAAGCTTCTGGACATCTCTCAGTTGAGCCTGGACCGCCAGGCTGTTGCCCCCTCGACCAAAGCCGTGACGGCCTCCCCACGTAACAACCGTACCATCCCCTCGAAGAGCAGCAAAAGCCGTGTCGGTGGCCCGGATCTCCTTGATGTTCCGGAGCTTGTCCTGCACACTACTGCTATCGCCCCCCGAGTCCGCCGAGCCCCAAGTCACCACGCTCCCATCACCGCGAATGGCAGCAAAAGCGTAGCTGGAACCATGGACTTTCCTGACATCTTGAAGCTGAGCCTGGACGGCACTGCTGTCACCTCCGCCATGCTTGTCGCCCCAGGTGACGACACTACCGTCACTCCGGATGGCTGCGAAGGCCGAGTATGTGTGATGAACCTGTGTGACATTTTGGAGAAGACCTTTCACTTCACTGCAATCTCCTCCGCAGTCCTCGCTTCCCCATGCTGCGACGGCACCATCACCTCGAATCGCCGCAAACGCACGCCCAGAGGCAGCAATATGCCTGACGTCCACAAGCTGCTCCTGCACGGAGCTGCTGTCTCCACCAAAGCGCCGATCACCCCACGTGACTACACTACCATCGTGCCTGATCGCAGCGAAGGCAAAGGCCGAAGCCGACATATCGTACACATTGTGAAGCTGCGACATCACTGATGTGCTGTCTGCACCACAAGCGGTGTCACCCCAAGTAACCACCGAATCATCACTCAACACGGCAGCAAAGGCTCCGCTTGAGCAGCGAATCCTCTGCACACCTTCGAGCTTGGCGGGTGAGACACTGCTGTACTGACCACAGGCAACTTTTTCGCCCCAGGACACCACAGACCCATCACCACGGAGCAAAGCAAATGCTCTGCAAAGCCTTCCGGACACAAGAGTCGCGTACCTGACTGTGGCAGTAACAGTATCCCCGTTTTGCAGGCCTATGTCTCGCAGAGTGCGAGTTCCCTTCAAAAGCTGACCGCTCGCAGTGATCAGCTCATGGATGCCAAGCTCCTTCTGGACCTTGGAGCGTAGCCTTTGTACAGTACTGTCATGATCCACGACCACAGTGGCCGCTTCCCCACTGAGCAAAGCAACTCGTAGCGTGATGGACGTTGGCGGCACCGTGCTTTCTGGACACTCTTCCGTGCCAGACATCACGTTTTAGGCAATACGGCCACATCGCATGGAGAGGCCATGGCCTGTTCGAGGACACCTGGTGAGAAAGTGAGCAGTACCAAATCTTTGCGTGCTTCCCTGTAAACCCAGTACTCTTTTGTACAGCTGCGGGATTGCGTGTTGACAAGTTTGAAGGCTTAAGCAGTGTGCGAACCAGCTACTTGTCCGCATACCTGACTAGAGTGACTAGAGCCACACAGAAGGCATACGCGTCAAGAAGACAGCTTGCAGCAAGACAATCTGGCAGCATCTGGCAACAAATGCGTCAGCACTGTGCTAAGTGCTGCCCTGAGCTTCCGACCCGGAGCCCCTACGACAGAAAGAAGCGTCGTGCCTCAGAAATTGCTCCGCAAAAGAATTGCTTGACAGACATTCACAGAAAGCCTCAGACTCAGATCTGATTCGTCAAGATCGCAACTTTACAAGCTTGAGCCGTTTTTGGCGGCGCAGGCTGCTCCACTTCCTGCAGGGATAACCAGACCAATAGGCAGCGCTTCAGGCCGGCAGCTCCATGAGTCCCCCAGGCACCCCCGGACAGGCCGAAGGCTGCCGGGAAAAGGAGCTGCTCAGACGGCTGGTTCAATCCTCCTGCGGGTGGCGATACCACCATGTCCGAAAAGGGCCGTTCCACGGCCCGCCACCACTCTCTTCTAGCTCTTTGTTGCGCAGCTTGCGAATCGGAAGTCCAACAATCAGCCCAATCAGCACACCGACTGCAGCGGCTTTGGGATTACCAGCGATTTCCTTCAGCCGGACAGTGACGCGACGGCAAGCGACATGGAGTGCCGCGCGAAGCATTGTAAAGCCCTCAAGACACAACAGTCTACTTTCAACACGAGAACCTTGGTTGACCGGCTGCTGCCGTGTGCTGTTATCCAGTGCTCCCGAAAGCATCGACTCTTTCTACTTGTAGATATGCGACGGTTCCAGCACACTGCACCATAAACTTCCCTCCTGTCCATGCAGGTGCACACAGCCTGCCCGCCCACGAGGCAATCGAAAAACTACAGCTGCAAATCAAAAATGTTTCCGCAAAGTGAACATCTGCAACTCCGTCGAAGTCAACGCGACAGCTAGTCCATCACCAATTTGGAGTGGGTACGTTCCCGCAAGTTTTCTTCCAGGATTCAGAGGAATGAACGTAAGCCTAAAGCCCTAAGTACGACTCCACCCCCTTAACCTCAACTCGAACAGTCCCGTGGAATCTTCAATTTGCGTTTCCTGTAGATCTTCTTTTTGGGCTCTATCGCAGACAGCAGATCTGGGTTTTGCTGTTTAGCCATCATGGCCGCGAGTCCGTTCGAAGTCAATTGCACTTGCAGGCCCGCCTCATGATGCAAAAGTCAAACCCAATACTGCGATAGCCAGGGACCCTCCGGGGCTGTGAATCGTGTCCTGGGTTGAATGCTGCTCATATGCTTATGCAAGGTGGAACACATAGAAGTCTGGACGCTATGCTTGCGGGGACTTTGAGCCGTTGGCACATGTTAACAACCGAGGTCCGGACGCCACGCTCCGTACCGAATTGCTACACACATATCATGAGCCGAACGGAAGAGCAACGGCATCAAAATGGTCAAGTTGGCAAGCTCGATGACGACTTCGGCATCAGCTCTCCCAAAAGTCACTTCAACAGCAAGCCTCTATGCTGCGGCAAGTGTCACCTACTTGGAACAAATGCAAGCCTTCCGGATGGCGAACCAGTGGTCATGATATTGGCCTCAACTGTCGACTGCTTGCAAAAGGTCAGTGATCACATCGTGTGCATAAACCTGGTAAACCTGCATTCTGCAGAGGAAGACGCAAGTCGCAAGTCTCCTCACTAAACCCTAAAATGTGTAGTCGGACGCACTTCCTCCTTCAGTGCTCGGAGTCAGGCAAAGAAATGCCTGAGTTGCGCTGGCAGGATCCTGGCTCCAATGCTGAAAGAATGTAAACACATGCAGGTCATCAACTGATTGCTCGTGACTGGCTAGTCGGTCCTGCATCTTTTCCTTGACATCAGGATGCCTGGCAAGCACAGAACATGCTGGCAAAGAAACAACCGTGGCTTGAGAAGCCATGTGTGTATGCTCTTGGACACCTTTCACGTCGTGACCCTACATGCAAACTGTAAGATTGGGTGGTGCTGCATCCCTTCCAAAGTGTACTGGTCATGCCTTGATGGCACCAGCTCCAGATGGTATCGCTCAAGCGCGACGGTCAACACCTTCACGGCAAATCTTGCCAATTTGGAGAAATTAAAGCTAATACATGGTTGTTCTGCTTGAGTGTCTCGATTCAAAAAAGAGCTGGATATGAGACGTGCACAACTGGGACATGACTTCGGCATCTGATCAACCATTCAATTGCTCTCCGCGCCTGAATGCTGAAGTTTCCACCATCTGCTGAACTGTCAACCTTTCGCGCATCTACATGTCCGCATGACCCCAGGAACGAGGCATTGATCGTATCTCGAGCTCGGAGCATTGTAGGGCTGCCCTTCGAGACCAACTCCACCTCCGTTGGCAAATGCATAGGCCGAGTTCAAGTTCGACAAAAGCAGTCTCGTGCAGCTGCGGCAATATACCTTCAACGAAAAAGGAGTGCAGCTCATGTGCCTGCCTTGGCTTTGCGAACTTTGGGATCGGACCAGAGCGCGCTCCTCGAACAAGATTTAACTTGTTGCTTGCATGTGCGAATGTATGTAAATACGTACGTACAAGTATGTATGCATGCATGTATGCATGGATGTATGCATGTATGTGCGGATGAATGGATGCATGCGTGTAAACATTCACAATTTGTCCATCCGCAAAATGTGTTAACACATTTATAGACACAAATATGTACACAGAATATTTATATATACATACGCACACATGAATGCATGCGTACATACAACCAGTTGTGAAATCTGTTTCAGATACCATGTCATGCCAAGCAGCAAGTTCGAAAACTTGTTTGCAAAATCGCCACACTGCTGGAAAAGAAGACATTCTGCTGATGCTGGGGCCTGCACTACCGGATACCTCTACGGCACATCGGTGGTAAACAGGTTAGACAGACGCACACAATTGAACGGATCGGGTAATGCCTAACAATAAAAATAATACGGAGGATGAACTATCCCTGATAGTCCATAAGGAGACAAAGAAAAGCCTCTGCGCAACAAGAATAAACATGCTTACTTGTCGCTGCGCATATAAGTGCGTACATGTGCGTACATGCATCATGCCTTCTTTACAATATATTATATATATGTATATATACATACCCGAATAATCTGAATATGTAAGCACATATACTACTCCACGTTTGTCACGATGCTTGGGGCTCAAATGTTGTCCACAAGCCATCAGTTTGTCGGCATACAAAACCATTCCGATGAGCGTCGCAAGGTTGATGGATTGCTGCAGTTCGTTGCAGGGGAATTGTGGGTACAAGACAGGGTTGGGTCCTTGAATCGCGACCACAAACTCACCTTGCTCAGTATTTGGGTGACTCGCTGAAAAAACGCCCGCTCTGCTTACTTCCCGGTCAAAGGTCCTGCTGATCCAAGTGTACTCCGATCTCTGCCAAGTCGCCGGGCCCAAAAGCCGGACCCTGCCCGAAGATGCGAAGTGGGTATGCACCGTCATATCATCGGTCCACCAAGCGTTAATTGCTAGAAACAACATTGAAGACTCATGCCGAACGAAACCAAAAACAAAGCTCAAGACCGCACATGAGTATGGCAACCACTGCCTGACAATACAGTCAATAAATTGCCTTGCATGTCCATGTGTTGCCTGCAGCAGGTTGTTGAGGCAGTGCACACCTGCGCTCATTGCTGCTAAAGACGCCCGACGATTAGGCAAAGCCAATGGGGCGACATGAGGTTGGTTTTGACATGGACCACAATAGCAAGAGTGCAATCTCAGCGTCTCGCCACATAAGCCGCCTAACTGCCGCTCGTGGTAGATGTACCTGGCAGATTCTGTCGCAGATTTCGACAAGAAACCAGAAGTTTCCGAGCACCACGCCCCATGGTGGGACACCCACTGAGGATTCATTTGAAAATCCCGGATGCCATACAACAGACTGATGATGTCTGAGAACCCTGTCCTGCAAAACCACATCAGCGTGCCAATGCCAAAAAAACAACACAGTTCAACTGGAACCAGACGAACCGACGTGAAACTACGTGCATGAAAAATATGGCTGGTAACCCGCGGCAGGAAGCGGAATAGCCATGAGCAATTTTGTTAGCAAGCAAAGACAGTGTGTCCAACGTTCAACTTCGCATCTTGCTGACCAACAAACGGAGTCTGCATCGTTCAAGCTCGTGATACATGGTATGCGTTAACGATAGCGCAGCCACATCAATTGGACGAATACCCGCTATTTATGTAGTTTGTAACCCTTTTGTTGATTGCTTTCAAGCTACAGTATATTATTCTCATTGCTCATATTTTTGGTCTGATCGAGAATTCTGTTGGATTGGAAAAAACACCCAGCCATATCAAAAAACAATATGATGCATGTTGCGAGCTCTTGCATACGCGCAAATCTAGCGACAATTCCAACTGGACAATGACTTCAATGTTCGAATTTTAGTGTAGGAAACAGTCAACGTGCTGCCATAACCTTAATGTCGAACACTTGGATCACATCCTTTCAATGTTCATCTGAATGCTATAAATCATCAGTTCTGCAGAGAAAACAAATGTTATGCAATATGCGACTTGATGACAGCACAGAAGCAACATGTTTTTCCCTGTGTTCGTACGGTTCGAGGCAAATTCGCAGCTCTCGCCGGCTGTGCAAGAAGCCTTGGCCTTGGCACATAGACTGATGAAATCTGGACGAAAAATTCGATTGAGTGAGCGCCTCAGACAAAGGCAACGGCTGGTGTCGAAATCAAAAAACGCAAGCAAAAAGATGGTAGTTTAATGCGTTGGGGCTGCACCCCCGTGACCCTTCGGCGAAGGGGGCTTCGAAGCCTTCGAAGGTGAGGGGTCGAAGGGGGGGGCGGGAGGGATGGAAGGGGGGGAGGATGAAGGGGNAATTGCACGGCTTTGGGTTTCGGGTTCGGGGCTTTACCCGAAACTTCCGGGGGGTTCGAAGGCTTCCAAAGTGAGACGAAGACTTCGAGAGGTGGGGTTCGAAGGTGAGGACGAAGGCTTCGAAGGCTTCGCAAGGCTTTGAAGGGTGGGATGAATGGGCTTGTCACGTGTCTCGAGGATTCATCTGCGAGCGTAAAACAAAGATGGCAAGATTCCTAACACGCGCACACGGCGCGCGTGTACACAAGTCCGTGACAAATCACGGGGAAGCAAAGCGACAAATACATCCCGCTTTTTGGACTCCAAACTCCCCATTTGCCGCGAAGAACTGACTAGAAAAGTCCTTCCACACGGAAACGCTTTTTTTCGAACGCGCAGGGCACAATGTGTCTGTTGCCCGTCAGCACCGACTGCTTTCAAACCTTCACGAGTCTTCTCCAGTTCTCTCGATTCTGGGAGTATGGCAGTACTGTCCTGTTTAAAGGAGTGTTGTCCATGCGGACAAGGTTACTGGAGCCATGCGCTGCACAGATCTGTAGCAGCGATGGGATACTGAAAAATGTATTATTGATGTCGGAGTGTCTCGGCGGATCATCTGACTGCATATAGGAGATGCGGTATGATGCCTCTGTGAGGCAGGATTCCGCCCAATGCGGGCGGGGGCGGCCGCGCCTATTGGGAGAGAGTACATGTCGGTAAGCATGAGAGCTCATAAACGTAACCTGATATTCGAGTGTATCCATATGTCGATATAGGTGACCTAGTAGCTGCAGGCGTTGCTGGGAGTATAGTTGTGAAGGGGTAGGAATGCTTTTAATGTCATACGCGAGACCTGCCAGATATTCGTTGGGAAAATCAGCGTTAGAGGGTTCCAGAACTCTATGGTAAAACGAAGACTTAATTTTAAAAGCCCTACGAAGGGATTTAAGATGAACTGTGTTCATGTTTTGTATCTGGGATGGAGAAAGAAGAGCACTATCCATGGCGTATGTGAGAATGGATAGCACAATGGAGCGATATACTGTGAGTTTCCAGGAAGGGGGAAGTGATGAGTGAGAGAGGAGTGGGCGCAACAATTTGGAGGCTGAGACTGCTTGCGAAACGCGATAGTGAAGATTTTTTCGACCAGAGGAGAAAGAGTCCAGGTAGACCCCCAAATATTTGACTTCGTCGGATAGGGATACCGGAGAGATAGCGTGATCATATCCAGAGCAATGTCTGCAGTCACAAGGAGAAGTGCACGGGGTGAATAGTAGATGCGTTTGTCCGAGTGTAGGCGAAGATGTTCACACTTCTCTTCATGTATTTGTAATCCGCGTTGGGTACCCTGATACTGCACGATATGGAAAAGGCGATTGAGTTGTTGTGCCGAACAAGAGAGCAAAACAGTGTCGTCTACATATTCTAGATCCCATAGGGGGGAGGGAACTCGAAAAACTCCTGAAATTTCGCCATACTTAGCTTCATAAGTTCTCTCAACATCAAAGAAAAGATGAGTGACTACTAAACCGAAGAGATAGGAGAGAGGACAGCCTTGTCGGAGTCCCCTAGTTTGTGTGTGTTTAGCAGATTTCTGGGAGGAGTCTCTGACCACGAAGGTCGGATTATTATAGAGCGCCATAGTAACCCGGCGAGTATGGGCGGGAATGCCTGCATGTTCCATGGCGGCTTGTATAGCTGTAAACGTAACTGAGTCAAATGCCTTACTCCAATCCAAAAAAAGAGCATGAAAAGGGGTATTTTGTCTCTCGAAGATCTCTATAAGTCTACGCATAACATGTATGGGTTGAGTAGTGGAGCGGTTTTTCCTAAAGCCATATTGGGTGTCTCGGATACGAGAATCTACATGGATTTCAAGGCGGCTTTGCAGCATGGAGGCGAAGAGTATGTAAGAGACATTTGTGAGGGAGATAGGGCGATAGTTGGCAAGGGAGCGGATGGTTCTTAACAAGCAGAACGACCTCGGAGAAAAGCCAAGAATCTGGTATAGAGCATGTGGTGTAACACTGATTATAGTGTTCAAGGAGATGTAATTTCAAGATGAATGGCGCGTGTTTGTAGAGTTCGCCTGGGATATCATTCGGACCTGGAGCTTTGCGGGGCTTAAGTTTGCGGAGAGCGTTGTCAAGATCTTGCATGGTAAAAGGGGCATCGATGGGATCCAATGCGCAATGGAGGGTGGGGACTGGAACAGCAGGATCCTGGGGCGAGAACCAAATCTTGGTCTGCAAAGGTTTTAGCTCTTTGGGTGGAGGAGACCAATTTATCTTGGGTATTAACGAGACCAGCGGAGCGTGGCTTAAAGTCAGAGCGGATATGCCCAGCATGCGTCCATTGCTGAACGGAGCTACCATAGAAGTCCGAAAGGAGATTGCTGGCTATCAAGTCCTTCTTATCCTTTCGCGCCGCCTTTCTAATTTGCTTACGCGCTTGGTTGCGATCGGTGATGTGAGTGCAGGCCGTACGTTGAAACGCATCAATTTTCTTAATATTTCCGGGGATATTGGGTTTTTTCGCGGACTGAGGGAGAAGAGGGATGAGAGGGATATTTGAAGAGAAAAGCTCCTGGAGGACATCGTCCTGTTCAGAGGTGGTTTTGCCAGTCCATCGTGAGTGATTGAAGTCTATTTCTGGGGGGGAGAGAGATTGGGTACGGGGACAAGAGAATCTGCCAATATCAGATCGCGAGTAAACCCCGCGTTTAGCTAATCTATCGGCCAGCTCATTACCTGGTATCCCGATGTGAGAGAAGACCTTCAGGAGAGTGGTACGATATTTGCAGCGTGTGACCGTATAGTACTTTTGAGCAGCGGTGACCAGCTGATGGTGTGTTGCCGGCAACGCATCCCCTTGTAATATGGAAAATACATATTGTGAGTCTGTATAGATTGTAAGTTGATCTGTTTCCGAAAAGGGAGAATAATAGAGGAGATAGTCGAACAGCCCGATAATGGCCTTGAGTTCACCTGTGTTGTTAGAGCCCGGAAGGGGGTGAACAATGTCTGTGGGGATGGTTTTGACTGGCCCCCATGCTTGGTGCCAGGTTGCATCTGTAGGGGGATGTTGGGTGGTAGAGCCTGAAAGGGTCAGGGCAAAACCCCACCCTGCCGGATTGTCAAACGAGACTATCTGATTATTAGGACAGGAGCCGGCCGTATATGCCAGAATTCGTGGCCCGGTGGAGTTGGCAGGCGGGAATTCGTTGTGCACTAGCTCACTAGCCACTATCACCCGCCACCATCCCCAGACACCTCCAGGACGATAGCAGTAGTAGAGTAGGCGAGCGAGCTAGCCGAGCGACGACTGCAACACCAAGCACTGCTAGCACACGGACTTTTTCATGGATGTGGCAAATATCCCGGTTGCCTGGGGAATACAGCTAGCCTTCGGCTAGCCCTCCCCAGGGTGGGCAGGGTGGGTACTTCAAAACTTACCCCCCTGAAAGAGGGGACTTATCCAGAATGGCCACGGTCATGAGACACATCTGTATCCATTCTGAGTCACAGCTATCTCTGTTCAAGCACTTCAGACAGCACGCTATCCTGCCGAGCTAGATAGGTAGGCTAGTTCACACACAAAACACTTGCAGCCACTTACTTCAGCTAAGGTTTCGGGCTTCACACAAAGTAGTTCAGCGCTCTCGCCGGACGGCGGTCTCCTTTTCTGACGTGGTGGTAAAGCGAGCTGCTGTCTGAACCAAGAGCGAGACTGAAGCTGAAGCGATACAAATGCCGCCCGCAAGTATATAGCATATAAGTGTGCTACAAAAGTACGATAAAGCACATAAGCAGGTAACAAAAGTACTTTGAACGGACATACGATGCGAGACGGCAAATGTACGCACTGAGGGGTGTAAGACCAAACCGCCACAGGGAGGGAAGGGCGGGTGAAAAAGCGAGCTACTGTCTAGCACATGTCTGCTGCGATCATGCGCCGAAGCTGAGCAAGTGGCTGCATACGAACGGCATAAAAACAGTCAAGCGCTAAAGATGTTTCGCGGTAAACAGGTTTGAGTTAACACAAATACCGTTCACACACAAAACACTTGCAGCCACTTACTTCAGCTAAGGTTTCGGGCTTCACACCAAGTACTTCAGCACTCTCACCGAAAGACGGTCTCCTTTTCTGACGTGGTAGTAAAGCGAAGCTGCTGTCTGAACCAAAAGCGAGAGTGAAGCTGAAGCGATACAAATGCCGCCAAGATATACACTGCCACGTCACAAAAGGAGACCGAACGCACACATCCTGCCCAAAGCTAGAACGTGTTCGGGGCTACGTTGTGAGAGCATCCTTAGCTGCGTGCTACACGAGGGAGGCTAAGGCGGCTAAGGCTACAGGAGCTGGGGCAGTTCCTCGCAGAAGGTACCACAGTGCAGGTTTTCCCAACACAACCCCCGACATGTGGGAACAGAAAGCCTGAAAACAAGTAGTCGCAGGAGGCCAAGCAAAGACGACCGCACAAGCACCGCGGGCGCACCCGGTGGCACCGATGCTCGATTCTCACTGCACTCAGAAAGAACCTCAGGAGCAGTAGGCCGTACCTTTCCTCCCGCCGGAAAAAGGTAGCCCACACTGACGGGGGAAGCAGAGCGACCGCGCGCCGCCAGCGGTACTACCTTGCAGGATTTTTTTTTGCCTGTGTCGTAGACAGCCCTCACCGACGGGGGAAGCAAGGCGATCACGCACCGCCAGCGGTACTGCCCCACAGACCGAAGCAAGTACGGCCTACACTGGCTAGAAAGACCGGCGTAGACTGGCTCTCAAGTGCCACACGAGTCAAGAGACCGGCGGTTGAAAAAGGGGAGGGCACGTAGGTGCCTCGGAAGCACGACAAACCACGTTGTCAGCGAGTGCAAGCGAGACCAGGGTGGGCTGGGTGGGCGAAAAATTTTTTATTTTCCCTTTATGCAAAACACCGGGCATAACAAATTAAACAATTGGGATATGTGAAACATGTAATCAAATATCTTTCCGAATATATAAAAACATTCAACTCAAATATACATTCATATCATAGCGAGAGTCGCGCAGCGTTCTTTTTCACAGAAAGGGGTAACGAGTGCCCACGTTGGCCGCCCCAGAAGAACGTGGCTACTCTCTCAACGCGCACGTCAAAGCCTCAACAAGAACATTTGCCGTACATTCGGCTCTGAGGCAAACGTCTTGAAGTAAGATGCCTCTGGAGGGAGCATCTTTTTTTTCATTCTTTCGCACCAGCTGAGTCAGCTGTCCTGCGGGCGGTTGTGAGCCTTGTCACCCCTCTTGCGAGGGTTCGCCGGTGAAGAGGCAAGCATGTTACTGCGCCCCGTAAGGCCCTACAGCAACAATGCTAG
>BGNK01000726.1:193896-207922 GCA_003297005.1 Symbiodinium sp. clade A Y106
ACCGCCCTAATACACTCCACCCCGTTTACAGTCTGGATCTCGAAGCGTTGCTTCTTGTTGATCTGGGCGGCATGGTGGACCTCCGCCGGCGATACTTGGTGGTTCCACAGCGACTGGACTGTCACCACGTCGAGGATTGGGACATAGCCGGCAGAATTCATGGGAAGGTCGTGGTCCATTGCTTCGTGTCTCAGGATCCGCGACAATGCGTGTGAGATTAGTTTCTCACGCCGCTGTGTNGACATAGCCGGCAGAATTCATGGGAAGGTCGTGGTCCATTGCTTCGTGTCTCAGGATCCGCGACAATGCGTGTGAGATTAGTTTCTCACGCCGCTGTGTCATCTTGATGCCCGCCAGGGTGGAGCCCGCTTCCTGGCCCGGCTCACCATGATCCTGCTTTCTGAGCCTACCCTTCGGTTTAGGCTCTGCTTCTGCCACCTTCGGCGCGGATTCCGCAGGCCAAGACACAGCACTAGGCTCGTCACCATCTGCAGGGTGGTCCTGTGCCTCTCGGCCAGAACGCGGCTCGTGGCCCTTGTTCCAGGTCTTGGCTTGCTTCCTTGACTTAAGGGCAGGTCTTGCAGCTGCGGCTGTGATGCCCGCCTCATCCTGCGTCAGTTCATCTGGCTTTTCCAGTGGTCGCTTCCTCGAGCTGGACGAGAGTGGGCCATGTGACTCTATGGGTTGTTCAGGTTCAGTGTCACCAGCTCCATCCACTCTCCAGCCTCTCGTCTTAGCCCAGCCGGTGTCAGCCCAGGGCTGTGAAGGCTGGGAGGAATCCGGTTCCTCCAGCGGTCGCTTCCTTGAGCTAGATGAGGAGTGGCTATGCAATCCTGCGGGCTGTTCGGGCCCAGCTTCACCAGCTCTATCACCGGCGGCTCTATCAGGGCGCTGAGACCGCTTACCCTCCGCTCCCCAACTTCTCTTCTTAGCCCGTCCGGTCTGGGTCTGCTCATCTGGCTCCTCCCGTAGTCGCTTTCTCGAGCTGGATGAGGAGTGTCCATGTGACTTGGTGGGTTGCTCAGGTTCATCATTACCAGCTCCAGCTCCAATGAACAGAGTAGGGCGCGGAGACCGCTTTCCCTCTTCCCTCCGGCCTTTTGTCTTTGCCTGGCCGGTGCGAGCCGAGGGCCATGAAGGTTGGGAAGGTTCCTGATGTAGTCTGTCCCTCTCTATGGCCGCCTGCGCCGCCTCCTCTCTCAGCCGTCGTAGTTCTCCCACGGGTTCCGCTCCCACCTGATTCCTCAGGTAAGATGGGAGCCGCCGCGAGGACTTCCGCTTCGCTGAAGGGCTAGGTACCATGGCTAAGCTGAGCCGAACTGGACCCCACAAGGTAGAATTCCCTGAAGGAGTATGACTGAGAATCCCTGGTATATGGGCAGGAGTGATGAGGTATCCCATTCTCACCTTATGGCAAAACCAGCTGTGTTGTTGGGTTCCATATCTGGCAAAAACCTCCCTGTGACTTGAAATGTTCTGGTCATGTAATGTTGGAAGGTCAAGAGAGCGCATCCAGCTAAAACTCGGCGACAGTCGCATGCACTGCACTCTCAGGTCCAGACCGGGGGTGGAGACCACTTTCCCTCTGGAGTGTATGTTTGTTGTCCGTCCTGGTGAGACCTGGCCAGACAGGTTGTGCGGTCTAATGGCAGAGGCAAGTATGGTCAGAGGCTGTTTGTGCAGACTTGTCCGTGCGTTGCACTCGCAGTCATTTTGTAGCCCAGGCGCTGTTTCAATGGTCCACGGGGCGGAAACCGCTAGCCCGTGTCTGAAGAGCTCACTAGAAGGGGTCCGGGCGACCATGGAGTCGAGCAACGACGAGTCTTGCGAATGCCTCCCGCACCGCTGCACGCCGAAGGGGGCTGTCTCCCTGTATGGAGCCTGCCGATCCTGAAACCCCCTCACTGGTGGGCCCATCAGCATACTTCCGGGGCTTCTTGGCCGATGGTTCTTGCTCCTCATGGGGTTGCTTCGGCTTCTTGATCTTCTTAGTCCTCCCTTCCATTGGTGGCTTCTGTGGTTGGGGCTTGGACACCAAGGAGATAAGCGGCTGGTCATCCAGCGACTTGTGCCCCTCCATGTCCTGACCGACCTTCGGCATGGCTCAGCTCGAAAATTCTGCCTTGAGTCAAAAGCCGGCTCCCACGTACAGGATGTGTGCTGAGTGTATGTAACGGCAGCAAGCGATTTGTCGGCGTGTGTGCAGACATGAGGTTCGAGTAAAGCTCTTCCTCAGATAAAGATGCTGGCCGCAGATCAGGGCGAAACACTCCCGACGCAGATGCCATCCCGGTCAGCTTGAAGCCTTGCTCTAATTCGTCATGGAGCTTCGCATCCGGCCAACCGATCTCACCTGCGATTCTGCGAAGCAACAACAATCTCTTTGGCCGTGCAATCCGCTCCACGGACGGGTGCAGACGCTGCTGCAAGAGTGTCTCTTCCTTCTCCAACTCCGCAGCCCAGAGTCTCCACTTCTTAAGCTTAGCAAAACGCAGCTTAGCAATCTCAACTGGACCCAAGGTCAACAACTCAAACAAACACAAAATCAGCCTATCAGGGACATTCATGAGCTCATCACAAGGATGCCAAATCTGCCGCGCCACGCTCACAAACTGTTCCTTGGAATGGTACACGCCAAACACGCACAACACCTTGCCCTCTCCAGACCGCCCCCACTTCTCTTCAGCCCGAAGTAGTCTGCTGCCTTGCGGAACATTACTCACAGTTCCCCGCAGAAACTTCCCTTTGTCCAGAGGCAGCACCGCCGGCAGAAGAAGGGATACCACACGCACATACTCTTTGATCAAGCTTGGCACTCGTCTCCCCTTGGGCTGTTTGAAAGGAAGCAAGTGATGAGGGTCCATCGCCGGGCCAGCTNAGGGATACCACACGCACATACTCTTTGATCAAGCTTGGCACTCGTCTCCCCTTGGGCTGTTTGAAAGGAAGCAAGTGATGAGGGTCCATCGCCGGGCCAGCTAAGGCAAGGCCTTCCTTTTCAGCGAGCTGAACCAACGCCTGCGCGAAAGCTTCGCAGAAAGGCAAAGTGTATTCTGCTTCCGCCGCTGTGTCAAGCTCGCCATTGACAGGGTCCAGTCCATATGACTTATGCTCGTGGGATCGATCGCATTCGCGCCACAGCTCGAAGAACTCCACTCGGTTTGTCAACAAAGCGTTTTGCTTGAAGCGCTCCCCACCGAACATGCAGTTGTCATAGCACACGAACATGGACTTCTGCACCAAATCACGCATGCACGGGAGGTCCCAAAGCCAGCTGTTTCGTGGGTTTTCAATCGTCCACGCCACATCATGACTCAAACAGAACAAAGCTACGCGTTCGTAAATAGCATTGGCACTTGCTACTCTTGATGTTTCACCCGGCACCATGCCAGGCAAACCCATGGGAAACTCGTGGCTCCGAAGAGCAGGTGGCCCAGGAGTGCCGTCCGCAAGCGGCCGTCCACGGGCCTTAGAGCAAGTCCCACAAGGTGGCGCGAAGTGTATCGCGATCGCACGCTCCTGGAGACATAAATTGTCGAAGAGCTCCCACGCAAAATCCTTGCTGACGTCCAGGCGATGCACACTAAACACAGGTTTGTGACGATTGCTACTCTGGTCAATCGCGAGCACGCGGAATCCACACTGGCGCACGTGGGCACTGAGCCTGGCGCAACCACAGCAAACTTCAATGAACAGAGGCGCGCCCTCCAGCGACTGCACTTCAGAAGAGCTATGCGACTGCGCGGCTTCGCCCAAGCTTCGGTCGGTCAACGCTCTGCTTGACTCGACNCAACCACAGCAAACTTCAATGAACAGAGGCGCGCCCTCCAGCGACTGCACTTCAGAAGAGCTATGCGACTGCGCGGCTTCGCCCAAGCTTCGGTCGGTCAACGCTCTGCTTGACTCGACCGGCTTTCCTTTGCTATCATCCAACCTTTGGCGGGATGATAGATCGAGCACATCTGCTCTGCAAGTCGGAGCATGCACGCATGTCTCCCGCAGCACATTTGCCGCACACAGTGGGTCATTCCCACGCACCCCGAACACAACGTCGGGACTGCAGGGGCGATGTGTCCCCTGCAGCACATTTCCCACACACTGTGGGACATTCCCGCGCACACTAGCCACATGTCCAGTATCGCTACAAAGCTGCGGTTGCTGCCATAGCTGCACACCACTGTCACACACAGCTACATCAGGCGCCGGTACCTCACTGGCCGGCCGCAAACACGCCTCACACGAGGCGCCCACGCATGTGGGCTGGCAACGGCGGGCGGGAGAAAGCTCCCCCTGCGACCATCACTCAGTCGCCTTCTTTGGACAATCGATGGCTGCATGAGCTTTGGGGCATCCCTTCACTGCACAAATGTGAAGGCCCTTGGAACAGCGCTGCCCATGAACATCACACTTCTTCAAATTGTAATTGAAGCAAATGGCGTTGCCCTTGGCGGTTTTGGCAACAGCGCCCATGCCCAACAATGGCTTGGGAAGAAAGCTGCTGCCGCTGCCCTTGCCCTTGCCCTTGACCTTCGTGTCCGAGGCCTCATCATCACCGTGGCCACGAAATCTCTTGGTTGGCCTGGCAGATGGCCAGTCCTGCGTCGTGCTGAGCATAGGCTGCAAGTAATGCATGACCTCCGTCGACTCGAAGCACTGGACAAACACCTTGTCGCACGGGCGGCCCTCGGGTGACACCTTGATGCCACTGCGAGTCCTCTCAGCCAAGACCGACCACAAACGCTTATCGGCTTCCTCCAGCTGCTTCAGAGTCACTNGGACAAACACCTTGTCGCACGGGCGGCCCTCGGGTGACACCTTGATGCCACTGCGAGTCCTCTCAGCCAAGACCGACCACAAACGCTTATCGGCTTCCTCCAGCTGCTTCAGAGTCACTACAAGCTTGCAACAGCTGCAAGCAATGCTACGGGACGTGCTCCCTCCCACCCACCTCGAACCTGCATGTTACGGCGGGACGAGGAAGAATTCAACAACGGCTCATCTGCAAAATGGTATCAAAGCTGACTCACGACCGGTGACACAATCCCTGCCCGAAACCTATAAAGAGCTATTGATTTATCAACGGCATACGCTTTTCTGAATCCTACTGGATTCTAAGTGCAGCATGTCTGGAACATCCATCCCACATCACACCGGCAGCAAAGCAGGCGCATGCTGGTGAACCTCGCACAGGAAGCGCATGAAAGCCTNAATCCTACTGGATTCTAAGTGCAGCATGTCTGGAACATCCATCCCACATCACACCGGCAGCAAAGCAGGCGCATGCTGGTGAACCTCGCACAGGAAGCGCATGAAAGCCTGCCGAGTATGCTGCTCGGCTATCTTCGGCCCAGGCGCGACCTGTGCAAACTTGCTGTACACACTCTTGCTAAACTCGCGGGAGCTCGTCGAGGCAAAAGTGTGCTTGAAGTACCTGGGGCGGGGGAAAGGGTAGTAGGAAACTGCTGGGGGAAAGGGTTGTGAAAGGAGCACGTGACCCTGCATAGTAAGAATTTAGTAGATTTCTAATAGAAATATAGTAGTGTTGCTGCCGGTGTGATGTGGGATGGGTGTTCCAGACATGCTGCACTTCCAGCAGGAGTCTCGGCGCGCAGTTTCGGAGCCATGGCTCCACGAGTGGTTCACCGCGCACTGCCCTAGAGTATGGTACTACCATCGCATGTAGATTTGGTGCTGCAACGCTCGTCTGAAGGCCCTTGAAAAGATATCTCCTTTCACTCTAAGCCGGTGTCCTACGAGCGAACGGCGACTCTCTTGAAATGGAACATGACTCGGTTTCCCAGGAAAGCCCTGAAATTTCAAGCCCGACCCCCACCCCCCAGGTTTTAACCCCCACCTCGACCGAAGCTGCCCTNCTGCAAGCGCTGGGCCTGAGGGAGAGCACGGTCTCGTAGTATTCGCAATGCAGACACGCAAGCAGCTTTAGACTTGGCATCCACGATGAAGTCATCCAGCAACTGCGATAAGTCATCATTCATCATCATTCTCGAAGAGATATGCCAGAATCCGGCAGGGCGGCAGTTGTTCTGCACTGTCGTCATATGCTGCACGGAAAGGGGCGGGAAGAACGGCCCACAGCTCTGCATCTGACAATTCTTCCTCAAAGCACTCAGAGCTGCTTTCGGTGTCAGAGCCGGACATAGCCATAGCAAGCAAANCACAGCTCTGCATCTGACAATTCTTCCTCAAAGCACTCAGAGCTGCTTTCGGTGTCAGAGCCGGACATAGCCATAGCAAGCAAAAAGCAAAATGCTCACACAAGGCTTTGCCAGCAGGTGGTACACCAACACTCCTGCACCTACAAGCCTTGCAGGCAGAGCCACATGCTTGCAACACGCAGACATGTAACATGTCAGACACTTGTACAGGTACAGACATGCGCAAGACCAAGCATCAGCTACGCACATACTTCCCACTTAGATACACGCACGCGTGCACCTCGCTAAACCCGAAGCCCTCAGCCCGAAGCCACGGCCCTGACCTTTCTCCCTAAACCCCGCAAGGACGCCCCAAGCCTGCTCCGAAAGCGGCCGAAATGTAGGACTCATTTAGGGTTGAGGGCTTTAGTGGTTAGGGTTTCAGGGTTTAGGGGTTGCAGGGTTTAGACTCTTAGGGTTTAGGGTCTTACGGTTATAGGGTTTAGGGTCTGTGGTCTAGAATGAGTTTAGCGCCTAAAGACCCAGGTCCCGACCACCTCCCGAATCTGATTGTCCCAAGTCCAAAATCCTAATAATATGGGAGTTTCCGAAAATGCGGGACCCTAATATAGTACAGGACCCCAGTTGGAGTTGGGTTTTGGGGTGCGTCATAGTTTAGTTTTAGTTCGGAACCTTTAAAGGTAATTGTGTAGGCCCTAAACGCTGAGCCCTACGTTACACCAAAGGGGATCAGGCCAGAGGCCTTCAGCCCAAATGCCCGAATGCCCAAAGGCGTGCAGAGGCTTTAGGTAAGCCTGGTGTAGGGTTTAGGAGTTTAGGGGTTTAGGTCCTTTAGGTTCTAGAGATTAGGTAAGCCTGGTGTAACTAAACCTGAAGCCACAACAGTTTGAACAGCTCTGTGCAAGCCTATACTCGAAAGTGCAACGCTCGCACAGATGGATTTGAATCTAGACGCAATTGTATTTTGAGTTTTTTCCCTCACCTAGATCCAAACCCGAAGCCCTGAATTCAAGCCCTCATCATCAGTCAGTTGAAATACTACAGACAAGCTCAGCCTGTGCACAAGGAAGCACTGTAGAGACCCCAAAATATTAGGCACTAGCCATGTAGAACCCTTACAAAACCGTGAAAGAACCCTCTGAACCCCGTTCTGGGCTTTGAGGTTTAACCCTAAACAGCCCTAAACCCTTAAAGTTTAGGAGTGTAGGGCAGAATATCCGAGGATCTCTTCAGCCGCATTGATGCGAATCACGATGGAGTGGTCTCTCGTGAGGAGTTTGCGAAGGCTTTTCAGGCCTGGTTTGGGATCTTAGGGTTTTGAGAAGGAGCCTTTGACAAGGGTCTGTATGGCGTAGGGACTATGAGGGAATGCTATTGGTAGTCATACAGGCTTCTATATTAGTCTTTGCGGCTGTTGAGACGGAGCCGTTTGCATGTGTCTTTGGGCTTTGTAGAGACCATTAGACCACCAAAATCATAACCCTCATGATCAGGACACCCCAGCAAAGCCCCGTCAATATGTCGACCCATCCCCCCTTGTTTCATGCAGGATGGGGATTGTAGAGAGGATGTTCGACATGTTAAGCGCTTTTACAGGAACCTCATGTGAACCGAGGGGGGCATCTTTGGACCTTTGCTCGCGCGGTCCAAGGGTGAAGCAGCCTCGAGCAGAGTTGTGCAATCTCCGGGATCCTCGGGTTGGGGGGCGTCGAGTTGACTCTTATCAGCAGTGCGCTGTCGATTTAGAAACGTGTGCGGGCAGCCGTCACTTTGCGCCGATTGTCCTCTCCCGCTGCAATGCTGTACTGGAATTATGCCAAACGGTGTTCCGACTGACGCCGCAAGAATGCAGACAGCTCTGGGTGCTTTTCTACGTCGTTCTTCTCTGGTTTGCAAATTCTCGCGGACAAATGCAGCGCCTGAGTACATGCTCCTGTACGTCTTGTGCCTCTGCGCTGCGCAGCATGGGGGTGCGATCTACTTCGCAACTGGATCTGGGGAGAGACTACTTGCTGCATACGCTCCTGCCGGTGGCTCGCTGTACGCCTTCGGGGTGTGGACACAATCTGGCCGTGGCACAGGCAAGCACGATCACGCCTCCTGCCGGCGCCTTCCCGAGCATGGCCTTTGACGTCTTTGGTGGCCGAATCGTAGGTCAGAAGCTGTCGGACAGGCATGTCAATCAGGCTGCGCTTCGTGCTTCCTATGCAGACCTGGGCACTACGTTGACACGTCAGCACACCTCGTTCTCCCCCAACTTCACAACTTTGTCTATAAAACACGAGGTGCCTGGCTCCAGCCAGTCGGCTCGCGGACATCGTCCTCTTGGCCTTCCAAGCATCCGAGCTGATGCGTTTCGACAGGAAATGCGATGGGTGTGTGGTCATTTCGGGGTTGTGATCTGTGTCGATGGCTGGCTGCAAGAGGCCCGGGACATATCGCCGCAAGCAGCAGGAACAGACGTGAGAAACATTGTTTGGCGACCTTCACTTCTCCGAGATCGATTGGTGCGAGCCTTCCTATTTAGACAGGTGTTTACGAAACAACTGAAGTGCGTCGTCCACGTCTGGTGAATGAGCCTGATGCACCTGCTGATTTGCCAAAAACCTCGTCAGAGACCGCCGGTGATACGTTCCAGGGCATAGATTTTCTAACGGTTGGTTTGCCTTAGGCCGTAGGACGGTGCGGCTGTCTGCCGGGATGCCGGGATTGCATGCAGCAAATGCCGCCGATGCAGTACGACTTTGCGGCAGAGTTCAACATTCACGACTTGGTCCAGAGTCTGCGCCAATTGCCTGCTTTCAATGTGGTGCCAACGATGGAGAGCAGCTTAGCTTGACAGTGTTGGTGTCGTGACCTAATCTTCCGATTTGCCCGAGCCGTGCAGTTACGTGTTGTCGGACTCCTCCCCGAAGGGGACAAGGCCTTACGGCGTTTGCATCGACATGACATCTGCTCCGGCGCTGCGGGCTGTGGTAGGCTTACTCACCAGCCTAGATGCCGATGCCTTACCCTACAAAAGAGGGAGAGGAAAATATAAACCAGTCCTACATGTGGCATCGCTGGCTATAATGTCGGGCCCCCCCGACGTCCTCTGTCCCTATCAGCCCAAAGCCCAGAACCATAACCCATACCCCAAGCACTATTCGATTGTTGCCCTACAAAGCCTTAACGAATTTTCTCGCAAAAACCGGATGAAAACCGATTGGAACTCCAAAACTTGCTACAGCCTTCTTAAGTTCCTCCTTGCGTTCCTTCAAGGCCCAAGACCCTCTTGAATTATCGTAAGGCCCAATGCAACCCGATATGAACCACCGCAAACAATCGGTGTCCACTAGTCGCAGGAAGGTATCGGCATGCAGCCTGGGCCGGGGGTCGTCCAGGCCGGGGAACAAAACACGGTCTGGTGCGACTTTACGGTTTCGAGCGTACGGTGTCCAGTGTAGGGTACAGGGCTTAGGGCTTAGGGCTTAGTTGCTTTGGTGGCGTTCTTCCTGTGATATTATTCCGTTCTTGTTCTGAAACCTCGCCCGGTTTGGATTGCATGACACTACACCCCAGAGCGCTCCCAAAACCCCAAATCCTAAACCCTACACCTCCAGCCTTAAACCCTCCGCCAGAACCGTAGACCCTCAACTTTACACCTACGCCCCCGACCCGACACCTACACCCTAACTTAAACCCTAAACCACTAACCAGCTGAGGCGGCACTCCGAAACCCAAGCCGTGAACCCATACCCGAAATCTGACAAAATCCCAGCCCAAAGTCCTAAGCACCAATCCAAGACTTGATGTCTATGCTTCAAGCCGTGCCGAATATTCCCCCCCTTGTAGCCGAAGATTGTAAACTCAAATAGATAGTTGATAACATTATCCCCGTATAACCACCGTTAAACGATATTGTACCGTATAGAAAAGCATCTCCCCGAACCCTATAGCCCCTTTATCTGAAGTCCTGACAGGCAAGCATGCCTCTCTCGGGCTCCATGCGATCAGCTGCCCTTGACCCAGGGGTCAAAAGGCCTTTAGAGGCAACGGCAAAAAGGCTGGCTTAGGGGAGCTTAGGCCTTCTCGGTTTTCGCATTTCTCCTCGTGGGTTCGGGGCAGTGTTGGGGTTTCTTTTTCGCTGTCGGTGCCATCGCCATCACCACCACTATCCTCATCGTCATCGGCCTTCCTCAGGGAAGCGCCACAAATCTCTGAGAAGAGCCGGTTAGGGCCTAGGGGTTTACCAGGGCTTGGGGTGCAAGGTAAAAAGGTTGCTCGAATCTGATCTTTTGGAAGAAACTCACACAACACCAAGCAACAACATACGACCCTAACGTTCATGAAGGACACTTGAAAAAGCGATGCAATCCCAGAGAGCCCCAGTAGCCGCTACTTGAGGAATATTCCGTAAACAGCATCTTTTGTGGAGCCTTCAATCAAAAAAACACAGCCGACGTCCTAGAACCCTAGGCCAAAGACTTAAGCCTCAAGTCTTAAAGCCCTAAAGGCCAAACCCTAACGCAGCTTGAGATACAAAATTCTGCAACGCCACCCAGGCTGGGATGAACTTGACGGGCAGTGCGCGCGCGGCAGCGGGGGGCCTTAGCCTTGAACCTCTAAACCTATAACCCTAGACCCTAAAACCTGGTCCTAAACCCTAAATCCAAAAACCGGATTCCTAAATCCTAAAACCTGAACCCTAAACTCAAAGCCCAGGCCGTCCAGCTGTGCATATAAGCGGGCGACGCTTAAGTCCGACCTCGATGGCGCAAAGCGACCCGATACGCCAGCCCGCCTCTTCGCAGCGGGTTTCACCGTTTTGCGCCAAAGGCTATCATAAACCCGACCGGGGTTCCACCACAGGTATAGAAGCTTGAGCAGTTGCCAGTACCATTCCTTAGGGCTTCCCAACCTAACTATATTCTACTATACCCCAGAAAGGCCCCGTCATTTTGAGCCTCTATCAGCCCTAAACACGTTAATGCCTTGACAGTTTCAAAAGCACCAACGTCCTGATTTTTAATCGCCGCAAACTCCTTGCGCCCTAGCAACCCTGGCACACTGAACGCCGTGAAATCTTAAAAACAAAACGCTACAGGCACCAATTCTAAGGCCCAAAAGCTTTAAAGCGCATCAAATGCAAAATGTTCAATTTAGTATGCTGGAACATCGCAATTTGGTGCTTCTTCATCAAAAGTAGTTTGTGACAATTGGTTCTTGTTTTAGATGCGAGGAAGAAAAAAAGAAACTACAGGATAAAATTAAGTTACTTGAGCGACATACAATCCCACCGATCAACTTGAGATGAACTGACCCGACTTCAGATAATAATGATCATCCATAGCACGGCCCAAATTATACTCTGTATAGAGTGTACCCTAAACATACATATCTCATTCAAAATCACCGTAAGCTCATCCTTAATCTCAAGCTTCACGCAGTGAGCGCTTCGGCAGGTATTCTACGAGTGATAGCAGAAGCAGTGTCCGAATTTCGGTGACAGCGAGCCATAAACCCACATTCTGGTGCACGGATAGCACTTCCACAAAGTTCAAAGGTGTGGAAACAGCACGAATGAAATCGCAAGCTGCATCGGCAAACAACGACAAGACCGTGGCCAAACCCGGGACCTTGTCTAGAATCTTTCGATGATTCGAAAAACTCCAGACGCCTCGAAAGCACGAATAGTTTTAAGCCCCAAGATCCTTTGAAGGCCTTACTGCTTTTGAGCCCTAGATACCCGAAGCGTCTTAAACAATCTGACACCTTCAAACCTCTGATACGTTTAGTCAGAAGACCCGTGAAACATTGAAATGCCGTACTACCCTAAAGCCTGCCACAGCTTGAAAAGGGCAAAGGCCCTAGGCGCCCTGAGATCCTTTTCCACAGCTCCACTTCCAAGCCCTAAGCCCTCCCAAAACCCTAAACCCCAAGCCCTAAGCCCTCCCTGGACCCAAAACCCCAAGCCCTGAACCCTGTGAACTGAACTTGAAAACCCTAGGCCCGAAACCCTAGGCCCGAATCCCTAAACCTTAAGCACAAAAACCCTAAGCCCTGAACCCCTAAACCCCAAACCTTGAACCCTAAGCCCTGAAACCCAAGCCCATCCCAAGCCCGCCCCAGGTTGCCGCAGCTCCGAGATATCTGACGCCAGCAGCGGCCCCGATGATTTAATGCAGAAGCCTGAATACTGTAGGTTTTTTTCTCTCTATATATATATATATGGTAACCCCGCCCCCCATGAACTACCGACCTTCGTTTTGTATCGTAAATACCGTGTCAAAACAGCTTTTCCGGCAGGTCCGGATTCTGTATCTCTCAAAAACTACCGAAAACAAACTCAGATTTCAAGANTCCTGTATCTCTCAAGGACTACTGAAATCATTCTCACATTTCAACAGGACATGTCAGTCAACTCATTCAGGTTCGACGCTCCCAATCCAAAACCAACTTTTCCTAGGGAAAACCAAAAACCCAAAGAAACCATCTTTTGAGACACTATGCGGCCAAACTCCAATTTTTTTTTGGTTTCCCTAAGGAAAAAGCTGGTTTTGGGCAGAAAAAACAACTTTTTCCTAGGAAAAAGATGGTTTTGGGCAGAAAAACCAACTTTTTCCTAGGAAAAACCAAAAAAAACAAAAAAACCATCTTTTGGGAAACTATGCGGCCAAACTCCAAAAACGTGGTTTTTTGGGTTTTCCCTAGGAAAAAGTTGGTTTTTCTGCCCAAAACCATCTTTTTCCTAGGAAAAAGTTGGTTTTTCTGCCCAAAACCATCTTTTTCCTAGGAAAAAGTTGGTTTTTCTGGCCAAAACCATCTTTTTCCTAGGAAAAACTTGGTTTGTCTGCCTAAAACCATCTTTTTCCTAGGAAAAAGTTGGTTTTTCTGCCCAAAACCATCTATTTCCTAGGAAAAAGTTGGTTTTTCTGCCCCAAACCATCTTTTTGCTAGGAAAAAGTTGGATTTTCTGCCCAAAACCATCTTTTTCCTAGGGAAAACCAAAAAAAAACAATCTTTTTGGAGTCTGGCCCCATAGTTTCCCAAGAGATGGTTCTTTTGGTTTTTCCTAGGAAAAAGTTGGTTTTCTATGCAAAACCATCTTTTTCCTAAGAAGTGAGAGCCCACCTCACCCTTGGCGTTCTTCTCCTCTGCGAAGTGAATAATGTCTCAAAAGATGTTTTTTTTTGATTTTTTTGTTTCCCTAGGAAAAAGTTGGTTTTTCTGCCCAAAACCATCTTTTTCCTAGGAAAAAATTGGTTTTTTACGCCAAAACCACCTTTTTTCTGAGAAATCTCGGTATTTCACTCCAAGACCAAGCTTTTCCTAGCAAAGAGTGTGCATTTCATGTGTTGTTTGCGCGCGTTACGAATTAGTGCTGTCAANTTTCACTCCAAGACCAAGCTTTTCCTAGCAAAGAGTGTGCATTTCATGTGTTGTTTGCGCGCGTTACGAATTAGTGCTGTCAATATAAGGTTCCAGTGTCATCACTATTGCGATTCGAGCCCGCTTAGCGTCAGTACTATACAATAGACCGGGTAATAACCAGGACATTGTTCGGATCAGTTTTGGGGTCAATAGAAAGCTAGTATCGCAACTTTAACACAGACCAGGACCCAGGATTTNTCAGGGTTCTCACAGCTACCACTACGATTTCTTCCAGCTGATTATGGTTGCAAATTCAAAAAAGAAACATTGGGGTCAGATTATGGGTGGTATAAAGATTACTATAGATGACCTTGGGGTTGCTGTTAAGGCGAATATTACGGCCACCTTTGACATAACTGCGAATGACAAGGATAGGGTTGGGGCTGATGTTGCTCGGAATCCGGAGTCAATTAACTTTTCTCGTCATTATGCTGGTA